>CM022953.1:34791372-35225699 GCA_012931725.1 Litsea cubeba | reverse complement strand
CAGTAAGTGCAGCATCACACCAAAATTGGGAGGGACTAAGGATGCAATCAACAGAGTACGAACAGTTTCAAGAATATGTTTGTTCTTTCTTTCCGCAATCCCACTTTGCTGAGGAGTATGCGGACAAGATTTTTGGTGAAGAATTCCTTTATCAGAAAAGAAGGTATTCTCCACCGGAATCTGATCTAAGAATTTTGATAGCTTTCTGAAATTGGGTTTGGACCATGTTATAAAATTTTTGAAAAATGGAGAATACTTCAGATTTCATACGCATAAAGTAAATCCAAGTATAACGAGAATGGTCATCAATAATGGTCACATAGTATTTAAATCCCGTCCTACTCAAGGTAGGAGCAATTCCCCAAACATCTGAATTAATGATGTCAAATGAAGCCAAAGCACGAGCATTATGAACAGGAAAAGGCAAAATATGACTTTTACTAAGGCAACAAGTTTCACACTTTGATTGAGATAAAGAAGACATCATTTTATTATCAATAGTAGAATCCAAATAACCAAATTTAAACAAGGAAAGCAAATGTGCATTGTTCACATGACCAAGACGTTTATGCCAAACAGTCACAATTTATTGAAATTAGAAGAAGAAGCAAAGAAAGAACGATGTCCAATGTCCAGCAAGAACAGGCGCCCATGTTTACTCCCCGTCGCGATCACCTTCCCAGTTTGTCGCCCCTGTATAACACAACCAGAGGAAGAAAAGTAAACAAGATAGCCATCATTAATAAGTTGTCCTACAGAAAGAAGATTGGCTGATAATTTTGGAACAAAGTAAACATCGGGAAGAGTGATGGACTAGCCAGAAACACTAGATAAAGTAATGGTACCCACTCCCGAAATGAGTAGTTGATCACCATTAGCAGTGGTTATTTTCTCTTTTCCAAGGTAAGGGTGGGAATCTGTAAAGCCATGTTCTACAGATGTCATGTGATTGGAGGCTCCTGAATCTAAAAACAAAGTGGAAGAGGTAATAGGAGAAGAAAGAGAGGCAGATGAATGAAAAGTAGGAGATGCTATATGAGAATGAGTTTGATACCAACCACCGGATATGCCCATAGACACATATGCAGAAGTAACCGTGCTCTGGATCAGTTCTTGAATCTGAGCAGGAGTCAAGGATACAGCCCCAGATGAAGTGCTTCCTGCATCAGATGATGGTTCTTGAGCCTGGAAGGCGGAAAGAATAGTCTGTCTTGGCAGATTGGAGGGAGGCTTCTTAGGCAGCGCCTCATTCTTTCGCTGGAGGCTGCGGCAGTCATCTATAAGATGACCAGACCTCTTGCAGTAGCGGCAAACCAACTTCTTGCGGCAATTCTTAGCAATATGACCAAAGCCTTTGCATTCATAGCATTGAGTGAGCTTCGGATTGGGGGTTGCTAGAAGAGTAGAGTCAGCCGGAAGGGGTGTAAGGAATGCCTTCGGTTCGTCAAGAATAGCCCGCTGGGAGGTGAGACGAAGTTCTTCGTGAAGTACTTCTTGAAAGCATGTATCAAGATTAGCCGACTGTTCTCGGTTCATGAGGGTAGACCGAACCGATTCAAATTCTGGTCGTAGATTCATAAGGAACTGGCTAATGTGAGTTTCCTCTTGGAGTTTAAGAGCCTCAGAGAGAAAGCCAGGAGAGACTGTCCGAATCAACATGGAATCCCGTTCAGTCCATAAGGTGAGGAAGCCATTAAAGTATTCCTGCACAGATCTATCCCCTTGAGTAAATTTAGCAATTTCACTATCCAAGTGAAATTTATGGGCTTTGTTGGTTTGATGGTAGATCTTCTTGAAGTGAGCCCACATATCTGCTGCTGTAGTATAAGCTTGAAGAGCCACGGCAAGGGAGGAATCAATGGAGCTCAGAATCCAAGTAATCACTTTGGCATTTTCCTTGGACCAGGTGGCTATGGCTTTGGAGTATGTGGTACTTGGAGTAGGAGGTTTTGTAACCGTTCCATCCAGATAACCAAATAGCCTGTCCTTCTACGAAATTCTTCAGATGGAAGGACCAAGCCATATAATTTTGCCCATTAAACTTAACGGGAATAACATCATACTTTTCCATGTTCTCAAAAATCAACGGGAGAAAGTGTCACAGAGAGAGATAAAGCAGACAATCAGCAAATCAGAAGTGTTGTTCTCCACTATTCATGCGAAGAGGGAGGATGAAACAGTAATTAGACAAGAAGCAATAGCCTAAAAAGTCTGAAATTTTGAGCAGATCTGTTGCTGGAGCAAGAACCCAAAAAACAAACCATAAAAAGGGGTCCAAAACAGGGCTGATAAGGGTGGAAGTTCGGTTTTTTCGGTTCGGTTTTGACCGAAACCGAAAAAACCGAAAACCGAAATTTCTAAATATTGCAAACCGAACCAGACCGAATTACGAGTAAAACCGAACTGAACCGAAAATATTAAACGGTTCGGTTTTCCGGTTTTTTCGGTTTAAACCGAATTTTTCCAAATCACACAAATAGATCCAAATTGTTGCTATTAGTTACACATCATTTCAATATCACACAAATGAACTCAGTGATTGCCATTAAAAAAAAAATCAAGTTTCCCCTTTCCCTTTCCCATTGACACATATATATATTTAATTTAAAATATAAAATCAAGTTCGGTTTTTCGGTTTAAACCGAAAATATTTTTAAAATCCGAAACCGAACCGTAAAACCGAACTTGCTAAAATGCAAAACCGAAACCGAACCATAAACCGATAAACCGAACCGAACTTAATTTTACGGTTCGGTTTACGGTTCGGAGTTCGGTTTGGTTCGGTTTCTTCCACCCTTAAGGGCTGATGACCCTCTTTTTGGAGCTGTAGTGGGCACGTGGGGCCCACAATGAGATCAAGATGCTGATCAATGAACACGGTCCTCTGTGTGAGACTTCTCACTACCTTTCAGATCAGGTTGCATATCAATCCGATGAACATCCGTAAGATGGGACGGATCTGATGAAAACAATCTTGAAAAACTAGTAAATCACAAGAAGTAGTATATGGCCTACCTCAGATGCAAAAAAAATTCTGAAAAAATAACCAGAATTACTCTAGAAAATGGGCGACCCTTGTGGAGATGTTCGTTGTGATCTCTGGATGATCAGATGATGGCCCACCTTTGAGTTCCCTCTGCAGAATGACGACACACAGAAACTGCTGGGAAAAAGTGTTCTCTGACTAGAACCTTGAGAAGAGATTTCAACTGTGAGACAGTTGAGAATGAGATTCCACAGAGCTCTGATACCATGAATATAATGAGAAGGAGAGGAAAAGAAAAAAAAGAATGGGAGAAGGTCGTACCTCAATGGAGGATCGACGTTGTATTTATAATTAATTGTGCCTTAATTAAGGCTCTAAAACATGTTAAGTATACAAATTAGAATAATCAAAGAATATCTCCTAATCTATACAAAGAAAGAAGAGGAAATAAATCAGCTATACAGGGAGAGAAAATAGCTAACTGATACAATCTAAACAATATCCCACGAGAGGGATTATACATGGGCCTGGATGGGGCTGGGCCTATCTTAAAGGCCTGTTATCTTCTACATGTAGGACCACAATCTCTGCCACTTGAATATAAAATAAACTTTCGAAACTGGAATTGGACTCTATAGCCTTCTAGAGTACATCACGTGATATTTTCGTCTTGTCGGAAGAGAGAGAAAACAATAAATGGAAGAGGGAAAGGAGGGGAAGGAAAAAGAGGAGGACGAGGGAGAAGGGAGGCGATTGCTTGCATGTGTCCGACAATTGGCAACGGCAACCCCTGGAAGCGATTTCAGGTTCTTCTCCTGCTCCTTTTTTTTCTTTTTTTTTAAATTTTTTTCACCTAGGATCTAAGATTCTGAACCATAATCTATACATTAATTTTTCTGAAAAAAATACAATTTTTTAAAAGAAATTAGGAGTGATTCTTGTTGTTGCAACACTTTTGGAGAAAGGCACGAATAGGGTATAAAATTCTTGAACTTTCAAAAAGCTCCCCCTCTATTTTTCTTAAAAAAAACAACCCTAAAAAAGAATTTTTTTGTATAAACCCACCCCCACCCCCCCCCCCCCCCCCCCCCCCCCCCCCCCCCCCCCCCCCCCCCCCCCCCCCCCCCCCCCATCCCCCCCATCCCTTTCTTCCCATATACCCAAAATCAATAACTCTCTCATGCACATGAAGCCTAATCATGTTTTTCGAAAATTTCATCAACCAACAATGGGTCATGCATGGTTGGGGTCAATTATAACCAATTAAAAATATAGGTCATGATCGATTTGGATTTAATTAAATGGGCCCCGCATTGATAAAAATGGATTTATGTACAATTGCTCACTCCCACTAAATGTTTTATAGTAACTAACAATGTTCAAGCTTTAGAGAAAAATAAACTCAACCTTTTGAATTTATGCATATATGGATGAAGAGATGGGCAAAGATGTCATTTTACTCTAAAAACTTATAGTGGTTGTAAGGCTACTGATTTTGGGACATGAAAGGCATTAAAATGAAAATGCGAGGGGTATATACAAATACTAAAACAACAAGGGCCTATTTACAAATCCTAGAAACCTCAGGGAGGTATATACAAAAAACTCAAAAAAAGAAAGAAAGAAAGAAAAAAGAATGGAGATTTCGTCAGTTTCGGGCATACCAACTGAAATGTTTCATTCCGGACGAAAATCCAATTTTCTGCCAAATGGGATGAATTTAGACCGAAATGTTTCAGCTGAAAGGATTATTCACCAAGAAGTCTAATTTGCTTGACGATTACCCGTTGCAATATATTTTATGCAATCAACCTTGTTAGTTCGCTCATAACACAGCCCACACATCTTCATTTCAATGCAATCAAAACAATTATCCATTATCTTCTTGGTACAAAAGAATGGAGCATCTTCTTTCCTCATACTTTCGATTACATCTTACTGCTTATTATGATACGGCTTAGCCTAGGTGTCTAGACATTAGGCATTCCACGATAGGTTGGTGTCCTTTTGGGTAGTTCTTTAATCTCCTGGAAATGCAATAAGCAAGATTGTGTTTACAAATCTTCCACAGAGGCCGAATATTTCTATCATCTGCATGCTCTGAGATCTATGGCTACGCTGCCTCCTTCCAGAGCTTGGATAACCCCTAGAAACTTCTACGTCTCTTCATGTTGACAACACAGTGCAATTTAATTTGTCGCAAATCCTTTTTTCCATGAGCGGATAAAGCAGAGGTCGACTGTCACTACATTCGAGAGGCATTTGATCACTCTGCCTCATGTTACTCCTGATCTGAGATCTCCATGTTGTTGACATCTTCCCCAAAGCCCTTCCTTGTGTGAAATGTCATTACTTTGTTAGCAAATTGATGTTGGGTGATTCACCAACATCAATTTGTATGGGGTGTTATAATGGCTCTTGTGCACAGGGGGTTCACTAGGGTTCACCAAATCTTGGCGACACATTGATAAGTGCATAACCAAATTATGTTGACTGACAGGATTTATATTGACTAGTTAGGATACGATTTGACTAGGTCATCACCCCAATCAAGGGCATAACTTACTGTAATAAGCTACAAAGTTAATATAAGAAATGACCAGTCCAAAGGATGGCACTTGGTTTTCCGGCATTTCCTTGTGTTGAAAACATATTCAATCTGAACAATTACACATGGGCTGGACCCCATGTGCTCGGTCATATGCCTCCACGTAAGCCATTGCCTGCCCTATCATGGAAGCTTCATGTGAATTATTACTATCCGCATCGATATATCAATCCCTTGGATCTAAATGTAGTTATTCACTAGTAAGTAGCTAATGGTAAGTATCAAAATAAGTAACAAGTTGTACCTAAGTACTAGTATATTAGTACATACTACATGATTGATGATGTCATGATACCACATGCAATGTACATAGTAAGTACTAAATAATGATCTTTCACTATTAACATTTTATTAGGGCTTAATACAATTGAGCAACATAAATATAGGTAAATAAATACGTCGTATTTTTTTTGAAAACAATAAGTGATACAAGACCTATATAATACTGAAGGGTCAAACACTTCCATTTATTTTAGTTTATTTTAATAAAACAAACATTAAAATCTAACATTCCCTATATTCTAATTTTGTTGGAAATTTTATCGGACTTTTTAACCTAATTTAAATTCACACTGATAATTGATATGTATCATTTTGGGGTCCAACCAATACACCCCTCTGCAACTGCTTTTTGGATCCTTGCCTAGCTCCATTAAAGGATTACCACAGAACCCAAGGGATGAACAATATCGATCCTGGAATACGGGACCTCCTGACACAATACTTCTTCCAAACAAACTAAAATAGACAACAGAGTGTAGATTCATTTGGGCCAACATTTTCTCCCCTGTATTGTGAACTTGTGATTTCATTAACAGGAAATAATGGATACAAGAAAAGTTGGCATAAAAAAATATACTGAAAGAAGATTACACGAGGGCAAAGCGGAAAACAAATAAACTCACACATCTAAAAAGTGAAATATTTACCTCAAAGCAAGAGTTATATAGTGGTCTTTTATAGAACAAAGACACACCATCCATGAACACAGAAATACACCATCCATAAACATGGAATTAATTATTGAGATTCTATTAAACACATCTAGGACTGTTTTCATGAAGAAATATCTATGCAAGTGTATTAAAATTACGGAGTATAATGTAATTTACTCTAGCAGTATAATATATTATCATCACAAGAGTGAGAAATGAAGACAGTTAAGAGATCTTGTAAACAGTTTAATGACCTTGCAAATTATATATTTCTTGATAAATTTCTGTCATTTGATCTTCAAGCACTTTAAGTTGTTTCTCATGGCTTCCTATCTGCAATGCAGCTTGAGCAAGAGTATTCTCTAGTTTCTGTTATGAGCATGAACAGAAAATTGTAGTTGCCACAACAACAAATAAATTAAGATCAGTAACCAATATTAGAGCATTGGAGCTATCCCAAAAAACTCCTAAGTATTGGTTATAATTCATGACAGTTTTTCTAAAGTAAATAATTCCATTCACAGACGCTGCAATATTAGTTGGTGAAACTTTAAAGCCAAAATGCCTCTGTTTCAGATGCTTGCATCGAATAAGGCACCATCCCAATTAAGGCCAATGAATATGCCCCACTAGTGGCAATGACAAGAACTGCTTGAAATTTCAATTTTAAAAAAATACAAGGACATACTGGGTTCATGAAAAAAATTAGAAAATGGTTGATAAATTCAATGCAGGAAAATAGTCCACCCGAGTTCAAGTACTCTTAACTATTAGTAAAATAGTATTTATATACCATCAAATTTACCAATTTACCTTCTGGCCATCAACAACTGACTCCACAAAGGTCTGTATGCGACTAGGATCATGGACAGATGCATCTGGGAGGAGGAAGATGTTGTCATTTGAAGAATTGCAAAGGGCAACATCAGCATATGGCTGAGTTACAGTGACCAACTCCAGTTTGGGAGCTCGAATAATAGAAACCTAGTCAACAAGATTTCCCGGTCAGCAATCAGTGGTTTGTGATTGCAAATATATGTATTCTGAAAAGTTCACAACCTCAACACCAATGTGGAGCTCAGAATGATGAGAATGAGAAGCCACAAAGTGGAAAGTCCCTTCTTCCCTAGGAACAGGAATAACAGGTACAGTGCATCTCCCATGATGGAAAGTGTACCGAATAGTGTTATCAATTGCTGATGATTCTGATGACATCAAAAGTGTATGAAAGTGACCCTGTATGGGTTCATCATGTATTCCTTCATCAATTACTCCCTCAGAATCAGTAACTTCAAAGATGATATTTTCAAGTTGTGAACCGGCAACACAATAGCCAGGTATCTGGAATAAAACAGGTTTCAGTAAGGTATGGCTGGTAAAATTTTGAGAAGAACTTGAGATAATACTTTCAGGAAACATTGTTGTAAGAGAAATAAGAACAAAGCATTTACTCACCACAGATGCAATTCTCAGTTCCCTTTGAACGACTTGAAACTCTTTCTTGAAGAACAGTTTTCCATCAAAATAAACTGACAGATACACTATGGAGGGGGCACACTTAGAAAATAGCCTTGACAATTACTAACACTAAGTACTAAAATTGACTACCATGAACAAATAAACACATTTCTAGCATATATTTAACTAACAATTTACTCCATGAAAATTCTTTATGATCCAAATGGAAAATAGTATCATATGAGGGACAAAACAAATATACAAATTACTTCTAAGTATGGTATCTTAGTCTCGGGTAATTTCAATTATCTCTCAAAGTATGATGTCGTGTTTATATTCAAATCTCCAAGCAATGTTAAATAACTTTACAAATAAATAGATAACACTAATGGCCTTTTTTATTGTGGAGGATTTCAGCTGCCAGCTGCTCTTTATAGACTTTTGGGAATTTGAGATCCTCTCAAAAGTTGTAAAAAAATTCAATATTTAATGGGGAGAATCCATAGACTAAACTCCCCTCCAATGAAATCGCTTTTCTGACCTTTGGAACTCTTCAAATACTAGAATTTGGAACACCTGCAGCTTGGATTCTTCAAATCCTAAGAGATGGAATGTGAATATTGCAGCATAAAATAAAGAAAAATATAGAAGGAACTTACCAAGTTTTCCGTAACCCCCAGTGACTTTTAGAAGGCCACTAAGATTGACACAGCCATGATCATCCACCTACATTGATTGAAAATACTGTTGAGGTATCACACCAAACATTATGATTGGATGGAGAGAATAAAATGCATCCAGACAAAAACTATATGAGACTATATACGGATAATGTCTAAAATGTCAAGATAAAAAAAACTAAATTGCCATAATACAATACATATTAACTAGTAAACCTTTCATTATTCATTAAACAAATCATTACATAACATATAAATTATATTAAATTAAATAGAACAAATCATACTAAGTCCATTACAAGTATACTCATGAATATGTACATATAAATTATATTAAATTAAATAGAACAAATTACACTAACTCCATTACAAGCATACTCATGAATAAGTGTAGACTTTATTTTACTAATAGAAGTCTTAATTGTTTTCAACTTTCAGGTTCTTAAAATTACACACTTTTCCTCCTTTTTCTTAAAAGCAAGATGGTTACTGAGCTGTTTGCTCCCCAGAAACAGAGCGTGAATGAATCACACCCTAATCTATCAGAGATAATAAGAACACTATCTTCTCAGAGATATGAGATTAGATTAGGTTGGTTAGAGATTTAAGTGAGTTGGGATTTTGAATTATGTTTGAATAGGAACATTTTCTTCTTAGTCCTGTTGCAATGACTTCTTCCTTATCTACTCCAACCTGATTTATTGTATCAGGTGCCATAGATCATGAACTTAGTTTCGATCTTACATCTCATCATCTTGCAAGAAGGTCCGTTTCAGAATAAGCACAATGAAGAACGTGGGAAAAGGTAACTTGGAGGCTTCTAGCAAGATCCAGTATCTCATCCACCACAACAGCCAGCTTCCAAGGGGCTTTAGCTGAAGCTTTGGCCCATTGGATTGCACAAAAAGAGTCCCCCTCCACAATAAGGTTAGGGAGCTTCAGACGGAGAGCTTCTCTAAAGCCAGTTTTGACTGCCAATAATTCCGCCTCATTGGCAGAGCATACCCCAGCAGGCCCTGAGAAGGAAAGAACATGGGATCCCAAAGAATTGCAGATGATACCACCCAACCCAGCCAAACGTGGACTAGCAATGGCACTACCATCGAAATTTAACTTGAAGCCCTGTAGGGGAGGAGGAGTCCATCTTTGAACGCTAGAAGGAGAGGCCAGAGAAGAGAAAGCCACTTCTTTCCATTTTCTCAAAATAACATCAACAGAGATCCCTTTGAAAGAAGGTAGAGGGGAAGCCCAAGAAGCAGTAAGGAATTTCACCATATCCCTAAGAAGATCCCCAGCTAATGAATTATCATTAAAACATCTATTGTTCCTTCCTTGCCAAATTACCCAAATAGTAGCCACGAAAGAAGTCCTCCATAAGATGTGACCCCTACTATGACCCACCTCCAACTTCCAAACCTCAAAATGCTGAGATAAACGGGCTGGAAGGACACATTTGTTTCCCACTTATCTCATGCCATCTAAAAGAAGCCCATTTAGAGAGGAGTCCAAATTCTATCACTCATCCTAAAGGTAGGCCCTGTGTTCACAATTTCAAAGGTGACTCCATTTTGTAATTTCTAAAGGTGGGTCACATGGTCATAGTCACAAAAGGTGGACCCACATTATAAATCATATAAAGGTGGGACCACATTGTAAATCGTATGAATGTGGGCCTCATGTTCTAATTTCTAAAAGTAGGCACCAAACCAAACCAAACCAAACCAAGCCTTTTCCCACTAGGTGGGGTCAGCTATATGGATTTGACGACGCCAATCAAATCTGTTTAGGGCCATGTCCTCCGTTAGATCCATGTAGGCAAGATCATGTTTAATAGTTTCTTTCCAACTTCTCTTGGGTCTCCCTCTCCCTCTCCTACTCTTGGCAAACTCCATGCTTTCACACCTTTTAACAGGTGCCTCTGTTGGACGCCTTCTAACATGGCCGAACCATCTCAGTCGATTTTCTCTCATTTTATCTCCAATCGGTGCTATTTCTACTATGCCCCTAATTTCCTCATTCCTAATCCTATCTCTCCTTGTGATCCCGCACATCCATCTAGCATTCTCATCTCCGCAACTTCCATCTTCTTGACATGATTATGCTTTACTGCCCAACACTCTGATCCATATAACACGCTGGCCGTACCGCCACCTTATAATACTTTCCTTTAACCTTGAGGGGACTTTCCGATCACACAAGACCCCCGAAGCACTCCTCCATTTGGTCACCCGGCTTGAATCCTGTGACTTACATCAGTATCAATCCCTCCATCCTGTTGCACCATAGATCCAAGGTACCTAAAGTTTTCTTTTTCTACTATCTTTTGTGTGCCCAAACTTACTTCTATGTTACCAGGTGTCCTACTTGACTAAACTTGCATTCCATATATTCCGTTTGCATCGACTTAGCCTAAACCCTTTTGTCTCTAATGTTTTTCCGCCACAATTCAAGTTTTAGCATTCACTCCCTCTCGTCTCATCCACTAAAACAATGTCATCTGCAAATAACATTACACCCACGGCACCTCATCCTGGATATGTCTTGTAATCTCATCCATAACTAGGGCAAACAAGTACGGGCTAAGTCTTCTAAAAGTAGGCACCACGTTGTAATTTCTAAAGGTGAGTCTCATGTCCACAATCACAAAAAAGGTGGACCCACATTGTAAATCTTATGAATGTGGGCCCAAAATTCTAATTTCTAAACGCAGGCATCACGCTGTAATTTCTAAAGGTGAGTCCTGTAAAAACACAAAAAGTAACCCCATATTATAATTCCTAAACATTTGGGCCCATGTTCTACTTTTTGAAGGTGGGTACCATGTTGTAATTTTTAAAGGTGAGTTCCATTGTTCACAAAACACAAAAAAGGTGGCCCCACTTTGTAATTCCTAAATGTGAGTCACATGGTCACAATAACCAAAAGCTAGGCCCACATTATAAATCCAATGAATGTAGGCCTCACGTTCTAATTTATAAAGGTGAGTACCACATTGTAATTTTTAAAGGTGGGTCTCATGTCTGAGAATAATAGTGCTGCAAACAATAAAAAGGTGGGTCATATATTGTAAATCTTATAATTCACTTGCTTTTGTTTCTTAGAATAAAATTTTTATAATGTTACCTAACAAGTTCCGCACGATATATTCTCAAGAGAATAATTTAACATAATGTTGCCAAATAAGTTTTGCACAGTATTAGTCTCGGCACAATCCAATCTCGACACAACCTGATCTGAGCACAAATTTAGGAACACAAGAATGATGCCAAACAGCCCATAGGTTTTGCAGTGAATATAAAATCGGTGTCATAGTTCCAACGACTATGAGAGAAACCGGACGATCTTCGAACATATCCACTCTCCTAAGAGGAATATGCAAGAACATCAAAGGTTGAATAATTAAGTCTTTGTGCACTGCAATTCAAAGCTTTGTGAAAGATATGTTAACAGATCAATTTATTTAATATCTACATGCAATTCATAAAATATAATGGTTGATACATATAGCTGTTGTTTAATTTATGTAAACTGTAGGAACTCGCCAAAAACAAATAGAAACACAATCCGACCCTATCATTTTGGAGATCATTGAAATCCTGGATGAGTGGGTCACCGTGCATCTACTGTCCAAGAATGATTTTCGTGGTTGGACATCCGTGGAGCAGCCACCACAAGTGAAATAGGTGAAGGTCCTTGCAAGAGAGAAATTGAGAGGTGCAGAAGATCATAATGATGATAATGATGCTTAGTTGATGGAATTTTTTTATTGGAAAATGTTCCACGAGCAGACTGCTTGTACAGTCCAGCTTGGTGGGCCCACTTAGTCCCACCATTGATCATTCCAGCTCTTTTAATACTCTTACCCTCCCATAATCTGGCATTAGGCTCAGTTTTAATCTCAATGAACCTTCACTCACCATTGGATTGGATACCAAAAAAGAAAATCTACAGTTAAGATGTCACTAAACTTTAAGTCTGTTAAATCAAGGGCTAAGATAATCTGATGGGGCTGATTTCTTAGATTCCCTTCGTCCATAAGGTGACATATCCATCTGCACTCCTCTGGTTATAGGCATGCATCTATCTGGCCCCCACAAGCTGGACTGCATATTAGCAATATGTAGTCCTTAATGGAGATAACTGACATCAAATGTTGAATTATTAATTTAGTAAAATGAATTAAGTATATGTACTGTATATATTATTTTAACTTTTTAACATTTTTCAGATTATCTATTTTTATATATATATATATATTTTTAATTTTACACATTAAATATTTTTGGAAACAAATTTCTAAATTTAGAAGCCAAAATGTCAAATTGGTAGAAATATTTTGGTTTGGGTCCAAACTGAAACAGGGTCTAGATCGAAATTGACAACTATGGGATACCATACGGTAAGCAAGAGTTTTTATGAAGATTTCTGCCATATTCTCTGTTTTAGAACCAGTTTTGATTGCATGTTAGAGGAAGATTACATTCATTATAGAGACTTATTAGATTTTAGATTCAACGGTAGTTGCTATCCAAGATAATTCAGATTGTAATCCACTATTAATTCAATGCTGAGGCGTCTCCCTATATATAGAAACAACCATGGACCGATCCATGGTTGTGTCTCTGCTGGTTAGGGATCTTGGTAGTGTGTGGGTGGGAAGAGACATTTTGGATGGGCCAGATATCAAGTTTGGGTTCAATATGGGGAGTTCATTCATCCCTCAACATAGGGTTAGAGAGACATAGTTGGGCTAACTTTATTATCCATCCAAACCCTCCACACACACACGGGACCCCTTGAATTAGACGGGATCCATCGATTTTTCACCGATCCGAATGGATTGGACCATTGGATCAAGGGTAAAAAATTTCTTTAATATAAAACGTTAAGCCTGCGGGACAAGGATGAAAGTGTTAAGAGGCATGTGATTGAACCCAAACTTGATATCCGGGCCCCTCCAAAATGTCTCTTTCCATCCACCCCAGTCCCGTGATTAGTATGGGCCCATCAAGTTATCCCTCGCCATATTATGGGTTAGAGGCATGGATGCGTGCGCGCGCGCGCACAGAGAGAGAGAGAGAGAGAGAGAGAGAAGAGAGAGAGAGGTACCTTAAGCCTATGACGTGCATAATCTTGAAAACAAAATCCATCTCCATCTACATGAATTTCTAATCCCTTCTCGACATGGTTTCCATAAGCATCAAATAACTGGAAAAAAAAAAAGGAAGGGCATCACATAAATTATTGCACATTATGGATTGAATTAGTAAGATCATGGAAACAACATTTGCATACATGTAGGCCAATTTTTGTGGTCCCTTTGGAACATGATTTCAACAAGCATCAACTAGTCAAAAGAAGAGGGTAAGCAATAGAATAGATTGAAGACTAAAAATTAGGATTTGAATTTCAATTTTCGAACAATACATAAATAAATTTCATATGCAATACATTATAACAATAGCTTAATACATTTTTTTTTTTTTTTGAGACGGATAACAGCTTAGCACAGTCATGCATGAAGTATGATTACCTCAAAAAAGGAAACAAAGGACAAAATAGAAAGAAGGTATAAAACATGGCCCACAAGCATTGTACAACATTTTCACAAAGGTAAATTTGTCTACAACATTTGACCTAAGCATATAAGTGAAAAAACTGTGATTTCTAAAAGATATATATATGGAAAATATTCAAGTGAGAACTAGTTCTCACCATGCTACCTTGAGAACTATTGGTGGGGCCCACAAATGGGCCCCATAAAAAGTTCTAACAATGACTATGTGAGAACAGTTCTCACTAGAACAAAGCCCTAACATATATATATATATTACAAAAGATACACTACACATCGCGTTGTTTGGTGGAGAACATTAAAGTGCATTTCCTATTGTTTGGGGCAGACCAACGGAAATGTGGAGTTTGTACTTTGCTCTAAAACATGATTTTTTACTATTCAAAAATCCTTTCTAAGCCCTAAAATGTATGAACGGGTCGAACGCAGGGTGGCCAGGGACCCTTAACATTAAAAAAAAAGGTCGATAGGAACCCTAGTAGAGAATGTTAAAAAAAATTACGTTTTCGGGCAAAATGACTGATTTGGTGCAAGGGCACTTAAAATTACCTTTTCAGTATGGTGGTCACTTTTCGGGAAAATCCTCTTAATATTCTACTTTGAGATTTAGGCTGGACTTCAGCCCTGCTACATTTGCTTTATGATTTGTGATAACTCTTATTGCTTCCGCTACTCTTTATGCTTCCGCACTTAAAATTACCTTTTCGGTATGGTGGTCACCTAATCTGTTTTTTTTTTTTTTCGGTAAAATCCTCTTAATATATTCTATAAAATATGGCAAGAACACTTCATATATATATTTGCTAAGAAATATATATTTTTTAGGTCCATTTATTTATTTTCCCCTACACTAGGCTAGGACCAGTTGTCGCCCATTTTATATTTCATGAGGTGTGCTTCTTGTAGGTTTTTCGAATCATTGGCCAAGCCAACTCACCAAATGAAAAAAAAAGCAAAAGTGCCTTTCTCGAAGCATCGCCCGAATAAGTTTCCAGGGCAAGGTGAGTGAACAAACGAAAGGAAAACGAGGAAGAATAAGGGGGGAAAGAGAGAGAGGTCGATGATGGCAATCACAATGGTGATGGCAAGCGGCGGCGGCTTCGGCTTTGAACGGCGAGCGGCAGCAGCTTTGACTTCAGCCTGGTCTAGCAAGCGTCAGCGGCTACAGAGCCAGGTAGGTACTCTCCCCTCTCTCTCTCTTCCATCTCGTCCATCCTTCCTTTCTCTCACTTCCTCTTTTTTTTCCCTGCAACCAGCGGCCAGCCTTTCCAATCATTTAAAAAAAAAAAAAAAACTCCCAGAACCACTAGAATTTGGACAGCTTATTAGCCCAAAAAGAAATAAAGGGCCGAGTGTTGTTTGAAGGGGTAATTCGGCTTGCTTCATTACTGAACTGAAATTGTTCAGAGATTTCAGCCGAACCAAAACTAATCTCGTAACTATGAGCTCGACCCTTTGACTTGGGACCTAGAGTCTGCACCACTTAGCTGAATCCCACCTAGTTAGACCTGCATGTTTTAAGATTTCTTTTTTATTGGTTTGTGAAGCAACGCAGGGAAGGAGGATAGCCAACGGGCTAAACGCCAAGACAAAAGGGTTTAGGGTAGGATGTCTAGGTCTCTCACCAAAGACGAGAATCAGACGTTTGAGAAAGCTCAATTTTCATTCAATTTTTGTATATCCCAAGAGAAGGGATTACATCATTATATAATAAAATCTAAGCAATAACTTAGCAATAAAGCTATATAAAATTAGAAACTCCTTATTTCTGCTAAATCATATCAATTATAAGAAATCTACTAAATCTAGAAAATCCTCTATAAGATTTTAAATTAGAAACTGCCGTTCAAGAATCATGGGAAGAATCAGCCAATGTTGGGCTTGTGGGCTTTGGGCTTTCTTGCATAGACTTTCAAATGGGGCCCATTAGTCTGGCCTGCATCATCTCTCCTCGGCTTGGAGAAACTCAACTCCGGCGAGTTGTTCGCTTGGTACTTCTCGTACAAATCCGGATTGAGTCTTTAAAAGTTTGTGGCGTGATCCAAGTAGCTTCAAAGAATGGTTTACCTTTCCACTTGACCAAAACTTTTGATATCCGTTCTGGCTTAATTCACACCATGACCATGTCTCCTTCATTAAATACAACATGGCGCCTTTGAGTGTCCACGTGCTGTTCGTAAGTCTCACTACTTTTGGCAATCTGTTGACGGACCTCCTCATGAACGTCCTTCATGTGCTGGACAAATTGTTTGGCTTCTTGGCTAGGGCTGGCTTCAGCTGTTAAAGGACTCAGGTCAATCAGAAGACGCGGCTGAATTCCCGTGACAACTTCAGATGGTGTTTATCCAGTTATTATAGGCAAACTCCGCCATGGGTAAAATAAGATCCCATGAAGCAACGTGTTCTCCGACGAGACATCGAAGAAGATTACCCAAGCTGCGATTGATGACCTCAGTCTAGCCATCAGCTGAGGATGGTAGGCACTGGAGTACTGGAGCTTTGTCTTCATCATATGCCATAAAGTTTTCTAGAAGAGGCCATGAAGACGAACAATCACTTTGAAGAAAAGGGTGGCAACCTTTCTTGCATCTGCTGTGTTTGCACAAGGGATAAAGTGTGCCATTTTGGAAAACTTGTCCACCATAATAATCTACCCTTCTTACAGTCTTTTGATAAGCCCAAGACAAAATCCATGCTTAGGTCTTGCCAAGGCTCATGTGGAATAGGGAGGGGCTTAATTGTTCTTCTTTTGTCCCTTTGCAAGCCGGCATGCCCTGCATAGTTCACAAATTTGGGCAACATCTGTCTTCAGGCAGGGCCAAAAGTAACGGTCTTCCACAAGTGCCAAAGTCTTATCTCGCCCTAGATGTCCACTGCATCCACCTCCATGCAACTCTCGGAGGACAAACTCGCGAATAGAAGTAGTTGGCAAACACAGCTGATTTCCACGAAACAAATAGCCATCATGTATAGAAATTTTGGGATGTTCAAAAAACTCACCATTAAGATCTTTATAGATGCATCAAAAGTCATGATCTTTGGGATATTCTATGCGAATCTCTTCAGAGCCTGGAACTTTGACGGAAATTGTCATGAGCACGTGAGAACGACGACTTAAGGCATCTGCGACCTTGTTTTCCGTTCCTCATGACGTAACACAAATGGGAATTCCTGCAGATGCGCACTCCATTTGACACGGTTGGCGCTCATCTTCTTCTATGAGTTCAGATGCTGTAAAGCTTCATGATCGGAGTACAACATAAATTCTTTACCGATCAAATAATGACGCCAATGACGAAGAGCTTGTACAACTGCATAATATTCCAAGTCATACGGCGAATACTTCTTGCGAGAGTCATTCAATTTCTCACTAAAGTAAGCAACTGGGTGGCCATCTTGACTTAATACTCCGCCAACACCAACTTGCGAAGCATCACAACTAACTTCAAAGACCTTGTCAAAGTTTGGAAGTTTCAAAACAGGTGCCTCAGTCATTTTCTGCTTGATTTGTTTAAATGCACGAGTACGAGTAGCGGCCTTGGTCCAACTGAAGTCACCTTTATTCATGCAATCGGTTATAGGAGTCATAATGGTGTTGAAGTTGCGAATAGATCCCCTATAAAAGGTGGCCAATCCATACTTCATTGATAATTTTGGGAATGGGCCAATCAATGATTGCGTTGATCTTCTCTAGATCAGCATCTACTCCTTAGGCCGAAAAAATAAATCCCAAGAATATAACTTTGAAACTCAAGAATGTACACTTCTTCAAATTAATGTAAACCTTGTCTTTGCGAAGTGCACACATCACATACCTGAGGTGATCAAGATGTGCATCCTTAGACTTGTTAAAGATCAAGATGTCGTTAAAATACACAATGAATTTACTGAGGAAAGGCCGTTGAAGCTGTGTTCCATTGATCTCTAGCCTGAAGACGGATTTGATGATATCCACTTCTAAGATCATTTTTGGAGAAGACGGAAGATCCGGCTATCAAGCATGTCATCCAACCGAGGTATCGGGAATATGTACTTAATGGTAATTTTGTTGATTGCTCGGCTGTCGACACAAATTCTCCAAGAACCATCTTTCTTGGGTGTCAAGAGGGCTGGTGCCGCACAAGGAATCATGCTTTAACGAATGTAACCCTTTTGGAGGAGCTCTTCAACTTGCTTTCTCAATTTTGTGTGTTCTGTAGGGCTCATGCGATAAGCAGGTAAATTTGGAAGCGATGACCGGGGGACCGGGTCAAGAGCATGCTGGATGTTCCTCATAGGCGGTAACTCTTTGGAAGAACTGCTGGAATCAAGTCTTTAAAATCATGCAACAAGGACTTGATTTCTGGTGGTGTAGAAATTGCTTTCTTATCTTCTGCCTCTTTGAATTCTTGTGGGATAAGAGCATAAACAACTCCTTGCTCTTTACTTTCTTCTTCAAATTTCCGCATTGAAAGGATGCAGGAATATGGCTGTGATGCAGTTTGTTTTGCCGAAACTAATGGTGATTGGTTTGCCAGGAAAGTAAGAGGCTTATGTGGAATAAGAGTAACCTTGCGACCCTTATATTTAAAAGTATGGGTGTTTGCTTCTCCATCACTTTGGACTTTATTCTCAAAGAGACAAGGTCTTCTCAACAGAATATGAGTAACATTCATGGGGATAATATCACACCAAATAGAATCTTCATAACCATCAATTCGAAATGTTACCTCGCATCGCTTGGTTACTGGAATTGCTGAATCATTCACCCAAGAGACCTTATAAGGCTTCGGGTGTTTTTCCGTTGGAAGCTTCAATTTGTCAATTACTTCTTGGGATACCACATTCATCTTGCTTCCTCCATTTATGATGAGATTGCATAATCTGTTGCAACATTTTTTATAGAGCGAAATATGGTGGTCCGCCTCCAATCTTTAGCTTCTTCTTCAGTAGTAATGAAGAGACGACGAATGAGTAATATCCGCCCTTCTATTTCAGCTTGATACAAGGAATGATCGTCTTGTTCAAGCGGAGGTGCCTGCTCTTCATATGGTGTTTCATCTTCAATTTCTTTATCAACAGGCTCTGAATCACATACATCTTCTTCATTATGTGCATAATGAAGATTCTTTGAACCTGGGCACTCAGAAGCATTGTGTCCTTCGCCTTTGCATCGAAAGCAATCGATGTCATGCTTTTGTCTCAAAGAATTGACAACATTCTTTCCTTTGTTTGCAAAATTTGCAGGAGGTATTGCTTGTTGGAATTTTGTTGAGGAGGTTCCGCTGTTAAGTCGTATTGGAGGTGCTTCTTTGGAGAGGTTCACCGAAACGCCTTGAATATGGATGTCGCAACTAATCTTCGACGCGGAGTGCCAAGCAATGGACTTCTTCAATGCTGTAAAAGGTGTGAAGTCAATTCCTTTTGGATCTATTGACGCGATCCTTTCTTGCATCTGGTGACAGCCTGTCGATCAGTTTCAGACATTTTGCATTGCACCAAGAGATCATGGAACCTTTCTGTGAAATCATCTACAGTGGAGGTCCCTTGTCTACAGTCAACTAGTTGATCATAGAGGAAATCAATATAGTCAATCGGTAGGTATTTATCCTCAAGTTTTTGTTTCATCTCCTCCCATGTGCTGACAGGACGTCTCCCATAATTAGAATTCCTGTCATCAATACTCCGCCAGCAAACACGTCCTGCACCCTTCATCTTCATCTTCATCTTGAAAAAGGGAAAACGTTTGTCTTCCTCCATGTTTGACCACTCAAAATAATCTTCAAGGGTTGTAATCCAGTCAGTGAAGACTTTCACATCCATGTGCCCAAAGAAATCAGGAACATCAACACGTACCTTCTTGGTGATGTCATCTCATCGGCCATGATGGTCTTCATAATCAGTTTCTTCCATTATGCGTTCCATAAAATGCCGACACGTTTCCTGCAGTTCACCATTGACAGAATTTTCCACGTTTCCCTGACGGTTGTTTCCCCCTTATTCATTGTTGCCGTCTTTGTTGTTGGAAGGTCCAGGGTTGTAATTGTTCCAGTTGCCCGGAGGAGGCGTGCTCCGAAGACGTTCAAACCCTGTCAATTATGTCCATTAATTCCATGATGTAGTTATCACGCTGGCGGTCTGTGAATTTACCTCTAAATGTGGCTCCGGTGTGGGTAGTCAGGACTGGGGTAGACATGCTTACCTGGTTTTTTTTTGGGGCGACCATATGCTGTTGGTCAGGCTCGACCTGACTAAGACCTAGAAGACATACCCTGTCTCACGTGGGGTGGGACACGTGGGCCGGATTGAATGGGCTCAAAGCCAGTGAACGAAACAAAAGGGTTTTTGATCCCTTTTTCATTGTTGTTCGATGATGAAGGGGAGAAGGAAGTCGAGAGGAGGTGGAGCTGATGCGACGACTTGGATGGAGCCGAAGTGAAGAGAGGGTAATAGGCTCCGTATGTAGAAATGGATGTCGACGCTGATGTTCGTGCTACCAGGGCTCTTCGGTGCATGGTATGCTCTATGTTCTTAGTCTCCTTTGTTCTCTCTCGTTCTCTGTTTTCTTCTTCTTCTTTTTTTTTTTTTTTTGTATTTTCTCCTCTATGGGTATGGGTGATGGAAAGCGAAGGGGAGTGGGGTTCGGCTGGGTTTGTGCGAGGCAAGGGCAGGGCGGTTTGGATGATTGGGTTAATGGGAAGGAGTGGGGATCTCGATTTGGGATTTTGGTTTCTCTAGTTTTTTTTTTTTTTTGGATGGGCCGGAAGCAGCATGGGAAGGAGTGTGGGGAAAAGGGGTGGTGTCGCTGGGTTTAGGGATTTGGGAATGATTTGGGGCTTTTAGGGTTTTTGAGAGTGGATTAGGGATGGGTGTGGGGTGGATCGTGTGGAGGGGTGGGATAGGTGTGGGGTGGATCGTGGCAGATGGAGGAGCGTGGGATTTTTGTGGATTGGGAATGGAGGATCGACCAATGGAGGGTTGCAGGCGATGAGTTGTATGAGGCAGGGGAAAGGTAGGTGGGGCGTGATGGGTTTCGACTTTCGAGAGATGGGTTGTGATGATGGATGGTGGGGATGATGATAAAGATGATGTAGGAAAGTGAAAATAACGGATTGGCAGAAAGAAGATTACCTCAAACCGGCGATCTGATCGGCGACCTAAGACGGATCTCTGCTCTGATACCAATTGAAGCAGCGCAGGGAAGGAGGATGATAACCAATGGGCTAAACTCCAAACCAAAAGGCTTAGGTAGGATGTCTAGGTCTCACACCAAAGACAGAATAGAATCACACGTTTGAGAAAGCTCAATTTTCATTCAATTTCTGTATATCCAAAGAGAAGGGATTACATCCTTATATGATTAAGTCTAAGCAATAACTTAGCAATCAAGCTATATAAAATTAGAAACTCCCTAATTCTGCTAAATCATATCAGTTATAAGAAATCTACTAAATCTAGAAAATCCTCTATAAGATTTAAAATTGGAAACTGTCATTGGAGAATCTTAGGGAAGAATCAGCCATTGTTGGGCTTGTGGGCTTTCTTGCATATACTTTTAAACGGGGCCCATTAGTCTGGCCTGCATCAGTTTGGTCATACAGTGTAGCCTCGATAAGTGGCGCGGAGTCACTTCGTACCATATTTGATCATTGGATGGCCTATGGATAATTATTAATACTACTGGAGGAGTTTTCTTTGCGGTACCCTCGTTTATTACTTGGTTTTATTCATTATTGCATTGCTTGCTCTTGGCCATGAGCAGTAGGACCTCATTATTGCCAAGGGAATTTAGCCAAGTGGACGCCATTTTACTAGAAGTAAGAAGTCATGTATATCTTTCTTCGATTTGATTCCGCATGTTATTATTATTTATGGTCAATATGCCTTGTAAGACTTTATTTGGACACTGTTAATTACCTATCTTTAGATTCATATTGATGCAACATGCTATGTTATTTATTTTGAGCACTTTCCAGGCATTCATGTCTGACGCTACACTTGGTGTCGTAGGTAATGATACCTCTCCCCTTGCCCCATTCTAGTTTTGAGATCACGGCTGATGAATCGCAGGGTGCGAGAGACTGATGTGCGGAAGATGTCATGTAGACCCTGTATCTTGCACAAGAGATGTCATCACTTTTGGAAATTTATATTTTGGGTTTTTGTTATCTTTTATGTACAAGCCCTTGCTGGCAACTTTACTTTAGGAGAATGTAATTAAAACATCTATGTACTTATTTAACTTGAATATATGGGAATTATCCTGTTTACTTGTCTAACTCTGTTTATTTATGGTTTATGTCAATTCCGGTCTGATAATGCACTATGGATACTATATAGATGATGAGACATTAGTGATGAAATATAGAATCCAATGAGCACTGGACTTCGGGTTGTACTGTAATGTAAGCTTTGTTAAGTAGTTGTTTGTGCAGTTTCCTATCACCAATTGGTTTTGGGATTACTGGCTAGCAACTTTGACATGGTATCAGAGCCTGAGGTCTCGAGTTCGAAACCACGTAGGGCAGAAATGCCCCATGCCGCGTTGTGTGTTTGTGCGGGCGCACGCAGGGCAAAAAGGCCCCATGCCGCGTTATAGTCTTGTGCGGGCGTGTGCTTCAGATCCGGGCGGTGTCCCGCCCGAGGGGGAGTGTTAAGTAGTTGTTTGTGCAGTTTCCTATCACCAATTGGTTTTGGGATTACTGGCTAGCAACTTTGACAAGCTTCTGCTAAATATTCCATGATGGTGATGAACCTTATATCCTCACACATGCAGCTCCTGGGGAAAAGAAAGATTACTGTTAGAATAATCCCCAGTTTCCGCCTCAAGATGCGGATCCCCACAATAATCTGGTCCACGGCCGTGACATGCTATAACTAGTTAAAACCAATATTAGAATCTGATACTAGGCTCTCCTGCATTTTCAAGGTCTGTAGACCATTCTAGAGACAAAAACAGGGTCGCCCATGACTTGATTTTCTCTACATTTTTATCTGAAGTTTATGTACAACTTTGTTTTGCACTCTATTTTGTTATTCTGAAATTTGAGTAACATTTAATCTTCAAATATGAGTAATAAGACACAGGGATAAGGCTAAGGACCATCCTTGCAATAGCTGCTTCTCAAACCTGCCTCTCATCCAAATGGCGTAAAAAGTAATTTTTACCATGGGGATCTTCAGGAAGAGGTATACATGAAACTTCTGCCCAGAGTCACCGCTCCTTCTGAGTAAGAGGTGTATAGGTTATGGAGATCTCCTAATGGACTGAAACAAGCCCCGCTGGGATGGTTTGAAAAAAATTCCAAGATACTCTTCGTCTATCTCTATACAAAACAGGAATGATCCGTTCATGTTTCTTCAATGGAATTCCTCTATGATAATAGTTCTTGTTAAAGTGGATGAAATCATCATTATTGGGTCTGATATGGGTGGGATATGGCATACACAATATACATTTCATGCTCATCTCATATGAAGGATATAAGACATTTTACATATTTTCCGGGACTAGAAGTTCATGCTTTAGAAGGAAGTGTCTTTTTTTTTATTCTCCATTAGCATAAATACACTAGAATTCTACTCTTGTTGATGCACCACCAGAAGTTAACGTCAAGTATCATAGATATGATGGTGAAATTCTCTGATCCAACAATATATAGGAGATAGGTTGGAAGCCTAGTCTACGTGACCATAACTCAACCAGACATCTCCTATGTTAAAGGTGATAAGTCAATCCATGACTACACCGAGGCATCTTCATCCAGCTGCGGTTAAACTAATCACTCATGTTTGACTTGGTACTTTTGAGCGCGGATTGTTTTCTATGCTGGATCACCTCTTCATCTCCAATGCTACTGTGATGCTGATTGGGCAGGCTATCCAAAGACCCACTGATCTACAACCGGATGGTGTAGGTATCTTGGGAATGCACTTGTATCATGAAGATGCAAGAAATAGAAGAAAGTTTCCAAATCTTCTCCAGAAGCTGAATATTGTGCTACCTTTTGCTTGTTTATAAATTATTTGGCATCGACAGGTTTTATCAGAATTGTGGTTTCCATAAGCACATCCCACTCCTGTCATGTTGACAATGCTAGTGCCTTAAAAATAACAAAGCACATCTTCCATGACACGACCAAGCATATTGAAGTGGATTGCCGCTCCATCAGAGAAGCTTATGAGGACCATACTATTGCTCTTACGCAAGTCTATGGATATACAGGAAGCATATATCTTAACCAAAGCTTTGATGAGAAAACATCATCAGTTTCTCATTGACAAATTGTTGTTGTTGCCCTCCACATCATCAATTGCTGTTATATATATCCATCTCTAATTGGATTGTGTGGGTATCTTGGCAATGCACTTGGTATCACATAGATGCAAGAAACAAAAGAAAGTTTCCAAATCTTCTACGGAAGCTGAATATCGTCTCATGGATTATGATTGTAATCACCCCAATTAAAGGGGATTCTCTTGCTGTAAACTTTCTAAAGATAGTTGTTATAAGACTATAAAGAGGAGGCCTCCAAAGAGGAGGCACTCAACCCAGTTCAATTCTATTCTTCTATCTTCTAGTTCATTTTTGTCTTTAAGAACTTCTATAACTCCTAAGATTAGATAGGATTAGATACTGATAAGATAAAGTTTGATTGTTATTATCCTTAGATAGGATTAGATCTCCTTTTGTATATCCTTTCATAAGACCTAATACATAAATTCATTGTACATAGTATGACCAGAAGGTTATACATTCAATCCAATACTTCCTTCGTTGTCAAAACAGTCTCAATAAAATTAAAGGGGCCTGTTCTTTTCAATGTATAAATGTTTTGTCCTTTCTCTTCCTGTCTTCCCTCCCTCTCTCCTTTCTTCCTCCCTTTCTTTTCTATTCATTCCCCAACTGCCCTACAACTTTGGCGTAGATTGCATGCGACACATGGAGATGTAATAACACAAGTTATCAAAGAAGGCTGTTGGTCAAAGATGCTATACCAAGTCATCAACTTCTTGGAGAAGGCAACCATAGCACGGTAGCTTGTGAAAACGGGAGAGACAACTCAAGAAACTCCCAGCTTCAATACCATAGCACTAATGACACAACCAACGCAATTGATTTCCTGACTAATTGCGAAGCTAAGAACCTCAATCTTTAATCAATATAAAACCAAATAATAAAGAAATAGAAAATAAGAATTTTGCTTATTGACGGTCGCAGAACCAATTATAAATGTTCCTAATCCCTGGAAAGTACTCAAAACCAGAGAAGAAGTGCAACTGATGCAACTTTGACTCAGAATTTTCAAAAGTATCATAAATCTGAATGTCACAACCAGTACAATGCTTACAAAAATAACTTGAAAACATAAAATCTAAAATTTAATCACAGCCATAAATTAAGACACCAAATAATATCAAACCTTCATTAAAGAATCCTAATTAAATTAAAAGGAAAGAAACTAAAGAGGAGAGGAATGGAAATCCAACACATGACTTGGCAATGTCATGCAAAAACCTCCATGAGTCCGGCATTGTAGTTTTTATCAGTGAAACCCACTTGAGGGCTGATGGAACCAACCAGCTATCCCCAATATCTTATGAATCCCTCTATACATAAAATCACCAAAGAAGCTTGTCCTAGAAAATACGAAACAACCTATAATAAGAAGCTTCAGCTACCAAACTATGGGCACCTCTCTCTGTTCTATGGAGAGCCAAACAACCTATAATATTAAATACATTTAACTGTTGTAAACAACTGTGACAAAAAATATATTCACATAGAATTTCTAGGAAAAATCTAATAAAAAAACTATATTCTAAGGGATCAAACTGATGCTGCATTGAATTCATTCATTATACACATGCACCATTAAATCAAAAGTTAATGATCTGTTACATTATTAATATAATAAAAAGAGAAAAACTCCTAGGGAACAACTTTATTTTAAAACTTCTGTTCCAAGATATTAAAAAAAAAAAAAACTAAAGCAAAAAATCATGAGCAACCAAGAATAACTCAGTCAGATGATTACCTCTAATATGAGCTCCTTAACCACACTTCCAGGGAGCAAACCATTCTCCAATTCTCGAGATCGTTTCAACTTAACATTTTCTATATATCCAGGAATGACTGCTCAAAATATAATGGAGCCAATAAAACCAAAGGGGTCTTGGAAACAAAGTATTCAATAAATTACATCAAAATCTTCATTGAAATTATTCATGATTTATACTAAAACGGTTGATAATTAAAAAAAATTTGTTTTGGTAACCATTCCCAAACTGTTACAAAATAAGATACTACCTTGACAAGGAACAGTCGCACAGAATAATTCATCGTGTGAAGATATCTCCAGAGTCGCCCTATAATGTGGTCTGATCAAGTCCAACTCACTAGTTTCAATGAGCATATCCTAGAATATTTCAGAGGTCTAAGTAAGACAGTGATCACATAAAGAGGAGAGGAAGAAAATGACATCAGTATAGTCTTAATATATGATGAATATTGGTATAAAAAAATACCGTAATTTGGAGTGTCTTTTTGTCAAGGCAAAGATCCATAACCATCTTGTCAACACAAACAAGTGTCCTTCTTTCTGTAATTATTTTAATGTTCACATCAGGAATACTTTTGAATGGCCTTCGATTGTAGAATTCATCAAAAAATGCGATCGATAGATGAGGAACACACGAACCGACCCTGTTGATCAGAATTGTCAATACACCTTGGACGAGAAGTTGGAAAGTGAAAAAAAAACTTCACATCCAATTATGAGGAAAAACAGTAGAATTAATAATATTGAAGTTCCTAATGGACTCTCTCAGAGTCCGGCAAAAATCTGAGTCTTGAGTAAGAAAGTCTCAACAACAAAAGCACATGTTGTGGAATCCGTGGGAGAGGATATCAAGTCTGGCATTGAGAAGCGAAAATAGGTACCAGAAGAATCGATTACATCCTAGGATCAAGTATCATGCTTTCTTGAAGAAGATTATATTTCAGAAAAACCGGAAGACAAAAGGAATGCCAGAGATCAAATTTCGGAAAAACTGAGAGACAAAAGGACTGCCAGTTTTGATCAACAAGCGTAAATAAGAATGGAAGAAAAAGGAAAAATTGAAGATATGGTTAGAAAGGAAAATGAACATCAATTAGATCTGATTGTCATGCCACTTTCAGAAAATCTGACAGGAACATCAGAGAACAAATCAATTATTGCAATGGGTTCAAAAGAAGATCCATCCATTGAAGTCCCTTACATTGACTTTATCTTTGGGGATCAATGATGGAAACCTAGAGGTTTTAATCTGAAGATGCAAATTCTACAATTGCATTATCGAAAGAAGCGATGTCCCAAGACTAATGTGAACTAGCAAAGTAACCCGTGCTAAACACGAGCATATTTACCAATAAAATTTACAGCAACATAAATAAAAATCAATTAAAAAGAAAGTTAGATCATATAAAATACCCCCAAACACTTAATGACAGAGAACGGTAGAAAAAAGATTATGACCATACCTCCATCTCTCTTGCTTTTTTTCTTTTTTTTTTTTAAATCCAAGAGTACATGGCGTAGAAAAGGAGCAAGAAAAGTGGGGTGAAAAGGAAACAGGAGAAAAGGTAGAGTAAGTGAGATTTGGGATGGAAATGAAGCGGTTGAAAGGAGTGAAAAGTGGGAAGAAGTTAAGAGTGGTTACATGTGGAAGTGGGTGGAGAATGTGGGTAACTTATAGGAAAGGAATATATTTCCCCGTCGAAATTTGTAGTTATGGTCAAAATTGGCTTTAAAACCCTTGGCTTTAATATAGTATAATGGTTATATGTGGAAGTGGGGGGAGAATGTGGGTAGGTTATAGAAAAGGGAAAAACTCCCGGTCAAAATCTATAGTTATGGTCAAAATTGGCTTTAAGACCCTTGGCTGTAATATAGTATAATTGGAAGAAAAGATCACATAAATCTTTCACGCCATGCAAAGAAAACGGAGATCAACTGGAAAATCTGAAGTTCACATAGTGGATCTTTGACCTAGGAGGACATTTACAAACTAAGCCGGGGAAAGTTGATGCGGGACACACCAATGGTACCCATGCGTTGACCAAACCTTTGGCCTAGCCCAACTATTTTATTTAGAATTTGTCACGACCCAAATTCTGGGGCCCTGTCAGATCTCTGGATCGTGATAACTTGGCAATATTTACCATATATTCATCAAATAATTCTCACAAGTGTTTGGCATTTAGATAAAACAATAATTTCAATTAATCGATAAGTTATGAATACTCATACTTTAATATGTCCTGTCTGCATCAATAATGTGCTAAAACATTAAATAAATTTCCCTAAGCAAGGGCTAATCCCCTTATCAACTAATTTAACTTTTCTCGTTCTCTCTTGTCAGCCACGCATGCCGAAATCTACGTGCTGAACATCGTTCTGCTCTGTCCCACCCGCAACGTGATTACCTGAAGGGGCAACACAATATTAGTATTACCGGTGAATGAATATTCCTAATTACACAAGTCACATATAGCATAACATCACATAATTCAACAAATCTGAATCAATAATCAATATAATTAAAAGTTCTTTGACATACAAATCCGTGCCCATGCACGTTACCACGCCTTAAAGGCCTTATCGTATACATGTATACCGGTCACCATGACCCTGTCTCATCAGACACGTCCACCAAGGACCAGCCATCATAATGACCACTCACATCCACTAAGGACCAGCTGCTACAACGGCCACCATGGCCCGAAGCCATCAATCATCCGGACACAAGTCCAACATCCCAAATCAGAGACCCAGTGCACCATATCTCATAAACACATAGCAACTAGAATTCATTATTAATAATTTGCACAAACAGTAGTGTGGACCCAACCCATACACACTTCACTGGTTGCTGCCCCACTTCTCATCATAATTGGTATTGAGTGGTATAGTGGGCCCACACTATGTGTAACACAACCTTACACAATAATAATCAATCACAGTCTATTTAGCTAATCACAGTTAACTAAACATTGATCACAAAACTTCAATTCACCTAAGTAAGAAAATTAATTATTATTTCTACACAGATTCCAGGTCTATTTCCATAAATAGACTCTCTTCTAGAACACATCTTCCTGCACAGAACACACACAATAGATAGTTCACGTCTGAACCTCTTGGTAAAAATCCAGTGGGTCCCACTTGGCTAAACCAAGATCAGACCTCAAGGTCACTCACTTTGGTGGTGATGAATAGCGGAGATCTGCTCTTGGACCTGCGCATACGCCTTCATAAAACTTTCAAACATTTGCCGGGCGTACTCCGGCATTTCCATATTCCCACTGTTCTGCTGAATATTGTTGTTCCCATTCTCGTTTCCAACAATGTTATTCATTGTCTTAGTTCCTCTGCAACAAAGAAAATTGTGAGTCAAAAGATCAATACCAACATATCTTACTTTAGTCCGTTGACACCCCAAACGTCCTCACCACGTGGCCTAAGGGTTGCTAATTCTTTTAGTTGTCCAAAACCTTATGCTCTGATACCACTTTGTCACGACCCAAATTCTGGGGCCCTGTCAGATCTCTGGATCGTGATAACTTAGCAATATTTACCATATATTCATCAAATAATTCTCACAAGTGTTTGGCATTTAGATCAAACAATAATTTCAATTAATCGATAAGTTATGAATACTCATACTTTAATATGTCCTGTCTGCATCAATAATGTGCTAAAACATTAAATAAATTTCCCTAAGCAAGGGCTAATCCCCTTATCAACTAATTTAACTTTTCTCATTCTCTCTTGTCAGCCACGCATGCCGAAATCTACGTGCTGAACATCGTTCTGCTCTGTCCCACCCGCAACGTGATTACCTGAAGGGGCAACACAATATTAGTATTACCGGTGAATGAATATTCCTAATTACACAAGTCACATATAGCATAACATCACATAATTCAACAAATCTGAATCAATAATCAATATAATTAAAAGTTCTTTGACATCCAAATCCGTGCCCATGCACGTTACCACGCCTCAAAGGCCTTATCGTATACATGTATACCGGTCACCATAACCCTGTCTCATCAGACACGTCCACCAAGGACCAGCCATCATAATGGCCACTCACGTCCACTAAGGACCAGCCGTTACAACGGCCACCATGGCCCGAAGCCATCAATCATCCGGACACAAGTCCAACATCCCAAATCAAAGACCCAGTGCACCATATCTCATAATCACATAGCAACTAGAATTCATTATTAATAATTTGCACAAACAGTAGTGTGGACCCAACCCATACACACTTTACTGGTTGCTGCCCTACTTCTCATCATAATTGGTATTGAGTGGTATAGTGGGCCCACACTATGTGTAACACAACCTTACACAATAATAATCAATCACAGTCTATTTAGTTAATCACAGTTAACTAAACATTGATCACAAAACTTCAATTCACCTACGTAAGAAAATTAATTATTATTTCTACACAGATTCCAGGTCTATTTCCATAAATAGACTCTCTTATAGAACTCATCTTCCTGCACAGAACACACACAATAGATAGTTCACGTCTGAACCTCTTGGTAAAAATCCAGTGGGTCCCACTTGGCTAAACCAAGATCAGACCTCAAGGTCACTGTCGCCCCAGGGTAAACCCTCTACCCATTGGATCTGATCCATCATCAGATCATATTCTGAGGCCCACAAGTCAGAACTAAATTCTGATAATTTCTGCACTAAGTCACGCCTGGGTTTCTTTGAAACTATTGGACAGTGGGTCCCACTGTTCTCAAACCCTAGATGTCCTTGATCTTTATGGACGCCCAAGGGTCCCCCACAAGATGTGGGATCCTGATCTCTGATCAGGTCAAGCAGTGGGTCCCAGTATGGATGTCGACCAAACTGCTCTGTTTCATCAAAGTCACGCCTGTATGAATAAAAACAAGTGGATGGTGGCCCAAACAGGGCCCACCTCACATGGGTCTAGGTCCTCCTTGGTCGACCATGGGTCTACTACAGGATCTGTGGACCAGATTTACCATCCAATGGGCCATGGGTTCCCACAATCCCCAATCGACAGTTTTTCACTTTCACGCCCAGACTCTACAATTTCTTGAATCCTTCTGTTACTCAGCCATCTTTGAAGGATTACTAACTTATGAGACAAACTCATTATTTATATAAATCTATCAACAAGCCTAGCATGGTTTATTTGATTCAAACATAAGAATTATAACCATCGATGGTTCAAGGTGTCAGTCACACTAACATTACAAAACAGTATTCAGCCTTATTAGTCATCTTATGTAATGTTTGGGAACAACTAAGAAGATTCACTCACCTTTGATAAACGATCGTCGCCTTTGCAATATGTGAATGCGAATAGGACATCAGTAGCCTTCCTCTCTCCTGCCCCTAAATTGCAACCCACAAGACTTTTCTCTTAGAATTTCTCCAAGGAAGATGAATAGGACACAAATGTAGTGATCGTTGGTTATCATATATATAAAGGGGAGATGGAATTCTAGTCATCTCAAACTTCCTATTTAGAGTTGTTATACAACTCCACTCCTTTCCAAATCCAATCACGTGGAATCCTTTCCAAATCCAAGTTAATAAAAAAAACGTTACTTCTTATTCCATAATAAGAACTTAACTAAGATACTACCTGGGCCAGACTAATCCTGGGCCCAGGTAACTCAGGATATTACAGAATTTATACTTATGGTTTATGTTTTTAATTGTTTTAGTATAGATATTTTATTCTTGACCATTGATGTGTTTAAACTTTAAAGAGTTATTTCTTCTATTGTATAAAGCATTGTAAAGCCTCTTGGCATCTTCAGACTATTGTTAATTTCAAATGAATTCGAGTGATCTAGAAATCTCTCCTGTGATGGGAATGGCGAGAAACCATGGGGCGCAAAGCTTGAGACTCCGGGTGCGAAGCTCCCTATCCCTCCATCTTCCCCTACCTGCCCACATTGTACACCATTTCACATTAATAAGATGTAGAGATAAGGGTCTTCACACCCGGAGTCGCAAGCTTCGCACCACCCATCGTAGGAGAGATTGAGGATAGTTTTTTGAATCCCTCAAATTTTGTTTTCATTGACCGTAGTTTAAAGAAGCCAAGAGGCTTTACAAGCTTTATATAATAAAAGAGATAACCCTAGATCTAATCTCAACCCTTTAAACACATAAGCGGTTGAAAATAAAATATTTTAACTAAGACAATTTAAAACATAAACCATAAATAAAATAAAATAGGTAGCCTAGGCCCAAAGGTTTGGTCGACCGATGGGGGCCATGGGTCTATCCTGCATCACTTCCCACCACTTCAATGGTACCGCCCTTCATAATCTCCACAATGTTACTCTAGCTGCTATAAATTTTCTACTCCATTGATCACCATTCACCACAAACATATTTCTATCCATAATAAGACTTCCTTGCAAACAAAAAATCTATTTTCTTCTCCATCGAACCTCCCATTTAGGATTGATGCCCCGACTTAGATCTTTGCAACCATCCTTAACTAGCTAGGTTCACAGCAGACTACTACCGTCCATGGCTTCCACCGCCTTGACTACCAATCTCTATTCTTTGAACCAAACAAAATTGTAAAGATTGGAATGGAAGCATCTCCTACCATCCAAAATTGAGAAAATGCATCTCTACACCATTCCACCGTCATAAACTCCAGTTGACTATCAAAGAAGACAGTAAAGAGGTCATCTCCATTCATAATAGAACTAACCATACCCCATTTCCATAATAGATCATCCACTTTCGATACTAATCACCCGTAGTTCCACTTAACACTCTTGATCTTGTTGCAGATATTGCTGATGAGTTTGTGCTTGGTGTTCCTGAAGGGGCCCTTGCATTCTTGCAAGAGTAGTTACATGACCATTCTTAACAAAACTCAAAATGCTATGAAGAGATGATAATGATTTAGGATGGTAAATGCAGATGCATCCATGCAGATTAGATTTGAAAATAAGGCCTTATGACTGCTATAAATGACATATTTATTCCAAATGTATGTAATGAACAATATGCATCTAATTTTCTACTATTTGAAAAATATAAGTTGGCAAGTGTATGAAATGAACAATAACCATGTCATTTTCTACTATTTCAAAAATATAAGTTGGCTTATAATAGAATGAAACTATTTAAACACTGGGGTCGTTTCTTCTTTCTTTAGCAATGCTTACCAACTAAAACCATACATCAGGAGCTTCTAAATTTTGCAGTTTTTGTTGCACCAAGGACAATTCTCAATTAAGAAACCATTATTTGATCTTAAAATTACACAAATACAAATCATTAGCCAATCACAATCAAATGTTCAACAAAGATGCTAATAGGAATAATAATGTATATGAATTTTAGTATTTCTTTTTTTTCTTTTTTCCATTTTTTGCTTTGATGCACAATTTTTTAATAAAGTCCATATAAGGCACAATATTCATGAATCTACGCCTCTCATCACATGATATGAATGTATAGGCACCACACATGATCAACTCCAATGGAATAAATCATTCTTTTACATGTGATCTATCAAACTGTAGCGTGCACTCTAATTGGAGTGAATCTTTTATGAGTGCCCAGGGGCATGTGATATGGGTGGACTGGATTTAATAAAGGTGGGCGGTGGGCCTATTGATTGGATTTTAGAAAGTGGGAGCATGATGTCAATTTTGAAATGGAAGCAAGATAAGTGGGTTGATGTTTTTTAAGAAAAAGAATTCTTCTTTCTAGAATCTGTTGGCTTCTGCAAGATTAAAAATTAATTTTGGGAGAGAAATTACAATCAATGAACACCATGGCCCAACCTCAATCCTCTCAAGATGTCAAGCTTTTCAAAATTGGCAGCATGTAAAATAACATAAAGCACAATAAGGGTCTCACTAAATAATGCAGAAAATTATGTCAATTTTATTCTTGAAAATATCACATTTTTAGTGACTAGTGCTCCTCTTGACTTTTTTTAATACTATAATTACAAATACATATGTACTTGAAGTAGTGATATACCTAACCATAAGTGATTTCCCATTGGTATATGGGCCCTTTCTATCACATAGAACTGCCCATTTCCCAGAGCGTGAAGATGGCTGAACAACAACTTCAGATTCCAGCTTCTTGCAGCTTGAATTATAACAAATCTGACGTACATCAACGGCAACAAAATACTCGGTCATGATATTAGACTCAAGTCCTAGTGATCATTAATCAGATTATAATCAAGGACTCCAATATATTACTTACAGAGAAACAGAATTTATAAACGCCACATTTATGAAAGAGCTTTGGAAATTTGTATCCCAGTGGAAATATATATAAACCTCCAAACCCCTTGCGCGAAGAAGGCCGGGCACATTGTGCATCAATAGGCATGTGTCCTTGGCAATCTTTTCCTTCACCAATATATTTAATTTCCATTGACATCTCCAAATCATCCTTGACTATATACTTCGGATCCAGACCTTTAGAGGAGCTACAAGCAGTAAAATTAAAAGGCCTAACTACTGCAACAATTTCATTAGGTGGCACAAAGCCGGCAGAAATCCGAGAACCGGAAGGAAGCGCCTGAAACAAAAGATAAAGTTGTATGAGGCCCTCAATATGAAAGGGAACTGGAGTAATCCCTCAAATATTAGACACGATAAAGAACCTCTAGGCATTCAAATTTCAAAAAGAATGACTGTTTTGAAAAATAAATAAATAAATAAATGTGTGTGAGACCAGAAAAATCGACATCTTGAGTTGGCCAAAATGGTGACTATTCAATAAGATGTAACTTTAAGAGATTCCAGAAGCATGCTTCTGATTTAGCAAAATACATAGAAAGACCATAGAAGTAAACATACCCCTTCGATCTCTAATTGATGGCACTGTTCAACATTAAGAATTTCAATTGCTGAGGGAGCCTTTTGATGCGTTTTCTTGAGTTGGTAATTCCATGCAGCAGTATCTATTGCTTGACACTGGTAAACAATTTAGATCTCAACACATCAGTCAACATCACAACAGCAGTCACTAGGGGTGCTAATTACAATTGTACACGAAAAACAAAAATAAATTACAAAACCTTTCCGGAATCAATGACACTTATGGGAAAAGATAAAGAATCCTTAATGTCCAAAGATGCAGTTTCACCATTCACTTCAAGCAAGCAGCCTTTCTGGTCAGGACAATCCAGTGGCCTTTCCATAAGAACAACAAACAATTAGAGAATAAGAAGAGACATGAAATGTTAATTGGAGTGAGAATAAGAAATTTTCTTTACCTACATATAAGGCGTGCTTCCCCTGTTCAAAATGAGAAAACATATAAATACACAAAAACTAACAGAAGACAACTTACACCCAAGTTTTCAGGAACAATAACATAGCAGAAATAGCAAAACACAAACTTACAACCAAGTTTTCAGGAACTATAACATAGCAGATATAGCAAAACACAATATGCCAAGGATAACAATCATAAAACAAGCAGGTCAATAAAGGTTTCACAAATGCAAGAAGACACATTTATGCATGCGTCACAAGTTACTTACCACCACTATCCCCTTGAAAACCTTCAAGCAAGATATACTCTAATGTCGCATAAAGATTGTTTTTGTAACACCCCACTGCTCCCTTGAGGACTTTAATCTTCTGACCTGACTTCCAAGATGCCCCTCTCCTCTTAATGACATGATGCACTCTTACAACTATAAAGCACGGAGAGACAAGGATACTAAGTGGCTGCTTCTAAAATAAAGCAAATAAGAACAATCTAAGAGAAAAGAACATGTTAATATGAGTTGAATACAGACTCTAAATAAATCCCAAAGATAGATAAAATCAAATATAAGCCGTACCATCAGAAGAGATACCAAGTCCCTTTTTGTTGGATGGGCTTAAAACAATGACAGGTTGGTCCTCGCCACATTCAATTTCCTCATCATATTTTTCATGCATCTGAAAGACCCAATCTTCGTACTCCTTTTCCAGTTTTGAGCAACTCAATGGCTCTTCGCCATTATAGACTTTTACAGCTGGCTCTGCATAGATACATGAGATCTCTGTGTCAGTATGATAACTTCAAAACTGATTACTTTATCATATGAAACTATCCATGGTAAACTTACAGATTCAAAAGAAGAAAAAAGAAACACATCTTGGGCAAATAAAAAAAAAAAACAGTGAAACTTTTCTACCTGTTTCTTTTGAAAAAGATGTCCTACCAAGGCTCCTCAAGGCAGTAGTAAATGGATCGTGATGTGCTATGTCCGTCTCCATTACATAGCAATTACAAGAGTTAGTTGATCAAAACAAACAAAAAATAATAATAAGAAATGTAATTTACTCGAATGATTGCAATTTCCAAGGAGAATATACATGCATCCTCCTTGAGAATTCTCCCAAGAGAGAAGAACTAACAAACACAATTGATACTAACAATATTAAATTTGGGAAAGTAACAGGTGAAGAAATCAGTGATCATTTCCACAAAAGTTTAAGATGGGGACCATCTCTCAGTAAAGCATTACCATGGATAGTTTCTGAAGCATTATATAACATAACTAGAAATTTCCCGTGCCTAAAGGCACGACGCACCACCGGACCTGGATATGCCTCAGACCGACCGAACTTAGGTTCCATGCGTCTCGAAAGCAAGTCCAACCATAAAATGGATTCCACCAAAAAAAAAAATCCAATTGATTGTCAAATGATATAATTCCATTCATTCATTTATTCTTAACAAAACTGAATCATGAAATCCTTCCCCCAATTTGCTCATCTCATCTTCTTATCTTGGTCCCATCTCATCATCAATGAAGTAGTGCTTTTTTTTTTTTAAATGAAGAAGGGATGGCAATAACTGTAAATAACTCAAACTTGCTGACCCTTTTTGCTTTTGATGAGGATGGCAAAAATTTGTAAATTTCTCAAACTTTTAGCCCCTTTTCTTTTAAATGAAAAAGGGATGGCAATACCTATAAATAACTCTAACTTGCTGCCCCTTTTGCATTCCCCTCTTAAATCCAAGGGTCCAAAATATCCCTTGGATTTATATACATAGATCCAAGGGTCCAAAATATCCCAGGATTCAAAAACTGAGCTTTTATATTATATAGATTTTTAGAGTTCTGTTTACGCAGGAGGTGCAGGACGAGCCATGCCAGGACAACTAGGCCAGACCCATTATTTATGGATAAGCCCACAAGCCAAATGGGATCAGCCGACTGTTTTGATGTGGATTTTTGAGTCAGTTAGGATTCTTTAATTTAGTTGGTTTGCTTTTAGTTTGGTTTGATTTAAGTATGGTTTCCTTTCATGTTAAAGGGTCCTAATTAGGAAAGGAGGCATTCAATCCCTTCCTATAAGCAAGTAGTAGAAGAATTCCAAGCGTAGCTTTAATTTGTGTTTGTTTCTCTGATTGTGCATTTTACAATGCTTGGAATCCATCTGGATTTGGCCAACTCCCATCTACGGAGTTGGTCTATCACGTTCTCAAGTCCCGGGCTGCGTCACATTGGTATCAAAGCGAAGGAGCCCTACACAATAGAGGTAATCAGCACTCATTTCCGCTCCCATTACTAACTCTCTCATCAATCTTATTATCTGTTAAGGCCAAACCCTAATACTATCTCTAAACCCAACCCATCCCCAAACCTCAATCCATTCACTACTGAATCACTGTACACAAACCCCATGTCCGAAAACCCTATTCCCACCCCCCACCCAACCTTCGAAACCCAAGCCACAACCCTCTATTATTCACTTCCATCCACCCCAGACCCTTTCGAACCCCATCTAAGCCCAAATCTCCAAATCCCCAATTTGACAATGCCCAAAACCAAATCCAGCCACAAATCCCATTCTGTCTTCACCAATTCCTAATCGACTGACCCCAAAACCCAAATGCAATTTCACCAAGCTAGTCCAAAGTCCCCAAAATTCCAGAGTACTAACCCACCTCAGCCAAACGCTATTCCCAAGCCCATGATCCAACTAGCCAAAGCCATCCCCATTCCCCAGGAAAAACCAAGAACCCTGACTTCGTTAAAAGTTACAAAACGCCAGCCCCTCGGCCTTCCAGAACCCAAACCGAAAAGGAAGAAAGAAAGAGGGGAAAAAAGGGCCGAAGAAAGAAACAGCATTGAGAGAGCAGAGAAGCAGAAGAAAATAAGGGGTAGAAGCGTACTTGAAAGTTGAAACTCGCTGTTGCCTCCATCCCTCACCGCATTCACTTTCATCATCATCTACACCAATTATTTAGCTCGAGTCTCCATTTCTCTAGAAGTTCACAAACCATCAAACCAAAGGAAATAAAAGCATATCAGCCTTCGACGCAAATTTCTAGGGAACCATGTGCCACTGCAATGCTTTTTGGCATCTTATCTCTGTTTGCAAACGCCCTAATTGAATCAGTGACTCAACCCACCTAGGCAATAACTCGAGCCCGTGATACTTGAGCCCGAATTAGGTCTAGTTGGACGATCTCAGCTGTTCATCATCAATTTCTAGTATTTTTAGCAATTAGACTCTAATTGAGGAGCCAATATCGGGGAAGATTTACTGATTGGAAACAACATGTTATGGTAACTAAATCATCTGAGCAGGTACATGCATTGGAAACTATTTTTAAGAAATTGCAATAACCAACCGCTAATAAAACTCCTAATGTCACAAATCCACAAGGTGAGACAAGCCATCATGAGTCTATTCATGACTATATCCAGCACCTCTTCCCCAAAAAGGACACCAAACACATCCCAGTTAGGCTCGAAAGCGATAATATCAACAAAAGGATCAATGTTGCTATGACTGTCTCAATCCAAAGGACCTTATCGATTGGTTGAATTCTCTCGATTACTACTTTTCTTGGTACCAAATGGATGATGCACAACATGTGGCCTTCGTAAAGATCAATGATGCAGAACGAAGCCAAGATCCATGGGTCAACCAGTCCTTTGGGCCCAGCCGATCTACCAACTTATCTATTTTTATTTTATTTAAAAAAATTATTTATGTTTTAAGTTGTTTTAAAGTATAGTTGTTTAATCCTAACCGTCAATGAGATTAGTTCTAGGGCTATTTCTTTTTCTATTTAAAGCATTGTAAAGCCTTTTGAGTTCAATAGAATTTGATTATGTAAAAAAAAAAAGAATGTCGACTGATTGTTGGTTAATGTAGTTAATGTAAAGCAGTAGTAGTGACATACAATTGGAGCAGCTTACCATATCTAGAGAAGAAGCGAATCATATGTTCTATAGGAGAATCGGTAGGGAAGAAGTTAAAGAAGTATTGAAAAGAATGAAGAATGGGAAAGTGGTTGGCCAGATGGTACCCCTATTGAGGTCTGGAGGTGCTTGGGGGAGGATGGCAATAGTTGGTTGACAAAGCTTTTTAATGTAGTGCTAAAGATCAAGAAGATGCCTAATGCATGGAGGAAAAGTATTCTTATACCCGTATACAAGAACAAAGGAGATATTCAGAACTGTGCGAACTACCGCGGATTAAATTGATGAGCCATACGATGAAATTATGGGAGAGAGTTATTGAGAGAAGACTAAGAAGAACAACAAACGTTTCAGAGAATCAATTTGGTCCACATCAGTCCAAATTTTTCAGAAAGTACTATTTTAAAAGTCCTCAATATGGAATTGCAAGTCAATATAAAATTACTACTCTCTGAAATCGACAATAGACTTCAAATAATGATGTATGCAATTGAACATGGGACAATGGTATAGTGAGAATAAGGTCTACTTTGAGAAAATGCCCTAATTTGAGACAGTTAGAACTAACCATTGATGAATATTCCTATCAATTTGCAAAGCCGCAATGTTTATGCAGACTAAAGAAGAGATTTCCAATTATTCCAATTGCTTTATTAGAGAGTCGTGCCCTAACATAGAGGAGAATAAGAAAGATTGCAAAAACATTTTTGAAGTTGCTTTATCAGTGTTGTGACCGAACATAGAGGAATATGAAAGATTGCAAAAACACTTTTGAAGCATATAGGAAGCAATCCATGTTGAGTACATGTTATGGGTTGCCAAAAGAAGAAAAGTCTTCGCAAACAACAGAAACACATGTTGTGGAACCCGTGGCAAAAAATATAAAAGGGTAAATTGAGAAGCTAAAACAAGAAACGGAAAATTCTACGACAACGTTTACCAGACCGATTGAGTACAGTTGGTTGGCCCGTTCTCGACCGAAATGACTCCTTGGACGACCGATGGCAGGAGAGAAAGATTCGACATATTGAGATCAATCTCCCCTCCCCTCTTTCAAGATCAGATCGAGAGGCTTTTATTCCAAAAGAACTCCCATCGCTCCACTTCTTCCCTCTTCAAGCTCGTCCTTATATTCCCGATTGAAGAAGAGCTTCAATTCCTTCCATTCTCGCCACTGATTCTACTAAAAGTTAAGTCACAACTAAAATGGAATGAACTCAGAATTCAATTGATTTGACTTCTTCCAATGAAAGTTTCCAATTGAGGGTGAAACGGTAAAAGCTACTGGGTAAACTGGCTAGGGATATGAACTCGTAAGGGCCAACACTACTTATGCTGGGTAGAAACCTGGGACTGTAAAGGATGCTTCAACGCAAGGTACTGGTGCTCTTTGGTATGCTGCTATAGGCTCTAGTTAGGACCTAGATATGAACCAACATAAACAACTGGGCTGGAGGCTTTTAGATAAAGCAGCATCCAAAATTCATGAAGAAGATCACACTTCAAATAAATTGGAAGACTAAAGAAACAAAGTCTCTTCCTATTGATAGTGTGATCACAAGATGCAAACAACAAGGGAAAAGGAAGTACATTGAAGGCATGGACATGGTTAGCAATGAGACGGATGATCTGATGGAAATCATCATAAGCCCACTTCCTGAAAGGTCAATTAGATTATCAGATGAAAAAGCTATTGATAAAGAGATTGGAAAAGAAGATCAAATCATTGAGGTTCCCCACATCGATTTCATCTTTGGGGGTAGATGATTAATATTCAAAGAGCAAATGTTACAACCAAGAATTGATGCATGTAACAATCAGATCACACATTCAAGCAGGATTTACAAATTAAAAGAGGAAAAACCTCCAATCTAATTCAGTGGAAGAATAGATTGGTAAAGCGGTTGAAGATCAACATGAATATCAAAAGTTTGTACGCTTGACTTTTGATCATGGTTCAAAATAGCAGGCGCTATGCAACATCAGCCGTAGCGGTTGAGGCCACTACGCTATTTTGAAAATAGTGGCGCTACGATGTAAAACCTATTAGAGCCAATCGGTTTTAATTTAAAACATTGTTTTTCCTATCTCTTCTCTTCAATAGCCTTTCCTAAAGTTGTCTCTACCCTCACACTGTTCCAAATCACTAAATAACACAAGATTGCTTGCAATATAAGATTTGAACTCTTTTAACCACATAAAAAAAAAAATTTTCATACTGCTATGTCGCTACGTAGCATTTTGGCTACTAACTGCTACGCCCGCGCAACCACTATTTTGATCCTTGCTCTCGATCCTATAGGACATCTACAGAACTCGAGGCCAAGTTCCCTCCAAGATGGGGAGAAGCTGATGTAGGACAGATACATGATCCATGGGTCGACCAGTCCTTTGGGCCTAAGCCACCTACCAGCCATCAATTTTTATTTCATTTAAATCTTTTATTTATGTTTTAAGTTGTTTTTATGGATGTTTTATCTTCACAATCAATGTGTTCGGGATTTAGATGGTCAAGATTAGTTCTAGGGTTATTTCTTTTTCTATTTAAAGCATGGTAAAGCCTCTTCGCTTCAGGAGACTTTGATGAATGGAAAAAAAGAATGTTGGGAGTGATTTTGATCTCTCTTCTGCAATCTATCCTATGATGGCAATGGTGCGAGCCTAAGACTCCAAGTGTGAAGCCATTATCCCTCAATCTTCCCCAACGTGGGCCGTATCTCTTCCCCATTCCATATCAATCAAACTCAAGGGTCGTGCAAGAGCTAGGTTGCACAACATTTATCATTGATCATAATAACATCATCTTAGGATGCCCCGCTATCACTAAGTGGGACGACATGCGTGAGGAGCTGGAAAGCAAGTATCTACCATCTAATTATCTAGACATCCTCCTGCACAAGTTTGTTACCACATGCAATGTGATAGAAGATAATCGTGTGATGGTCAATTGTTATCAGATTGGTTTACTCCAATTGTTATCAGGAAGACGTGGGCGAATGCTGTTCACTGCTTCAAATGATGACATAGCAGCGGACCTCTTGACCTAGTTACTATGAGTATAAATTAGACAATGGGCAAGACAAGGTCCTAGTTATTACGAGCAAATCAGGCAATGGGCAAGACAAAGTTCGATGTCGTGATGTGATCACGAACAAGACATCGTAGTAACTGTCCCAGACTTCAGTTTACCAACTTTGTTTGGCCATCGGTCTTAGGTGGTACGCAGTGGAGAATTGTAGCTTTGTCTGTCTTCATTGACAAGGTCGTCATGACTTTTGGTGTCGCGATTAGAAACGATGGTCATTAGAAGACCATGTGGATGCAGTACTTCTTTGAAGAATAATTTTGTTACCCTAAATGCATCAGCGGTGGTTGAACATAGAATGAAATGAGCCAATTTAGAGAAGCAATCAATAACCAAAAATATTCACTCAACCTTTCTTGATGTCTTTGCCAAACCTAGCACAAAGTCCATACTAAATATCCTCCTCAGGCGCATGGGAAAGTGGTACTAGCTGAAATAATCATGAATTCCTCTTGCTTCCCTTAGATAAGTGGCATGTGTGACACCATTCAAAGATGTTAATAACATTCATCTTTAAAAAAGGCCAATAATATCTATCTCCAACTAAGGCAAAGGTCTTGTCAAAGGCCAAGTGTCCACTAAAACCTCTTGCATGTAGCTCTTGGATGACAATCTCCGATGGACGAGGTTGGTAAGTAAATATGTGTACCTTTGAACAAGAAGCCATCATGTAAGCTAAAACGTGGACGCTTGCCATGCTCTCCAATAAGATCGGTGAAGGAACCAAAAGCTCTGTGATTTGCATATTCTTGTTTGATCTTATCAACCCTAGTACAGTGACAGTCATGGAAGTCAAAAGATGCTTCCGACGGCATAAGGCATCATAAACAAAAATGTCCTTTCCAGCTTTGTGTTGGATAGTAAACGTGGATTCCTTTAGATAAGCACTCCACTTAGCACAGCGTGCACATATCTTTTGTTGGGACTAAAGGTGCTTCAAGGCCACATGATAGGAATATAGGAAGAATTCTTTTCCAATCAGATCATGGATCAAAATAACAGCCATTATATAGAACTATGTAGCGACCGCTGCATTGGGAGTAGTGCTCGCCGCTCTCAAACGTGGTGGCTGCTACAATCTGCAGAAAATTAGACTGACAACTACTTTCCAAAATTTTTAAAACACATGGTAGGGCTTCTTCTTATCTTCTTCTTTCAAAATAACATTTCCATGCAACTCTTCTAACATCCCATGCATAAAGGAACACCAAAAAACACACAAGATCTTCTCAAATTACAACCGATACATAGAATTCATCTCAAGGGCTCTTCTCTAGGTCTATACTAGCAGATGCCCCCTTTGGTAATGGTAGAGGTATTATTTTCTCAATTCAAAATAAAAGTAGATTGTTTGTTTTGATAAAAGTTGATTCATCATTTTGTTTGAACTTTAAACTTTATTTAAGCATTACTTTATAATTTATATAGACTGTTATGTACAGCTATGCTAAATTGCTTATTTGTATTATGAATTTAGACATTGCATCATAGATTCTAATTTAGTATAGCTAATCAACATGAATGCATGAGAAAAAAAAGATCAAAAAGGTTATTTTATAATCATTTAGCGATACAAAACATTTATGCACTGAAGGGACCGTACATGCCCTATCTTACTTACTATTGGAAAAAAACCATTAAATTATAACATTTTTTAATATTCTAGATTTTTTGGATAATTTTTTAAAATCTTTTACCTACATGGATCTAACGGAGGACATGGCCCTAAACAGATTTGATTGGCGTCGTCAAATCCATATAGCCGACCCCACCTAGTGGGAAAAGGCTTTGTTTGGTTTGGTTTGGTTTTTTAAAATCTTTTACCACTTTTCCAAACCAAAGTGCAGTGTATCACTTGCGACGTAATGTTTTGGCCGCCAGCCGGTACACCCACTGCAATTACTCTTTTTATCAAGACAAGACTCCTCTGGCCCTTAGTAGCGGCGATGCGATAGAGGTGAAGGGCGAGATGTAGACCTTCGACGATGATGGTGGAATGATATTGAGAAGCAGTGGTCGATGATAGCAAGGGAGACAGACGGAGACGATGTTGCTGTGGTTCGCCTGCTTACTGAGTCCGGAGGGGCGACAATGATGAAGATGGTGGTGGCAGATTCAGGCAAAGGGAATGTTGGATTTGGGGATCAGGTTCGATTGGACGAAAGGGTTTGATTAAGGTGGTGTCGGATCTAAGAGATGATGGGTTGTCGATTATCTAATTCAGTATGGATCGATCTTTGGCTCTGATACCAAATGATGCGGAGCGGGTTACCAAGTGCGCAGTGGGAAGAGATGGAGGGTGGAAGATACATCAAGCTTTCACCTGAAAATTGGCCCACACCAAACTCCCCATCGCGGGCGAGGAAGAAGATATAACTGGGGAAAACCCAAAATCACTCAAAAAACTTTTCATTAATCATTCACTGAATAGCCTAGGAGGCTTTACAATGCTTAAATATGAGAATATATAACCCTAATGCTAATGTGGACCATCAAAATGCAATGATGGCCAGGATTAAAACAAACACCTAAATGCAACTTAAAACATAAAACAGTAATTAATACTCTAAGTAGACTAAGATAGGCAGGCTCGGCCCAAAGAACTGGTCGATATAGATGGGATGGGCTCAATGGCAGGTCGACCCATGAGGGACCATGGGTCCATCAGTAGTCCTCCCATTTGGAAAAACACCTCCGATCATTGAATAGAAGAATTCCCTGTTTGGCTTTGATTTGTGTTTGTTTCTTTGAACAAACTGTGCTTGGAATCCATTTGGATTTGGATTTGGATTCGGCCAACTCTGAACTGTTAAATTGGTCTATTGCGTTCTCAAGTACCGGGCTATATCAGCAAGAAGGTGAAGAATCAGTTAGCTATTAGCCTATTATCACAATATAAGCTTAGAATTTTAGAAGAGTAGCATCGAAAAACCAAAGATTTTGCAGCATTTCTAGTGAACACACAGTTGGATGACGGTTTGATTTAAACTAGAAAACTACCAAAAGAAGTGTGATAAACTAACTACTTAGTGAATGGACCCTTTGATGAAGGCTGCATTAACCTTATAGATCTACATAAAGACTGCAGCGGTTAAACTAACCAAATAAAATGTAAGAATGAAGATGGCAAGACTTGCATCATAATGGAAGCAAGGTAGGTCTGTAACAGGATTTAGTAGAATCAGATTCGTCCATTCAAACAAATCCCATATTGATAGGATAAAGCTATGAAAACAATGACCCTTTGGTTGGATTTCAAAATCTTAATTTACTCCAACTTGATTGAAGAGAAGCCTAAAAATTTGAGTGAAAAATAAGGATAAGAGAGAAGTTTTAGCAGAACCTTAGAATTATTAGGAGGAAAGAAAGTGATGGTCATTGGTTGGGCGATCATCTCTTCTTATATATATCAATACTAATTCCTGAATATTACCCAAAAAGAAAAATTACAATCATATCAAATGTACATGACAGTCCAAGACTTATTTGTAATTTTGGAAAACTTCACGACACCTTTTATCATTCCTCTAAGGAGTCTAATAAATTGTCGGTGACAAAATTTCAACACTACAAAAGAAACTCTCCGAGATGCATAGTTGAGAAATTCGTTTCGGACGTTGTTTCGGTTTGGCCTCCAATTTTGGTGAAACATTTCCTAAAAATATAAATATATATGTGATGAGATTTTAAATATCTATATATAAGGTAAAAAAATTGGTAGGGCCCTATTTCATACTTTCTAAAAAGTTTATGTTTTAACTCATAGTTTTTTCCTTTAAAAAAAAATTAACCCCGACCCCTTTTATAAAAGTCTCGGCCCAATCCCTTAAGTTCCCAGGCCCATTACGATCTCATTTAAAAAATCTTGACTCTCACTCCAGATCCTATTTCTTAGTATTGCCCTAGCCCCTTTTCTCTGAGGAATGAAACTTACAAGAGAAGCTCGAGAAGGCAGGGGACGATGATGGCAACGGCAGCAGGGGATTGCGACGGAATCAACGGCAAGGGACGGGACCGGGATGGCAGCGATGCAGGTACCATATGCTCTCTCATAATTTTTTTCCTACAACCAGCACCTCTCTCTTTTTTCATTTTCTTAAAAAAAAAAAAAAGATTTGGCCAAAACCCTAGATCTGGGAAATTTCGGCCAAAATCTCAAATTTATGACGAAAGTTTCAGATTTCGACAGAAACAAGCCGAATTTTGGAATGCTTATTGTAAGGGGGGTTGTTCAGTTCGGTCAGTGGACCGAACCAAAATTATTTGGTGAATTTGGCTGAACCGAAACGTATCGTAACTATGCCGAGAAGTCCTAGGAGCCCCTCCCTCCCTCTTCCTCTCCCTCTCCCTCTCCAGAGAGCTCAAGCATGTGGTAAGAGACTTTTCTCTGTTTTTGTCTATCTTTTTCTCCTTTTATCTTGCTGTGAGTTTTCATGTTTACTCAATGTTAGGTATAAATTTTATAGTTACCATTTTGAAGTAGCATATTTTCTGAAACGGAATATCGAATTGACTTGAACAACGAAAGGTTCCACTACAGGGCCAAATCGGAATGGGGACCGCAACGGAATTAAGAACTTTGGTTTTAGTGAAAATGGGGATAAGATAAAATTGGCATACTTTTTTTTAAGCTACAGAAAACAGAAGACGAGCAAATGAACAGGGCCAGCACCTCACAGGTCAAGCGGCCAGGAAACTTTTCTGATTTATAACTTCAGCTAATCAAAATACGCACAAGAGTTAAACCCACAGCCATGGTGTTTTATCAAGGACTTGAGGATATGAAATAATAAAATCAGTGTGTTTATTAAAAATTGTTCAAAAGATCTTAATCCAATGATATAGGTTTTTCTAACAAAGAAACATTTGTTCCTTCATTTTTTTTTCTAAGGAAAGCTTCAAAAGTCACAAAAAGTATTATCATTCAGCGGCTAGGAAAATAGAAACTTTACCTTAGAAGGTGTAGGAGAGAAACCGGCATCAGTTTCTGCCACCAGAATTGTTCAAGAACTTATGAATTTAGCAGAACATGCATAGACAAAAACATTAAAGGATTTACTGATCAGTCAAGAAAATAACATTACCTACAAAGCATTTAACTCTCCAGCAGCATCTCTTCAAAAGTTCGGCTTTCTGTCCCTTTCTTAGCCTAGGTTCCATAAAAGGAAGTCTTCCCTATGAAAAATCAGAATACTACCCATTAGGGTAAGATTTGAGCCAAACCAAGGGAGAAACAGCAGAGTATTAAACATTCTGATAAGAAGGAAAATAAAGTAATAAAACATATAGAAGACTGTCATGGTAAAAAATGCATTCAATTCGATGATGAAAGAAACTTAAGCAATGACTAGAAAATAACTCACTTACAGGTTCTGACTAGCAAACTGCCCCATTATGTGTTTGTAATCAAGATATCCAAATCGTACTCTTAGTGACATACCTTTACATTTCTTTGGATATGGAGGATTAGTTCGCAGTCTGGATCCTCGAAAAATAAAGTTTCCATTGGTTAAGTACACCATAAAAAGAGGTATAACCATATAAATGTGCTGACCCAGTTAGGGGTAGAAATGCTAATGGATGAAAAGCACTTTAAAGATACCCCATTATTTCGAAAACCGAAGCACATCAGTTATTTCAATCCCCGGGGGAAATAGTAATTATAATAGACCACTTCCAAACCTTTCCAATGAACAGTCCAATCCTCTAGCCCTCTAGTAGTTTCCACAAGTCCACTGTTAGTTTCAGATACCCCATTATTTCGAAAACCGAAGCACATCAGTTATTTCAATCCCCGGGGGAAATAGTAATTATAATAGACCACTTCCAAACCTTTCCAATGAACAGTCCAATCCTCTAGCCCTCTAGTAGTTTCCACAAGTCCACTGTTAGTTTCAGATACCAGTCATTCTATATGGAAGGCATCGTAAGAAGAATCAACCGTATCATTCAATCTACCTCAGATGATGCAGGCATCTACCTCCTTACCTGTTATTTCTCCTCTTATTACACCTCTTATTGTTGCATCGTACATCATTCTACACTACTGCTTCAAGTAAAGAAACTGAACAGTTTACAACTTAGCCAATTAACAGAATTGAATCTTAGGAATCTGTCTCCCAGACATCAAATCTCTTCTTCTTGTGTTAATTCTTTGTCCAGTCCAATAACAGCACTAAAGCTCCTTTCTCATCATTCATGCTCTCAGTAATTAAAGAGAAGATGAACACATTTAAAAATAATACGTGGAAAATAGTTCAGTTTTAAAAGGGAAACAATCTGTTGAATGTTGTATCGCATTTATACTACAGCACAACATGACAGGACCATTGTGCACATGGTATAAAGTAACAATCACAGCCGCATTTATACTACAGCACAACATGACAGGACCATTGTGCGCATGGTATAAAGTAACAATCACAGTCACCGCTCCAGAAAGTGACCAGAAAGTGAGGCATGCTTCACAGCCCTCCCTGGCATTCCCCTTGAGTCATCACATTCTGTACCGGTTCGATCTTTAACTCATAAATATTTTAAGATTTAGTGTTTAATTTTTCGGCCATCTTCATAATTCATAAATCCATCTACGTGACCCTTATCAAAAATCAAAACCACTCAGAATAACTATCACGCTAATATTAGCTACGTGAAGATTTTCATTATGATTGGAGGTGCGGTGCCGCAAAATTCATTGTATCACACAAATCGTATCACTGGCCTGCCAGATATAGAATTTTAGGATCTAGTCATCCACAAGACATCAGGTCCATCACATATTGCTAGCTATTTGATCAAAAGATCATTCAATGGACGGTCACAAAATAGAAACTTTGCTTAGTTTCCATTTGACGACTAACAAGATTTAGTTGGCCTAATTATATTTTTTTAGATAATTTGATTTCAAAGTTGCAGCAGTTATCATAGGATAAAACTTATGAGTCACATTATGAAAATGTGAGAGGAGGAATGGAGCAAGACATAGACAAGGACCATGACATCTTAATCAATGTAGTTCATGCCAGGGTTGGTCAACTATGGAAGCTAATTTTCTGACTTACGCAATTAATAAAAAAATACCGACAAAAGAGGAAAGAGCTTCATATGGTCATCACCACTCAAGAGAAAGCCTGAGATATGGTACATAAGGATTTGATTTTGAGGGTTTGAGATAAAAAGAGTATCCTAAGAGGTTATGATGGCAGCAATAAAGACATGTATAAAGGAGCAGTAATGCGTGTGAGAATTACCTACGGAGAGAAAGGCAAGTTTCCAATAACCATAGGTTTGCATCAGAGGCAAGGTTTAAGCCCTTATTTTTCTTCTCTTTTCTTTTCTTTTTTGTTTTCCCAATGATTATGGATGATTTAACAGCTCGCACTCAAGAGGAGGTACCTCAGTCAATGCTGTTTGCAAATGATATAATATTTCGAGATGAATCAAGAGATGACGAGAATGAGAAACTCAATAGATGGCGGGAGACTTTAGAATCGATGGGTATTAAAGTATGAAATAAAAAGAGACAATATATTAATTGCAACTTCAAAACAGATATGCAAAGAGCTGAAACTCCTATGAAAATTGCAATCCCTACTCAGTTGCATTTGGATATTAAGGATTATTTAGTTGCTACCAGCCGGATCACTCTTTCAAACCCTCAATGTTCACATTTGCAACTCTGGACAAAGGTTTCTAATGGTATTCATGGTAATCTATCCATTGTAGCACTTTCCCGTGAAGCTAGGGTTGTAAACAGGTCGGTTCCGGTCCGGGTCCAGAGTGGAACCGGAAACGGAACCGCTTTCTGGGGGGGGACCGGAACCGATAATATTAATGGGAACCGGAACCAGAACCGTATGTGAGGCGGGTCTAGATCCGGTTCCGGGTATGGTTCCGAGTCTGGACCAGGGTTTAAAATAACGGCCGGTATATGTAACGGGATAAAATATCGTGTAAAAAACGGCCCGTAGCGGCCGTTATTTTGAATATAACGGTCAAACCGTTATAACGGCCGTTATATTCAAAATAATGGCCATTATATCGGCTGACGGAATTTTTTTTTCTTTAAAACGTGTGCAGTCCATTCTTCTTCACTTCTTTCACTTCCTTCTCTTCTCTGAGAGCTTCCTAAGGGTTCATAAAGGGCTTCTAGAACTTCTAAGGCATGGAGGAGACCTAAACCCCCCACCCCCCTCCCCCATGGTGACTTTTGGCCCACTTTATTCATCTCTATTCCTCTCTTTTCTCCATTTTCACTGTTGTGAACCTTCTTTGACTACCCCCTAGTGGTCCCAATGTACTTTCTTAAGAAGGGACACAGGTTCTGAAGGCAGAAATTCATTTTCAAAGGAAGAACTTAAGAAAGGACACAGATCGATCCCCGCCGAGGGATACCCCCGGACCCCCTTCGTGAAGCGTATGTTTTAAAGAAATGGCAATCATGAAGACAAAAAAGGATCCTACTTAACCATGATAGCTAGGACTCTTTTGCTGGTTGTCTTTCCTTTTTTGTGCTTGGATGTCTATTATTATCATAAATTGCTAGATATGATATTAAAACTGTTTAATTATGTTTGGAATGGTATAGTAGTCAAGATTGTGTAATACACTAATTTATTATCATAACTTGCTTTATATTGAGTTAGATTTGATGTTACTCACTTATTTTTCCCTAGATCTAGTCTTTTAAAGTGTAGATCTAGATTTTTTTATTTCCAAAATTTGGGGCTTTTCTTGAAATCAATTACATTTTTCCACATTAGTGTTCAAATGCATTTATAATGTGTTAGTTTAAAATAGATCTACACTTTTTGAACAAAAAAGTGTTGAGTTTTTGCCCAAAATTATGGTTGCATTATGTCAAATTTATGATATTTCAGCTTATTTTAGTATATACATCGATACAGCAATGATACAGGATGTTATTGAAACGATATGTAAAGATAGGAAGAAGAATAAACCAAAGGTGGAGAGAAACCGATACCTCAATGAGAGGCTCGTATGAGATTTTATAATTACACAATACCCAAATCAAGGGTAATCTAAATCAATATACAATCCCTAATCAAGGGTAATCAAATCAATTTACAACCTTCATCAAGGATAATCAAATCAATCTATAAATCTATACAAGGAAATAAATAAATAAGAGATAACTCAAGATACAGTTATATACAAGCTCTGACGGGCCTTGGGCTGGGCCTAGTGGGCCTAAGTCACATTATTTTCTACAGTTATAACTTAAGGGGACCGCTATTTTGCTTTAAAGTGTGCACTAATGAAGAAAAAAAAAACATTAGTTTCTATCACTTTATAATATTCTGGATTTTTTGGATATTTTTTCGTATTTTTTAGGGGTCAAATAAATATTCGCTCCGCGATGGGCCGCGAACTGCGACTCGATGACCGCGAACCGCGATTTTAAACCATGGTCTGGACCCTAATACCTGTATTTTTCCTTTAAAAAAAAAACAATCATGCTTTTTCGTAATTCAATTGGATCACCTACAAAGCAAATGTAACCTTTTGTCTATCAATAACAAGTGGTTTGGGGACGAAAGATTAGGTTAGAAACTTAGAATGAGGGGTTCCCATGTAACATATAGATAATAAAGTATTTAGGTTATTAGAGTTTTGGGTCGGGTCCCAGGTCCACGGGTCTGAGCCACTGTGGATCCGGATCAGGAACCGGACCCGTTTAGGTAACGGTTCCAAAAAAAGGATCTGGAACCGGAACCATTTACTTATCGGGACCAAAATAAGGACCCAGACCCGGAACCTAACGGGTCGGAACCTTCGGATAATCGGAGAATCGGGGACCCATTTACAACCCTACAAGAAGCCCAACAAAAAAGCATGAAGAACCCATGGGTTTAATTAGCTTGGAATAATATCCTTCTAGCAACTACATCTACATCCGGCTTTGTCCGACTCCTCTTTCATAGAAAAACCTCTGCTCAAAATTTGGTCCAAGCAATCTAAGTGTTGCTGGCCTTAAGATACTTGCTATGTTAGAACCATGAAGATTTAAACTATTATTTATTTTTCCAATGCACATTAGGATTGCAGGTCTGACATTGGATCACTTTGGTGCAAGGTTTAAAATATCGGACAATACGATACTGGGTATCTTCCAATATCTGCATGGCCAATATTATGAAAATATTGGCTAACAAAATCAGAACAAAGGGCTATGGTTTCCTCATGCAATTGAGTTTGTAAGGAACTAAACAAGATCAAGAGAGAGGGAGGGAGGAAGAGAGTGGAGGAGGTAACTTAAAACAAGGTCCTTGAATCTGCAAGGACAAGAAATAGAGGGAAAGAGAGGAGAAAGGTGGATGGGAGAAGTACCTAGAAACCGGTACCGCTGTCAAAGCTAGTGGCACTGCTGCTCTAGGTGACAACAACCACTGCAATGGCTTCTTTTTCTTTCTTCTTCTCCCCTTCCAATTCCTCCTTTTCCGTCTCCTTTGTTCCTTCCTCTTCTCTCTTCTTTTTTCTTCCCTCTCATTCTTTCATTTCTCCCCCCTTTATCTTCTCTTCCCTGTTCCCTCTCATTCTCTCATTCTGCAAAACTGGCCACAAGTGGGCTCCACAGTGGGGCCTACCAATATATAATTTAAACCAATAAAAAATGTCACCTATGCATCGCATCCACCATTCGGTTTTTAAGGTAGGAATTTGTATTAAAATTCCACAAATAAGGGGAAAAAACTCATTGTAAAACTCATCAGACCACGTTCACTCCCCTACGCCACCCTGGTAAGGTGACCAACTATGTCGAGGCATTTGGTGATTTGCACTAGGCAAATTGAGAAGAGAGAGCTAAATAAAACAAGGAGAGAAAATGAGATAATAAAGATTAAATGAGCCCACAAGCCAAGCCAGCGATACAAAGATTAAGTGGGAAACTAGAGGAAATGAGCTATGCTTTTCTCTTTGTTTGTGTCATCGATAATCCCAATAGACCATGAATCAAATTTTTTGAGCAGAAAATAGCACTTCCACACAAAACTTGTAAGATGCCAATTTGACATCCATAAGGCACCACAGCACAAAACAGGTGGGAAATGAGGCTAAGAAAATAGGAAAGACCATGGACCTAAAACGATATTAGGATAAGTAAAAAAATTTGAAAGCTCAAAACACTTATAATAAAGCATCCCAAAGAGCGGCTCTTCCAACTTGCAGAAAGGCTGAGGCAGCGAGTTCCAAGTAGGCAATCACAAATCCATGGCACACTGGGCGATGGATGGGCCAATGACAAGAAGGTAGGAGCAGTGAAAAATAGCAGCACCACCTGGCATTCCAATCTGAGTGCAAGGCTCATAGAAAGAAAGTTGAGGTTGAGGCCCATGGGCAATAATAATTTGAAGCGTAGTTGGTTAAAAAAAGCACAAGCCTAAGCAACTGAAGGTCCAAGATGGCCTTGTGAGTGAAATACCCTGTAACTAGGGTTGCAAACGGTTCCGGAACCGTAGTGGACCCGGACCCGGACCCGTTTTTAAATAACGGTTCCGGAACCGGTTTTGACTCGGAACCTATTTTGTTGGTTCCAGACCCGGATCCGGTTCCGGAACCGGGTCCACCTAAAGGACTAGAATCTAGTTCCAAAATCAATTTTAATTTTTCTTTATTCTCATTTTTTTCTTAAAATAAGCATATCGTTCAATTTATAACAGTGCATCAAGTCTATTACCTCCAGTATTATACATAAAAACGTCAAAAAAAGTTTATTTTGAGGTACAAATTTGCAATATAAAGACTCATATGCTGGGTCTCGGGTCCACGGGTCGGAACCTATATGGACCTGGAACCGGACCCGTTTATCAATCAGAACTTAAATTGGGTTCCAGACCCTGACCCGTTTATGAATCGGAACCTAAAATAGGTTCCGGACCCAGTTTGTTGCGGGTCAAAACTTTCGGGCAATCGGAGAATCGGATACCCGTTTGCAACCCTACCTGTAACATCCTGGCCTCAACTTGATAACTCTTCAAAAAAGAATCTTCTGTTTCATTTTCCCCCAAATATGGCACACAAATGCGGTGTACCACAGCACGGCAAGAGAATAAGGAGTGACATCACGTACTGCATTTTGGAGAAGAAAAGACACCACATTATGAGCAAAGAGAAGAGAAGAGGGCAGACAACTAATGTAGAAGCAAGAACAGATTTCTAACAAGACTTCCAATGTGTAAGAGCACTGGAAAAAGATATGATCAGCCCTCTTGGCAAAGCACACAAATATCATCCCAGACACCAGGGTTTTAATAGGCTCAAGGCTCGTCAAGGCCCAGCAATTGCGCCTCAGTGATGGGAGTCGAGGCGAGTTGAAACAGGCCCCAAAAAAGCCCCTGAGGCGCGCGCCTCAGGTCCAAGCTCAAGGCGCGCGCCTATTGCGCCTTATTGTCACCCAGGCTTCAAATTAAAAAAGAAAGAGATGTAATGGGCTAAATAAAAATTTTCTAATATAAATAAAGATGCCGTGCCCTGCCCTAGTTGTTTCTTGTATCATCCAACGAAAAAAATAAAGGGAAGAGAACAGAGAAAGGAGAAACACCAGCCAGCGATCCACTCCAGCCAGCAGCCAGTGGGGCCCATGCTGAAATTTTGGGATGACCTGCACTGGCTGGTCTGGGGCTTTTTTTTTTCAAACGCATCATCAAATCGGTGGGGCAAGAATCATATTTTGCTTATGCCATCAACGACTTAACTATCCATCAGTGAGGCCCATGCTGAAATTTTGAGATGACCTAGTATAGCTGGTCTGTGGGCTTTTTTTTTCAAAACATCATCAGGTTATCACCAATCTCGTTAGGTCCTCCTTAGGACCCTTTGACTTTAAAGTTGTATTGGTTTTGATGGATTTTGGTACTTTTGTTGAATGTTTAACATTTATAGTGATGGATGCTTTATAACGTTTAGAATTTTTCTAATATTCCTTGCCAATTATCTGTCAGTCTGTCTAATTTGTTCTACTTTTGTTCTATTTTGTGAATTATTTATCTATACCAAAATATATATATTTTTATATACAATGTGCGCCTCGCTTCAATGAAGCCCGCGCCTCGCCTCGCGCCTTAGCGCCTAGGCCCCAGGAGACCTTAGCGCCTTGATGCGCCTCGCGCTTTTAAAAACACTGCCAAACACAACCTAAATCCTTCTTAAAAAAATCCTTAGTTTTGAGCCTTTTGTGCTGCGGCTTTGCCAGGCTAAAATAGAGAGTTTGGGAATATAACCTTTAAACCAAGAACCAACTGCATGAGCATCACATTGATAAGAGGGGAGGCACTTAATGGCTGATATTAAGGAGAAGTTGCCTCTCTTATCCGGCTTCCAGACAATTCCATGTAGACCTTCCAGCTCTAAATTTTCCCCAACCCAACTATATTCTTGAAAATAAACTCCAACACTAGGCAAGATGTATTGTTTCCATGCCTCAAGATTTCTCTTACTAATTTTATCAACGACCTAATTGAAGACGAGTTGATCCATTTGACAGAGGGCCCATCTCTTATTTGAGTAAAATTTGGTTGAGGCACATACACAAGGGGCCTTTTTTAGTGATTTAAACTGTAATAGCAGGCCCCACTAAGGACCCCATGAATTTCCAAGGAGTCCTTGAACTTCTTTAAAAGAAACACTCTAATATGAGGTGGAACCACTATCATATAATCAAAACAATTTGACAGTCGGCCAATCTCTTATTAAAGTGAAATAACCCCAGTCTGATAGCAGTCCTGTCTACTCTTCAGGTAAAAATTTGTCAATGGGTTTAGATTTTTAATACGTGAGCACCACTCTAAAGGTCATGAATTTCCAAACAGCCTGAGCCATGGCAAATTTGGACTTCATTTCTTTTAAATTTACTCAATCAAGGAGTTCAAATCCATTTAAACTCAGAATAAGAGAAAATCCGAGTTGAAAGCATTCAAGGGCCCACTTGTGGAAAATATAAAGGAATAAAAATAAATGTGCACACCCCACCCCCTCTTGACTGGCCCCTTGACAATTTCACTTGAATAGGACTTAAGCCCATTGTTAGATTGATCACTTCTAAAGAACGTCAACAAAATATTATGAAAACATAAGTGTTCTACAATGATCAACCTGCTAATGGTTCCCAGTTATATAGAAGTAAAACTTTGTGAAGACCAATATAAGAGGAAGGCATTTATTTTGAATGAGCTCATATTTTTACAAGTAGGGCCCCATAATAAGCCTCATGAATTTCCCATGAGTCCGAGCCTAAGAAGATATGATCTCCAACCTATGAAGCCCAGACACTTGAACAAGCCCAACGTACTCGTATCTAACCGATACGACACTTGTACTGGTACCTGATACTGCACTGATACTTCTAGCGAACAAATTTAACATAGTCTACTTATAAAGTTCTTTCTTTCATATATTTCTTTTAATATTTTTACTTCTCACCATAAAAAATGCTAGAAAGGGACAAAAACCATGATAATTTCATTGATTCAAAAGTGATTTAAATAAAACATTAGTACACCCGTACCCGTATCCTAGATTTTCAAAAGGAGTCGTATCCCCAATCTCGTATCAATGTCAGTATCCATATCTAGGCATCATAGTCTCCAACATAATACGACATGTGGAAAGATGGTGTGATCCATTGACCCCATTAGATAAATGTTTACTTTACTATCCATCCATGTGTTAAAAAAATGTCCAAACAAAAAAGGAGGTCAATTGAATCTTATTGTCAATCGAAAGTCATTAAATGGAAAATTAGCGAAGTTTTTATTTTGTGATCATCCATTTAGGGGTTGTTTGTTTCACTGCATTTACATGTGTAAATGAACTTCATGTGCAACGATTACACACATCTCGTGTTTGTTGATAAGATTTACATGTGGTGTGTAAATAACATGTGCATTTGGTGTGTATTTGTTGTGAAAAAGTGCAGGCACTTTTTCACACCTCAGGTGTGCGACGGAATACCTAGTCTTGGTTTTGCAGTGCTACAGTGCATCAATGCCCATCATGTCTTTTCCATTTTTTTGATAGAAGTGGGCCCCTATGTCATGATCCTAACCGTTAATCATGTTACTACGGTCTAAAATGGCTATGGTACCAAATTTCAGCTGTTGGACCATCATAGATTGTGAGAATTTTATGGAAAAGTCCAGACAGTTAGAACCTGTTTTCTGGACTTTTGTGAGGATTATTTCACAATCTGAACTGTTAATCCTCTTCAGAAGGCCAAATACAGCTAAGGGGTCCAATTTCAAGTGTTGATTCAACTTAGATCTTGAAAAATCCTCGAAAAAAGCATGAACTGTTAGATGCATGCACTGTTCCTACAGTGTATTCCACGAGTTGAAAAGGCAATCTGTCTTTCTTTTTTTTTTTTTTCCTTCAAATTTTTGGATCATCTGGGCCTCTAATGCAATGCAACCATACACCCTCCTCAGAAGGCCAAAAATGGATTGTGAGATATTTACAAAAAAAAGGTCCAGACCATTTGATCTTCAACTCTTATTTCTGTGAGCCTCTTTTTCCCAATCTACTTGTATAAAGAAGTTCAATGGAGGAAAAAAATTCATTGAACACAACTACCATGTACATTTCGGGGTACACTAGCATGAAGCCCTTGTGCATCGCACAGGTTAAGTCCTGAATAATATATTAAAACTATCATCCCATTCATATAAATCTACTTATAACAAACTAATTAAAAAATTCAAATCAACCAAAAAATTATGAAAACCAAACCTTTCATCGCTTAATCCACGTCAGCATACACAAAATAAAGGATTCATATGCATTTATGCTCATTTTGAATACTATATAAAAACTTAAAAAAAAAAAAAAATAACCTTAATTTATAGAGTTGGAAGGCATCCCTTTGAATTAGGTTACATCCACACAAATGGGCCAAAGAGACATTTTATTGAAAAGGCACATATTTAGCCCAAAAGACATCTTTTATTGAAAAGGCACATATTATGTGTTTTTTAAAGGACATATCCACAAATGTGCCCCAATAAGCTGATGTGGCTTCTCCTAAGGCCAGAATTGAGGGTTTTTTTTGAGGTTTTTTTGCAACCAACATTCAGCTTTAAAGAGAAAGAATCCATACAACTGAAAATAAAATAAATAAATAAATAACAAACACCAATGAACCAGTGAAAACAAACTCTCCAAGACTCCAAGTAACTATGTTCAAACTAAAATTAATAATAAGAACAAAAAACAAGGGCACAGAACAGATCATTCTTGGGTTTTGGCCAAGAAATTAGCTGGAATGAAACATAAGCATAGAAAAGGGGTGTCTACTCTATGTATAAACCCACAACAATTAAAAGAACAACGGACATGGACATACGGAAGAGTCAATCAAGAACCAATAGATGAAATGCATGCCCCATATAAAAACCTGTAAATGAAATACATCAAACAAGTTCCCCGCCAATGACAAAGTTTCACCACTCTTGACAACAGAACTGACTTCCAACAAAAAAGCAGGCAGGAGTACTTTTAAATGGCAATTTAAACTTGTTCTAGAAAAGAAAAAACTAGTCTGGCATCAGAATTTCATGATTTTCTCATTAGACACTAAACAAATAAGGGATGCATGTTAACACCTTTAGAAGCAGAACATATTTTTTTGTGAATTCTAACAAATAGATAAAACACCACAATGGAGTGACTAACATGCCTACGTACCACTGATTTCAATCAGTTATCATTTGCAAAAACTACCTTGTACTTTTCCAAAGAGAGAATTCCCAACTCAAGACCAGCCCATGATGTGTTTTATATTATAGAATTGTATATGTAGAAAGAAAACATCAATGAAAAATAGAAGAATGCAGATATCTAGTATACGCACCCATCGAGCATCAGGAAGCAGACGGCCTAATCGCCGAATGGATACACGGCAGAAGTTCTCAAAATTTTCTGTAATTCCACATCCTTCAGCTTCTAGCTTCTCCAAAATCCTATCAATACTTTCTTTTCCCTATAAACATACCTCCAAATGTTGAATTAAAAGAGAAACGTGCACCAAAGGTTCATCAGAAAATAAACATACATTACTCACTTCAACAATAGGAAAATAAACACACTTCAATCGTGCATTTGCTACCTGAATTTTCCTTGAACCTGAAACAAATGTAACAGATACAGTAGGAGGGGGAATAGCAAATTCTTACCCCCATTACCATGCAGCATATAAACATCTTAAAGATAGCATGCGGTCACAGATGCTCCATCAAGAGAAAACACCATATGAATAGCAATAGATAGAAATATAATTACATTACAACAAAGCAAGCCTGTACCAGAACTACCAGATGCATCTGTGCCTTGTTTAACAAAACGAAGCTGCAAAACAAATTCAGGACCATTGCAGGAATGCAAGTTTGTAACTGCAACCTCGCCTCCATCGATTTCCGCCAAATTAACCCCATTCACCTACATACGCAAATATTTCAGTTTCTTATCCATTTACCAAGTTTATTCCACAAATGAAAGAACTGATGGTACTCTAAGAAGTATGTTTCAATATGGCTGGCTAGTTGCACCAAAAACAAGTTGATTCAATGACCAGAAATCAAAACAAAGAAAAGAAAACTCTGACAAAAATATCCACATGTTTCACAATCCGGTCATAACTGAACCTGAAAGAAGATGCATTGCACTTTATGGCAGCTGAGGACCAATGTGGGATGAATTTTTCCAATAAAAAATATGAAAAAATAAATTTCTAAAAATCTACAATATTGTGAAATGCAAGGAGAAATGATGTTTTTCCCCATAAGCATACAACATATATCAAAATATCCGTCTCCCTAAGTCATAACGCGATCTAAAATTAAACATTTAAATATGTTAGTCTTGCTCTTTAAAATCTGCACTTATCTTTATTATTTAAAAATCCATCAATGTAGACTAGGACTTTTGTTTGAGGGGGCGGACCCAAACAGATAGTAGGGTTTTGGGTGAAAACTTAGAATTTTCATGTTGGTTTTGGGGGTGGACACAGAATTTTCATGTGGGAAGCGGACATTTTCATAAGGGTTTTGGGAGCGGACCCAGCCCAATGGGGGCAACCTACCCCAAAAGAATGTACGTAGGTTTGCCCATGCTCCCTATATTACATTTATGAAAATTTACAATGCAATCAAAGTTGGGCCTACCACCAAATTGACCATGCCACATGATTAGTGTTACTGGCCTACCAACTACATGTCTATATGATCTACCCATCTACAAAAAAAAAAGGTTTACTAGACATTGCTTGAAGAACCCGACACTAATTAACTGTATTTAGTTGGTAATTAAGGTTGATTGTTGGATTAGTGGATTAAGTATTTTTAGATTTTTTTTCGACCACATTTAGTGCCACAGAGGACCCATTTGCAATTCGGTAAACTTTTTTTTTGGGTTTTTTTAGTTCGTAATTAATTAAGGTAAGTTGTTGGATTAATGGATTAAGTGTTTTTAGACATTTTAAACCCCATTTGTAATTCAGTAAACTTTTTTTTTTTGGTTTTTTTTTAATTGAGGGTCCATTCAAAGTAGGTCCCACGAGCTAGACTGCATATGAGAAATATGAAATATGCTCGGAGGAGATTATTCCCCACACAACGAAATACGCTTCCAAGTGACATGCATTGAGCTTGTCCCTTTAAAACCCTTTAGAGATTATGGAAAAAAAAATTGTTTTGTTTTTAATAATAACTTGTATTAATCAAAAACTTAACAGTACGGAAGAGGTATACTGAGAAGCTAAGAAAAATACCAAGCAAAACAAAAGACCCAAAAAGGCATCCCTCCATTTGAGAAGGATAAGGTCTAAAGGCAGTTCCCAAAAATCCCGAAGTATAGCCACCCAAAAAGCAACCATAAATCTAGCCCTAGAAATAACAACAGATGACGGGCAAAAGATTCCTTGGAAACATCTAGAGTTTCACTCCTTCCAGATAGCCCAAATGGTTGCCAAAAAAGAAGCAAGCCAAAGCAGCCTCCTCTTGATAGAACCAAACACAAACTTCCAAGCTCGAAAAAGTTCTAAAATCAATGAAGGAAGAACCCAAGACAGATCGAAGGATTGAAGGAGCGAATTCCAAATATCGGAAGCCATAGGACAAAGCAGGAGAAGGTGGTCGACTATTTCTTCAGCATACAAGCAAAGTGGGCAGGCATTGACCAATATCACTTTACGACGGCGAAGGTTATTGAGGGTGAGGATATGACCTCGAAGTACCAACCAACCGAAAGCCAACACTCTGGGAAGGGCTTTTGAATTCCAAAGACATGGCCGAAAAGAAAGAAGAAACTGTGAAGACCTTCTTTGGAAGGAGCCCAGACCCTGCAATCAGCCCCCTCTGCAGGAACGAAGACCGGATTTAGGACCCCTAGGAGGCGAATAAGCTCTCCGTCCTCATCCTATCGAAGATGCCTTCAAAAGATTGGGGTCCAAACCGTATACTCATTAATTATGTCCATGTAGCCCTTGACTTTAGCTAATTTATTTCAGGCACATCTGAAAAGGGTAGTGTACTCCTCCGCAAGAGGTTTTTCTCCCACCCAAACATTATGCCAAAAGAAGACATCTTCCCCTGAACCAATCTTGAATCTAACATGAGATTCAAAGAGGGCATTAACCGAGATAATACCTCTCCTTATACTAGATAATTTGTACGATGAGCCTGATACATCCCAACGATTTCTTGTCACTCCATATTTGGTCATGATAAGATGCCTCCACAGACTGTTAGAGTGCTCCCCTATCCTCCACAATCATTTCCCGAGGAGGGCTCTATTCATTTGGAACAGCGGTCTAAAGCCCAGGCCACCTTCTCTTTATGCTTATAGACAAAATTCTAATTGACCAATTTCATAGATGGAGGTTTCAAGTATTGGAATCGTCCAAAAGAAGCTATTTGAAAAAGAACGAGAATAATGATTTCATAGAAAATAACAAATTACATTTAACAAATACCTAACCTGAAATTCAATTGGCATAGTAGTTTTTCCGCTGCTAAGCATGTCATCGCACTGCAAAACAAATATAATAAACACATAAATGCATTGAAACAGATCAATATAGATACCTCAAAATAGATGGAATGATATGCAATAAGGCTTCGATGATGACCCAATAACTTAGATAACAGAGAGTACAAGTAAGAATTTATATATGACATGCACATTTTTTATTTTGACCAGCTAAATTTTGATTTTGACTCCTCCATTTATAATTTCGACTATTCCAATTAGTTTTGACTTTGCATGGATCCCACCAATATGTATAGCTAGTAAACATTGGTATAGGTCAGGCTAAACCCAAACCCATTCTTAAAAGACTAAAATGTATGGCATGTAAACATTTGAACTCAAAACCTCACTTCTTAAAGCTTTTCAAGTGCTACTCTAGCCATTGCACCACATAAAGTTCTCGTATAAAGATTTGTCAAAAAATGTCAAAAGTAGTTATAGATGTGGGAGGGGGGCTCAGACACCTGACAAATGATGAATCCAATTCATGTCATGTCCACTACCCTGCGCTAAATAAACAGGAACCGGGTCTTGCAGCAGCATAGCATGGAGCTTTTTTAAAAAAACCAACACACCCAACTGACCCAAGTAATGAAAGGGCAGCTGGTGCCTGAAACCGTTTCCGTGCGTATCACTAGAGGCCAAAAATCGGCGGGGTGGGACCGGTTCACTGAGTCAAGGCCAACTACTGGATTTTGGGCAGGCGAGGTCCAGGCACTAGATATAATGGCCTACTTATCCCGATCAAACCCTCCCGTAGCTACTGCCATGCACATAGTGTAAGTCCCAAGCCTTAATTAGGAGTATTAGTGTTAATAATTAGAATTAAGGTTAGTTAATCAAGCTTAATAGCCTAACCCATTAGTTTTAGTACTAAGAATAGTTTCGGTAAATTTCAGGGTGATCGGAGTGAGTTTGAGGGTAGTAGGCGGTATTTCGTAATTTAGGAAAACTAGGAGTAAGATGCAATTTCAAAAACTTAAGAGCAGTAGGGAGCATCGGGTAGTTCTCGTTATGCATCGTCATCTTTCATGTAGGACTCGTCACAATCAAGCAGCCCAAAACCCATTGAAAAGCCCATTTTAATTTTCATCCATAACCCACAACACCCCCCCCCCCCCCCCCCCCCCCCCCCCCCCCCCCCCCCCCAATCATCTTCTCCAACCTCTTCTTCTTCCTTTTCTAGGTGAGCTAATCCCCCCCCCCCAAAAAAAAATCTTCTCCAACCTCTTCTTCTTCCTTTTCTAGGTGAGCTAATTTTCCCCAATCTTCAAGTAGATTTGGCTCCACATGCTAGGACCATGCATAATAGGTTTAGAAGTCATTTTCTTCCTTCTTCAATGTATAGGATTGAGCTCCTAAGAAGAACATCTTTGATATAAAGGACTTGGAAACCCTAGGCACCGAAAAGTGTTTTTGTGCAAACAAGTGAAGGCAAGTGAATAAATGTTTATATAACATGGTATTTATGATTTGATTCATTGATTACAAGCTTTTGTTCATGCTAGATACCCCATGTAAGCTCATTTATGTGATGAATGTGGTAGCTAAGGTTTTTAATGGGCATTAATGGTGTTAGGTGTAATGGCCTTTAAAATGCTAGGTGGGTGTGATAAAAAGGTGTACTGGACTACCGTTAGGGCCTATTTCTTTACAAGAATTTCTGACACGAATTTACCATGTTGGGGGTTTTCGGACATGATGTGACATCTTGTCGCCTAGTATTTACAAATGCCATGCTTCTTGACAAGCATTTCAAAATTCCAGCCACCTGAAAGGTCTCAAATTTCAACCCATTTGCTTTTTGGTGGGATTTCTGGATGCTCAAGTAAAAGGAAACATTCAGGAATTCCACCATGTCTGAGAATTTCAAAATTCCCAAGACAGGAATTCCAGTAAAAAAACACACCCTAAAAGGTATTAATAACCTCATTGGATGTAGGGGAAGAGATGGCTCCCTTGAAATCCATCCTGAATCCCTAACAATTTTGATATCTAAAGGTATTAATAACCCCATTGGATGTAGGGGAAGAGATGGCTCCCTTGAAATCCATCCTGAATCCCTAACAATTTTGATATCTAAAGGTTACAGCTAGTCGTTGTAAGCTTCAAAAGAGGCTAACTATAGATTCCACAACGGTTAGGCCTTGGCTAACCGTAGGTGCCCTACGGCTAGCAGTGGGATGGTCACGGCTAGACGTAAACCCTATCTATTGGGGGGTTATTGTAGATCTTGAAACCATGCCAGACAGGGAATGTACCTCGACGACCTCACAGCAAGCCGATGATATACACTTGGTGCTGCAGGTGACAGAACTCTAGCTTTGAGCCGGAGAGTGAGGCGATTCCAGAGAATCCACAAGGGTAACCATAGTAGTGTGCAGAAGACGTAGTCTGAGACGTAATGTGGTTGCATATGACAGCCACCACACTCTCCTTTTGTAATTTCTTTTGTAGGCCCTATTATGGCCAATTGTAATTAAAATACCTTGTTTTTGTAACTATGATCAACTTTAATATTTTGGACTGAAATCTGGGAATTTGGTTGTGCTATGCCTTTATTGTTTTACAATCTCTGTAAATGAAATTGATGGTTTGATTAATTTTCCAGTGCCAAATTTGAAAAATGGTGGAATTTGACATAACCTCAGTTTGCATAATCCTTTGGGAACAAGTGTGGAACTTTAAATAATCCCAGAGCATCGCGCCCAAAAGTCAGACTGACTAAGGTATTCCGATTTGGGGACGTGACATTCACTCATTAACTTTTAGGCATATGTCAATAACAATACACATGTATATTCAATTAAATGTATCTTTTTTTTTTTGTTCTATGTAGTGCAAAATTACACAAATGTGCTCTTAATCTTTAAAGTTTTAGGCATATGTCAGTAAAGATAAACATCTATATTTCTATTTAATATACTTTTTTTATTTCTGCGAGTTGCTCGGTTTTTTTCCGTTTCTTAGTTTTTGTACCTATTCTTAAATGTGGCAAGAATACGATGCTTCAAATTTTGGCAACTTTCAACTTAAATTCACATTATTTTTTAATTTTGCATAAATTTTAGGTGAACTTTTCATTGGTTTCACCAAAAGATTTAGTTAGTTTTTATTTTGTAATTATCATAATCATCATCAATGGCTTGTCACAACAAGAGATTAAAAACTCAGACTCGAACTCGACCCGGACCGAGTTTGTTCACCTGTGGTTTGTTTTTCTTTTCTTTTTCTATGGAGCTGAACAGTCTCTCAGAGAGAGAGAGAGCGACGGGGGATGGGATGGGTTTGGGGGTGGGGTGGTGGTTGGCAACATAGGAAAAGATAGTTGCCACAAGAAGACGAAAGATAAAAGTGGTATGGAACACCAATACCATGGCCAGATAATCGGATTCGGGAATTTTGATCGGTGTGGCATGAAGATGATGGAGATTTAAAGCCAATGGAGAGAGACTTAGAAGTAGAAGAAGAAGAAGAGGTAGAAATGGAAAAGGAGGAACAAGTAGCTGGAAGGGGACTCGGTCATGGCTAAGTCTAAAACAACCAAGCTAAATCGATTTGGACTCGACCTAGTTTTGACACCGTGGTCCCAATTATGTTGGGGTCAATTACATGAATTGGTATTGGCTTTTATATGTATATACTATGCTGTGATTTAAGCAGGGGCGTTAAAGCTAGTAATCACTTACTACATTAGAGTTTGTTACTTCAATATAGAATTTCATCTCTACAAGGCGAACCAATGCAACTTTTAGATTTTGCCTTGTTAGACCTTGCAAGTCTGCTACTTCGAAACAAAAAATGGCTCCCAATTTACACCAAAGGCTTGAACTACTGTGACCAGACCAGCTGCATCTTCAAATTGGACTAAAGACAATTTCTCCTTCAAAATGACTCGTAATAAAATTAAACCTTTCTGTTGCTCACTCCTTACCACCATCTGCAATTGTCCTTTTTATCTTCAAATTCACTGTAAGCGCCAATGCCAACAAAAATCGAGGTGGACAATTTTTTTCACATACATACATTTTCTTCCTAGTGGGTGAGATTACAAGACATATCCAGGATGAGGTGCCGTGGTGTATGTTATTTGCAGATGACATTGTTTTAGTGGATGAGACGAGAGAAGGAGTGAATGCTAAACTTGAATTGTGGCGGAAAACATTAGAGACAAAAGGGTTTAGGCTAAGTCGATGCAAAACGGAATATATGGAATGCAAGTTTAGTCAAAGTAGGACACCTGGTAACATAGAAGTAAGTTTGGGCACACAAAAGATAGTAGAAAAAGAAAACTTTAGGTACCTTGGATCTATGGTGCAACAGGATGGAGGGATTGATACTGATGTAAGTCACAGGATTCAAGCCGGGTGGACCAAATGGAGGAGTGCTTCGGGGGTCTTGTGTGATCGGAAAGTCCCCCTCAAGGTTAAAGGAAAGTATTATAAGGTGGCGGTACGGCCAGCGTTGTTATATGGATCAGAGTGTTGGGCAGTAAAGCATAATCATGTCAAGAAGATGGAAGTTGCGGAGATGAGAATGCTAAGATGGATGTGCGGGATCACAAGGAGAGATAGGATTAGGAATGAGGAGATTAGGGGCATAGTAGGAATAGTACCGATTGGAGATAAAATGAGAGAAAATCGACTGAGATGGTTCGGCCATGTTAGAAGGCGTCCAACAGAGGCACCTGTTAAAAGGTGTGAAAGCATGGAGTTTGCCAAGAGTAGGAGAGGGAGAGGGAGACCCAAGAGAAGTTGGAAAGAAACTATTAAACATGATCTTGCCCACATGGATCTAACGGAGGACATGGCCCTAAACAGATTTGATTGGCGTCGTCAAATCCATATAGCCGACCCCACCTAGTGGGAAAAGGCTTGGTTTGGTTTGGTTTGGTTTGGTTTTGGGTGGCATCACTATCTTTAGAGTTGTCATTCACAAAACAACGGAATATACTATCATTAGAGTTGCTATTCACAGAACAACGGAATATATTCTTTTATTATCCAAAAGGACACACCTGGATACATAATCAAATGAATGACACGTAGTCACCAGCTGTTGCCCAGCTAGTTAGACACATAGTGTGGTATGCCTGGATGTGAAACTTTGAGTCTCTTGTAAAGCCAAAATAAAATAAAAGTACGCTACATATATCATGTGGCAACAAGGTAGAACTTATAATTATGAGGGACAACATTTTGTTTACTTGAAGCACACCTGAATATAAGGAAAATAGATGTCCTTCAGCCTACATTCAAGTTGAGAAGTTTCCAAGCTCCTTGTTTTCAGCTCTTGAATTTCAACCTGCCAATATATACCAAAACAATTTACATTCATATACTCCTTTATGATGTGTAATTTGAAAGAATGAACTATGAACCATTTTTCAGAAATCGCTACATACAAGGAAATCTAAGAAAATGACACTAAAAACTGTGGTAATTATTATTCACTTATAAAATGGCCTGGTATCTTCCAGTAAGACCATTAAGAACAGGAGACATCCCATACATGGGGATACCAAAAAAGTTTGAATCGCCACTCTATTTTTTTCTTAACCATCAATTGATGCAGGTTGATACACATCATCCTCCCCCACTTAAAAGAACCCATCCTCCAGTTAGCAACTTCATAACCATCAATAGTTGCTTCCAAATCCTAGTCTACTTTTCAAATAGGAGTTTTAAATAATAAAAAAAAGGGTGTTCTTGAATGGTATTTCTTCATGTAGGTGCCATTATCCCTGTACTCCCTATCTCTCTACCTAGAGATAGAACACTACTATGAGATCAGAAGAACTATACCATGTTCGTATATGAAGAAATTTTGTACAGTATCAATTAGCAGAATGTCAGGGATATTAGCCTCGCATAGATAGCAGTTTGTTATAGTTTCTTATTCATAGTTTATTGATTAGCCCCAATTAAGGCTTAATCATAGGAATGCTAGTATATTCTCCAGCCTCATAAATTGTACAACTTACTGATTTGTCAGACATCCAGAGGCTGCATTATAATGATTATCCGCATTCACAAACATGATAATCAGTGGTATTGATGATATTGGTATAAGAGACCTCAGACAAATTAAGACTTTAGTGTACCTTTAAGATGAAGGATTTGGGATCATTGACTGACTTCCGTGGTCTTGAAATCAAGGATTATAATATCAGCAGCTACGTAGCAGATGACATATATCAGCCATAGCAGCAGGCACCCCTCACTATATAAGTGGCCTGTGTTAATTTTGTTATACCCACTTGTATCTTAAATGGGCCGTGGCGCAGTATACATTAAAACCATGTGAGATAATACTTAGTCAATAGGACAACTGTATATAGATTTTCTTTCCTCCTTTGTAAAGTTTGGCACCTAAGATTGATTGTAATTAGAGCCTTCTTCAAGGCATCTAAACATTATAAATAGAGAGGAGGATCGACCCATTGAGAGCATCCAATTATTCCACAATCTCTCTGTTATATGTATTGAGTACTGAATGACATGGTATCAGAGCTTGGTATCTCTAGTGCACGGTTTGTCACGACCCAAATTCTGGGGCCCTGTCAGATCTCTGGATCGTGATAACTAGGTAATATTTACCAAATATTCATCAAATAATTCACATAAGCATTTGGCATTTAAATCAAATAATGATTTCATTTAATCAAATAGTTGTAACTACTCAAACTTTACTATGTTCTGTCTGCATCAATAATGTACTAAAACATTAAATAATATTCCTAAGCAAGGCTAATCCCTTTATCTACTAAATTGTCTTTTCTCGTGCTCTCTTGTCAGCCACGCATATTGAAATTTACGTGCTGATCATCGTTCCGCTCTGTCCCACCCGCAGCATGATTACCTGAAGGGGGTAACACAACATCAGTACAACTGGTGAATGAATATTCCTAATTACACAAATCACATAAAATATCACATAATTCATCAGGTCTGAATCAATAATCAAATTCTTTCACATACAAATCCGTGCCCATGCACATTACCACGCCTCAAAGGCCTTATCGTATACATGTATACCGGTCACCATGACCCTGTCTCAACAGACACGTCCACTAAGGACCAGCCATCAAAGTGGCCCATCACGTCCATTAAGGACCCGCCGCTATAACGGCCACCATGGCCCGAAGCCATCTATCATCCGGACACAAGTCCAACATCCCAAATCTGGGACCAGTACACAATATCTTATAAACACACATTAACCATAACTCAGTAGTAATAATGCACACAATCAGTAGTGTGGATCTAACCCATACACAATTCATTAATTGTTACCCACTTCTAGTCAATTGGTATTGAGTGGTGTAGGGGTGGCCCACATTATATATTATGAACTCAACCTTACACTATATTAATTAATCACATATCCATACAGTTAAACACAGTTAATTGATCATTAAAAACTTTAGTCGTCTGGATGCAAGGGTTATATGGTCATTACCCACCAAGCCTAGGGCTAACCCCAATTACATATTCCATCCGGCCATATTTATTCATACAGAGACTAGTACAGTAACTAGTTCACGCTTGAAATCATCTTGACCTTAAGCATAGTGGGTCCCACTGATCTAATGCATGATCAGACACCTAGGCCATGGTCGCCCAGGACTAATGTAGCATTCCAACGAATCTGATTCATCTTTGGATCAATCTCTGGGGTCCACAAACCCAAAACGGAATGTACAGCATGTTCACGCCTGCAACTATATTGAGTTCACTGTACAGTGGGTCCCACTGGTTCAAACCCTAGATCTTCAACTACACCATGGTCGACCAAGGCTCCTCTCGAAGTGTGGGGTCTTGATCATTAATCAGATCAATAGATGGGTCCCACAACTTCAAACAATCTGTACAGTGCTTTCTGAAATTTTCACGCCTGGAATTCCTGAATACATTGATCAGTGGTCCCTACTGATTCAAATATCAATTATCCACCTACATCATGGTCGACCAAGGATCTTCTAATAGATGTGTGGTCTTGATCCTTGATCAGATCATATAGTGGGTCCCACTACCATCAACGACCATAATGACTCTTTCTCTGATTCGTGCATCAGACTACTACAGAGAAGTTTCAAGGCCATATGAAATTCATCCAACATAAATTCACTATACTCAAGGTCGTCCATCTCCTCTGAACAATCTCCTTGGACCAGATTCATCATACAGTGGGCCATGGGTCCCACAGCCCCTGTTAGGTGCAGAATATGCACAGAAAACAATCATCCAATCTTTTCTTTCACATGAATCATCAAACAAATTAAGTAATCAACAATCTTCTATCACAATCCAGAACCTAGTTGTATTAATCATAATTAAACTATTTACGTAATAGCAATTTCCACAACATCTGATGGTTCTCAAACATCTATCTCATCAACTAGAGCATGGATTGGGTAATTAAGGAAGATTCACTCACCTCTGATACACGATCGTCGTCTTTGACATCAGCCGCTTTCTCCTCCTTCTCCTAATTTGCAATCCACAAGGCTCTCAGACTCTTCTCCAATGAATAGAATGTATCACAAAGGGGTCGTTGGTTCTCATATATATAAAAGAAAGAGGGAATTCTTATTCCTCTCAAACTTCATTCTTAGAGTTGTTATGCAACTCTATTCCATTACAACTCTCTCACGTGGGATGTCTTACCGAGTTACAAAGAAACATGGACTCTATTTCCATTATAACTTGGGCTCTACTATCATTATAACTTGGGCCAAGCTATACTAAAATACTACCTGGGCCAGACCAATCCTAGGCCCAAGTACCCAGGATATTACACGGTTGTAGCAGAGAGCTCCAGCGTACAGATATCCCATTGAGGGTATTGAAGAATACTCAATCTTCTGTGCCCGCCTGTGATCAATCCTCACCAAAAGGATTCAAAGCAAAATCGTTCGGCCTATATCTATCCTTCGCAAGGATGGATTTTGCAGATTTTCAGCCCTCTGGACTTTTCGTTGCAACAGTAGTCGACTATCATATCGCCTCATTTTTCTGTAGGATTTCTGAAGATTTTTTTCAGAGTAGTTTGGACATCAGAGAGAGGTAGGCCATTTACTGTGATTTGTGTTTTTTTAGAAATCTTCTGTAGTATTCATCAGATCCGTTCAAATCATTGGATCTTGAGGATTTTTGCATGAAATTTGGTGTGATGAATGGGAATTAAATGATCTTTCAGGATTTAAGATCTGATCTTCGTTCTGATCAGATTCTGGACCACATATGATCATAAAATCGTAGCCAGAAGAGGAAGCCTGACCTGATTTCTTTAAATTCTGTGATTCACATATCAGTGGCTTTCTAAACATCTTTTCTAAGATTTTGATCCATATTTCTGAAAATCTACGGTAATCTCTTGCTGTTTATTGAAATCATCTCCTTTTTTTAGGTTTCTTTGTCTTGCTGGGTTCTGTAAGTTGACTTAAAGAACAGTTTTTTTGAAGGGATCTAATAATCCACTAACTGAGATGGATAAGAGTGAGATTCCTCTGATTAAGTTTAAAGGGAAGATCTATACTCTGTGGGCTTTCCAATTTCAGATTCATCTTAAGGGAAAAGAGCTTTACTTTGTGATGCTAGCTTTAATAAATGCCAACTATGGCATAGAAGATTAGGACATCCAAACTCTTAAGACTTTCATGTTATTGTTAAATTCAAATTTGTTGAATGTTAATAAAGTTTCTTTTAATGATGTCTCTTTTGATTGCACTAGTTGTAAAATGGCAAAAAGTAAAACATCTCCGTTTCCAATGCATGATCCTTTAGCTCTACGGTGCTTTGATCTTGTTCAGAGTGACATGGGGTATTACCCTGTGTTATCTCACTCTCATTTTAAGTACTTTGCTACCTTTATTGATGATTACAGCTGGTTTACTTGGATTCATTTTTAACAGTCTAAATCTGAAGTTTTTGAAAGTTCTAAAGTTTTCATAGTTTAACAAGAACTCTCCACCTAAATTAAAACACTTTGTTCTGATTCTGAGGGACAATATGTCTTTAAGGATTTCCAACAAATAACAATTATTACAATAGAAGGGGATTATTTCCCCACGTACATGCCCTCACACTCCCCAAGAGAACAGAGTATTGGAAAGCAAAATAGATACCTTCTGGACATAGTTCGCTCGCTTCTTTTGGAATCATCTGTTCCGACTCGTTTTTGGCCCGAAGCACTTTCCACGGCAGTTCATCTCATCAATAGATTACCTTCTTGAATTGAAAATCAAACTCCCTATTACCGTCTTTTCCAAAAACAACCCACATATTCTCATCTTCACACATTTGGGAGTGTTTGCTTTGTTCTTCTTCATCCAACAGAGAGAACAAAATTCTCTGCGTGATCATCCCATTGTGTTTTTTTGGGGTATGTCACTGGCCAAAAAGAGTTTCTTTGTTATGATCCAGAAGTTAAACGAATTCGGGTTTCTTGGAATGTCGTGTTTTTTGAAAACACGTATTTTATTTCAGAATTATGTTGATCATGTTGAGTCTGATTCCATCACTTTCCTTCCTCATTTTTGTGATCCTCCTGCTTCTGTTGTTCGATTTAAACCTAATATTGTGTATGAAAGGCGTAAGTTGCTAAGAAACACTACATCAGAGCCACCTGACACTTCTACTACATCCACACCTGATCAGGCTTCTACATCTCAAGAAATTCTTGTTGCTCCTCTCCGTTGATCCACTCGCATCTCGCAACCTCCAGATCGTGTGGGTTTTACTCATACCTCACTGCTTACCACTCTTTCTACTGTTCAACCTCCAAATCGTGTGGGTTTACTTATACCTCACTGCTTACCACTCTTTCTACTGTTCAAATTCTTAACTCTTATTCGCAAGTAGTACGGCATGAATGCTGGCGACAGGCTATGCAGGAAGAACTTGACGCACTCAAAGCCAATGACACCTGGGATATCGTGCCTTGTCCTTATGTTAAACCTATTGGGTGTAAATGGGTTTACTCTAACAAGTTAAATCAGGATGGTTCCTTAGCACGATATAAGACTCAATTAGTGCCTTTGGAAAATCAACAAAAGTATGGTATTGACTATGAGGAGACCTTTGCTCCTGTGGCTAAAATGACCACTGTCCGGACAATCCTTGCCATCGCCGCCTTTCAGTCCTAGTCTCTATATCAAATGCATGTGAAGAATACCTTTCTTCATGGGGATCTTAAGGAGATGGTGTACATGCGTCTTCCTCAGGGATGCACCTCTACATCCAAAACCGATGTTGCTAGATTAAGGCGCTCTTTATATGGTCTTAAACAAGCACCCAGAGCTTGGTTTGAAAAGTTTCGCAGTACACTACTTGGATTTTCCTCCTCACAAAGTCCTTATGATCCATCCATGTTGACTCAGGGTGTTACCATACTACTTGTGTACGTGGATGATATTATTATCACAGGTACTCGGAGCGATATGATACGCAAGCTTCAATCTTCACTTCAAGATGCCTTCCACATGAAAGATTTAGGACCATTGGCATATTTCTTGGGCTTAGAAGTTTGTCAAAGTAAAAAAAAAAAAAAAGTCTTTTTCTTCATCAACATAAATATGTCACTGATCTCATTGAACTTGCCGTTCTTCAAGAATCTACTCCTATGGACAGACCTTTAGAAGTTAATGCAAAAGTTCAAAAGGAAGATGGTGACCTTCTTCCTGATCCTACTACTTATCGTCGCTTAGTTAAAAACCTCGTCTATTTGACCATTTAAAGACTTGACATATCCAATGCAATCAATGCAGTAAGTCAATTCATGACAGCTCTAAGGCATCTTACTTTTGGTTGTTGTCAAGCGCATTATTCGCTATCTTCTTGGATCTCAGACGAGAGGGCTATTTTTCCCAGTTGGGACACCTCTCACACTTACAACTTACTCTGACGCAGACTGGGCGGGATGTCCTGACACTCACCGGTCTACAAATGGATGGTGTGTTTACTTGGGCGAAGCATTAATTTCCTAGAAGTGTAAGAAACAAGATAAGGTCTCTAAATCATCCGATGAATTTGAGTACCAAGCTATATCTTCTAAATTCTCTGGCTGCGTGGGTTACTCTCTGAGATTGGTTTTATTCAAACTGCATCCACTCCTCTTTTATGCTGACAACACTGGTGCAATTCATCTCACTGAAAATCCAGTCTTTCATGAGCACACCAAACATATAGAGGCTGATTGCCACTTCATCCGTTATGAATATGATCGTAAAGTCATCAACCTTCCGAATGTGTCAACAGAAATCCAGCTTGCAAATATCTTCACTAAAGGTCGACCTAGACCACTTCATGAGTTCTTGGTTCGCAAATTGTTACTAGTGGACCATCATCAATTTGAGGGTGGGGCAAGGGGTGTTTAATATTGTTATACCCACTTGTATTACATGGAAAATTTGTTTTTCATGTGTTTGGTGCAATAAAGTCTATGGACAACTAAATTCTGCCATGTCAGACTTTCATTTCCTATAAGTCGTGTCAAACTTCCTCGAAAAAAAGGCCTCCGTATATAAACTTGTTTCTTCGTTTCTTCCTAAATATCGAGACCTCTTTGCCAAAAAAAGTACAAGACCTCTCTTTCAACCTATGTTACATGGACTCGGATACGGGTATCGGGTGCAGTTGCGTATTGAGGAATCGGATACATCAAATCTAAAAATAAAATATTCGTCGATATGTATCCAAAATCGAATACGGGTGCAAGGATTCGTTGAAATTAAAAAAATAATAATAAAATAAGTTCATAAAACTATAAAATTAGCCTGATGACCCAAATTTTACACAAAATATGATTGACTACACAAAGCCTCAACTAGTTCAACAAACAAATAGGATATACCTCTCTTGCATAGTCAGACATAAGATCTTCCCATTTCATCAAAATGGATAGCCAAAAACATCTTAGGCTCTTAAAACTTAGTTACTACTTACTAATTAACACCAAAAAAGTAATTTTCTTGCATAGTCAAACATTTAAATCACAAAAGAACTACAAAGCTAAATCTTCTTCTAGTAGTGAGCTACTCAGCTGCATCTTCTTGTTGCATTGAAGCAATTTCACCCTCACCATCATCAAATGAGATTTTTTCCAACACTGGCTCATCAAGGGAAAGTGCAGCAAGCTCTATCACATCACGGCGTTCTATGTCTGGTTGATCTCCAACTGTTAAAATGAAATCATGCAACATAATTCTCATCAAGATTGGTACAGTATTAGAGATAATATGTTTGAATAATACTTGGAAGTTCAATACTATTTTTAAGAGTGAAAGTGGTTCAACTTACATATGTCCCAATATTTGTTCGGCCGTTCTTTGTACTCCTTGTCTTGCCTTGACAGTAGACGAAGGGTGGAATGCACAAACACAAGATCCTCAGTACTGCATGTTGCTAGCTTGTTTCTCTTCACATTTTGAATCACGGAATATGTGCTCCAATTCCTCTCACAACAAGAAGAGGACGCGAGCTGGTTAAGCAACTTAAAAGCCAAGGATTGTAGCAATGGTGCAGAAGCACCATGATTGGCCCTCCATGAAATAGGGTCTAGAAACATCCTTGCTTCGCTTACATGAGGCTGGCTGAAATATGCCGACCCACTCGAAAAAGCACCATATTCAGCATACAATTGATGCAAATCTGATTGATTAGGAAACAGCCGCTTAAAACAATTGCTTCTGTTTATTGACACTTCTTGATGCACATGTGGTGACATCCGTTGAACTCCATTACCTCCCTCTTGCAGTCAAGCATCACAATAATATCTTGGCACCAAGGAATGTGCCATACAATGCAACAGAGTATTACTTTTATTCCATCTAGCCACCAAAATTGAGTGGACGGCATCAAAGAAACTCGACTTACCGGTAATTGCATCTAGATGTTCATAGTCAAAGATTATTCTTTTCACATTTTCTATCATCGTATCCCACAAATCATATACTAGATGCAAAACCGGAGAGTCTGTGTCTGCTAATCTTATTAGCATGTCAATGATAGGCTCTGTAAAACTCAAAAGGTAGTCTAATTTATCCCACCATGTGTCATCAACAATGCATAGTTTTACTTCACGAGCTTTATTTTCAACTGTCTTGTTACCATCTACTCTATATGCTTTCCAGTTTTCATCCATCACCATTTCCCCAAGAGATTTCTTAACTTCTCTTAAACGTTTTGCCATGATTATGCTAGATGCAAATCTGGTTTCTGCCACATTCAACAAGCTCAAACTAGAGTAGCTTCTGAAAATAAACGATGACATGTTGTAGTTGACAATGAAATTACGAATAGTATGTACCTGGGTAACCAAATCTGAAACCCACTTGCATTGGGTATACTGATGTGATTTTTCTGGTGGATCGCATATGCTCTTCAATGCCAAATTTAAGCTATGCACAACACAAGGAGTCCAAAAGATATGTGGAAATTTTTCTTCGACAATCATCCCAACAGCCTTGTAGTTTGAGGCGTTATCTGTAATAACCTGAACAACATTTGATTCTCCAACATCCTTGATTGCTTCTAGAAATAAATTCGCTACATACTGTCCATCTTTCATGTGTCCACTCACATCAAAGGATTTTAGAAACATTGATCCTACAGAAGATGCAGCCATGATATTGATGAGAGGTCTTCGATGCAAATCAGACCAACCATCAGAAACTAATGAAAGTCCTTTCTTTCTCCAATTATCTTTGATAGGTTGGACTAACCCATTGATATGCTCCCATTGATATGCTCTTTCTCTTGTTTTAAGAGAGTGGTACGCAGCCTATCAAATGGAGGAGTGTATCCCGCTAAGCGGCTGTTTACTACAATCTGTATGTACTTTCTGTAATAACGAGACCCTGCAAGGTTGAATGGTAAGTCATAAGCATAGAACATGCGAGCAGCCACTTTGTCGGCAATGTCCCTATCTGCAACATTGAAGGATGTCTCCAAAGCACCTTTGCGCTTCTTTGGTTGTTTCAGATCCGAACCACTTGGTAAGGAGACATATTTTGATACTTTCCTTGTATTTTGTACTTGTTGAGCCTTTCTACAATCAGCAATGTCTTGCTCTTTTTTTATTGCTGCTACTTCATCATCTCCTACTAATCTGCATACTAAATAAAACTCCTTTGTTAGGCTGCCTCAACAAATGCGCTGTCACCCTCGAATATGAACCAGTAACTTTCTTGCCACGATAATTGCAGGACCAAGTCTGGTTTCCACCTCCGGATCCCATGCTAAGAAAAGTTACATGGTTCCAAAGAGATTTATCATCGAACACTAAACCTTTTGACGCTAATGGACGCAAGACTGGATGTTCTTTCTCTTTTCCTGACATAGTCTGATTCCTCTCAGTTGCAGAAATGAGAGAAGCAGAGATGAGAGAAGCAGAAATGAGAGAAGCACCTCTCAGTTGCAGTAATGGTGCAGAAATGAGAGAAGCACCTCTCAGTTGCACTTTTTTGGCCAGAAATGAGAGAAGCAGAGAAGTATTTAGGGGGAGGGAAAATGGGTGTGGAGACTGGAGAAGTACCGGAGATGTTTTTTTTGGAGTACTGGAGATGCAGCAGATTTTTTTTTTTTTTTTTTTAGATGCAGCAGATTTTTTTGAGAGATGCAACAATACAGTTCCAATGCTCGCCATAAGTGATCATTATGCAGATTTGCGGTGTTTGATGTGGGCATAAAAAATGAAAAAAATTGGTTTTAGAATTATGCACGGTAGCATTCTGTTCACAAGTCACAACCGCCCTCTTCTCTTTGGTTCCTTGAGTCGGACTAGTCAATTGTCTGCCCATTGATTTAATCTGACTCATTTAAGGATCCATGTCATATGCACTTATATATATGTATTACATGAGGTTTGGACCTACTGTTAGGATATTTCTGTACTGATCCGACCCAATTGGATCATGTGGTAAGATAGATCTGAATGAAATAAATATCACCAAACTAGTATTTTAGTGGCTTAAATTTGATTGATATGATCAACCTCAGTTCTAAATTCCAAAAGAAGAAAAATAATGTTCACAAATGCTACATTCATTTGTCCAATTAAAGTATACATTTAAGATTCTTATATATTTGATATTTCTTTTGAAGGAAAAAAAGAATTTTACTACACCCGTAATCTCATGTCCAATTAAATTAACTAATGACCCGATGTTCATGATCCAAAAAATAGGAACAAAAATTAGTTTCCAAAACATAGGACCAAAAAAAATAGTTTAATTTGTGTTTCTTTGTCATGTTAATCTACTTGTACTTGGTTGCATGGCGTACTGTTAACACTCGTGTCACAATGATCCTCTTATGAATCATTTCACAAGGTGACCTTATGTTCATGATCCAAAAAATAGGACCAAGTAATCCACCATTCAAGATTGGGTTCCCAATCATTTCACAAGGTGACCTTATGTTCATGATCCAAAAAATAGGACCAAGTAATCCACCATTCAAGATTGGGTTCCCGTGTGAAATTGAGTTTAATTTGTACTTATTTAAAGAATTAGTTTAATTTGTGTCTCTTTGTCGTGATAATCCACTTGTACTTGGTTGCATGGCATACTGTTAACACTCATGTCACGATGATCCTCTTATCATTCGTTTGAAAAAAAAAAAAAAAAGAATTTTACTACGCGAGTAATCTCATGTCCAGTTAGATCAACTAATGTCCTTATGTGCATGATCCAAAAAATAGGACTAAGTAATCCACCGTTCAGGATTGGGTTCCCGTGTGAAATTGAGTTTAATTTGTACTTATTTGAAAAAAAATAGTTTAATTTGTGTCTCTTTGTCGCGTTAATCCACTTATACTTGGTTGCATGACGTACCGTTAACACTTGTGTCACGATGATCCCCTTATGATTCGTTTGAAAAAAAAAAAAAAAGGAATTATACTACGCAAGTAATCTCATGTCCAATTAAATCAACTAATGTCCTTATGTTCATGATCCAAAAAATAGGACCAAGTAATCCACCATTCAAGATCCCATCCCGTGTGAAATTGAGTTTAATTTGTACTTATTAAAAAAATTAGTTTAATTTGTGTCACTTTTCGCGTTAATCCGCTTGTACAAGGTTGCATGGCATACTCTTAACACTCATGTCACGATGATCCTGTTATGACTCGTTTGAAAAAAAAAATTAGAATTTTACTACGCCATTAATCTCATGTCCAATTAAATCAACTAATGTCCTTATGTTCATGATCCTAAAAATAGGACCAAGTAATCCAACGTTCAAGATTGGGTTCCCTTGTGAAATTGAGTTTAGTTTGTACTTATTAAAAAAAAAGTTTAATTTATGCCAAATAAAATCCCTTGTGCCTAATAATTTGTTCCGGTGGTTGTCCCGGTTTGACTGGTTCTGATTTGTGCCCAGATCAGGTGGATCATAATCCACCAACCTGCTACCCACTTCAATGGAGCTATTGGCCTTATTTGGAGCTACATTAACTAGTTGAACTGGTCCAAATGGGGCAAAATTGATCTGACTTGATTTCTCAATTAATTTAGAACAATCATAATTGGTCTTGACATTTATTTTGGACTCATCTTGACCGCCCAATTTGGATCTCGAGTCTCTCCCCTTGATCAAGCCCCACAAAAGGTGGATCAAAACCCCATTTGGTTGATCAAATGGACATAAATACTTAGGGGCCTGATCTAAAACGTATAACAAATCACCTTTAATAAATAATGGTCCGAGATTGCATCTCTAACTTGGAAAAGTCATTAGTTAAACGAGTGGAATTCCACCGTGGGATGAGATTCTAGTAGGGGCCCATAGGCCCATATAAGTTGAGAGTTATTTTGATTGGATTTGATTTTTTATAATTGAGCCCCATAAAAACCTTCTAACCATTCAAATTAAATGGCCTTCTCTTTTATGGGCAAATTTCTAATGATCTTTTTTATTTTCATAACTCACCCCCACTAAAGAATATGATTTACATGTGATAAATGGGTGTTGAGGGCCTCCTTATAAGTTGAGGGCATTTATTTTGATTGAATTGGATTTTTATAAGTGGGCCCCATAACAACCTTCCAAATCGCCATTTGTAATGATCACTTCTATTTTTATAAGTGGTCCCACTGAAGAGTATGATTTACATGTGATGAGTAGGTGTTGAGGGCCCACTCAGTGCTGATGGATTGATTGGGCTGTCCTTTGAGAACTAGGCCCTACTAACAACCTGGTGTGACCATGCAACCCACATATTCAATCCAAACCTTCTAGCTTGTGGGCCACACCTTTTTCATAACAATAAAATTCAAGGCCACATACGTTTGTTAGTAGGAGACAATAAAAAAAAAAAAAAAAAAAGTGAGTGGAAGCTATTTGGAGAGAAACCAGAAGCCATATAGAGAAAAAATAGGAGCTATACTAATCCTTTTGGAGAGAGAGAAATTAGGAGTCATTTAAGCCATTTTACTTCCTCTTTTTTTTTATAACATCTCATTCAATGCAAATACACGCCATTCTCTTATCATTGGTCGAACTCGCAGACACAAATGTTTTCTCAAGATCTCGATTTTATTTCCAATTAATTATGTTACAATATTGTTTTCTCAAGACCTCGATTTTATTTCCCATTAATTATGTTGCAAATCTAGAGAAGTGGGGAAGTTGCATTGAATGAGATGGGGAGGCCAAAAATCGCCCTTTCACCTACTCTTTCCCATCTCCCATCTCCATTGTTAAGCTCTGCAAGAACCTTTTTTTTTTTCTTTCAATGCAACTCTCTACATGTTCGGGGTGAAGAAGATTACCCGAGATGCAGACCTGAAATACGACCTACATGGGAGATTACGATGAGATGACCAGTCTATGTGCCAGAGTGATGGATTCTGTGGAATCTACAAGCATGCTTAGCACGAGATTAAATGGGTATTGTATCATTTGAGTTCTACTTTTATTTTTTGAATGTTACAATAATATAGTTCTCTATTCTCTATTATATGAACTTCTTCAAAATAACTCTTATTTTTAGAGGGTTTTTTTACTTCCATTAGAAGTCTCCCACACCTTTCATATTTCCCGAAATACAGGTCCACGTCGAACTGAATCGAAAAGAGTCCGGTACGCTTACCGTGTCCGAATTCGTGCCGTCTCACGACAACGCCGATGCGAGCCAAAAAATGGCGAGTCCATGTAACACAGCTTTCAACCATCTCCATTGCCCATCTCTAGCTTCCATCTCCCATCTCTCTCCCCATCTCCGTAACTCTCGTTGCAGCAACAGACAAACCCTAGGATCTATCTCTGTCTCCTTCAGAACATTGCAGAAGATCAGAGAAATAACGAGTAGATTTGGGTTGGGGATGTGAGATTTTGGGAGTAAGATTTCGGTTGTGAGAGGCTCATCTCAATTGTGAGATGTTGAGTTGATCTGGGTTGAGAGAGCATTCTCATATTGAGTAGATATGGGTAGAGGATGTGAGATGTTGAGACCTAAACCCTCAAACACATGAGGGGGGGATGTATGATTTCTCCTACTCTCACACACCTATTTCAAATGAGATCATTAGTAGAATCCACAAGTAATGTGATTTCTCCCCATCTACTGATCATAGCAAGCAATATGATGAAGCTACTGATGTTGTTGACTATGACCCCTTCTTGCTTCAGATCATTTGATCAATGGGGACATCTACCATCTTCTGAATTCTCAGATCATTTGAAGGTTGGGGTTTTTGTAATGTGGCTCATCTTCTCTACCATATTTCAAATTCCAATTCATCATTCCAGTTCTTGGGTTGAGTTCAATCTTTTTGGATGATGTTAATTGGTTGGATGGATGAAAAAGGTTAATTGGTTTTCTTTTTTGAAGGAATTTGCAGCCGCACCAAACATGGAAAGCATCATTTCACCAAGGTAAAAAATTCCGCACCAAACATGGGTTTTCGACATTTGCAGAAAACCTTTTTTTGTGGCAATTATTTCCCATGGATTCTACTGATGTGGCAATTTCCACATTCGATGGAAAACCCATGTACACAAACGTGCCCTTTAGGGATTTCTATTTGGTACCATAAAAAACGAAATCTATTTGGTTACATAAAAATTTGGTATCAAAGCTTAGATGAGGAGAGCTGGTCGCCGTGCTCAGAAATGTTGCCTCACGCCATCGTCGACCACTTGCAATAACAAAGAGAAAGGGTCAAGCCTTCAGTTGTTTACAGAAAAGGGTCGAGATGGATCGAATTCTTGCATAACAACTGGAATGGAGAAACATAATTCATAATGATGATGATGATTATCACTGCCTGCCAAGGAATAAAATAGCGGTCGTTGCAGGAGTAGCAGCCAGTGGCCAAAACACTACGTAGCGGGCGACACCTACCAGCGTAGCGTTGTGAATTTTTTAAGTGGTCAAAATAATTCAAATATTGTATAACAACCAATCTTGTGTTTTTTAATGATTTAGAACCATATAAGTGTAAAGACACCCAGGGTTTTAAAAAGCACGCCTAGGCGTGCGCCTAGGCTCAAGCCTCGTCAAGGCCCAGCAATTGCGCCTCAAGTGATGGGAGTTGAGGCGAGTTGAAACAGGCCCCAAAAAAGCCCCCAAGGCGCGTGCCTCAGGTCCAGGCTCGAGGCGCGCGCCTCTTGCTCCTTATTGTCACCCAGGCTTTAAATTAAAAAAGAAAGAGATGTAAGGGGCTAAATGAAAATTTTCTAATATAAATAAAGATGTCGTACCCTGCCCTAGTTGTTTCCTATATCATCCAATGAAAAAAAAAAAAAAGGGAAGAGAACGGAGAAAGAAGAAACACCAGCCAACGATCCACTCCAGCCAGCAGCCAGCGATCCACTCCTGCCAGCAGCCAGTGGGGCCCATGCTGAAATTTTGGGATGACCTGCACTGGCTGGTCTAGGGCTTTTTTTTTTCAAACGCATCATCAAATCGGTGGAGCAAGAATCATATTTTGCTTATGCCATCACCGACTTAACCATCCATCAATGGGGCCCATGCTGAAATTTTGAGATGACCTAGTATGGCTGGTCTGTGGGCTTTTTTCTTTTTAAAACATCATCAGGTTATCACCAATCTCGTTAGGTCCTCCTTAGGAGCATCTGTGTTGTTCCTTTGACTTCGAAGTTGTATTGGTTTTGATGGATTTTGGTACTTTTGTTGAATGTTTAACATTTATAGTGATGGATGCTTTATGAGGTTTAGAATTTTTCTAATATTCCTTGCCAATTATCTGTCAGTCTGTCTAATTTGTTCTACTTTTGTTCTATTTTGTGAATTATCTATCTATACCAAAATATATATATTTTTTATATACAATGTGCGCCTCGCTTCAATGAAGCCCGCGCCTCGCATCGCGCCTTAGCGCCTAGGCCCCAGGAGACCTTAGCGCCTTGATGCACCTCGCGCTTTTAAAAACACTGAAGACACCTTTAGGAAAGACTATTGAGGATAAAAAGTAGGAAAAATAATGTTTTGAATTAAAACAAATTGGCTCTATCAGGTTTTACACTGTAGTGCCGCTATTTTCAAATAGCGCAGCGGCTCCAACCGCTAGGCTAATAATGCGGGCGTTATGCTACGTAGCGGCCATTATTTTGAACCATGCTGCCTGCTACGTTGTGGAGTGTTGTGGTTGCTATGCTAAAAGGTTGCCACTATAGACAATCATTCAGTACGGAATACATATAACAAAGAGATTGTGGAATAATTGGATGCCCTCAATGGGTCGATCCTCCTCTCTATTTATAATGTTTAGATGCCTTGAATAAGGCTCTAATTACAATCAATCTTAGTTGTCGAACTTTACAAAAGAGGAAAGAAAATCTTTGTACAATGGTCCTATTAACTAAGTATTCTCTCACGTAGTTTTAATGGCTGCCGGGCCAAGGCCCATCTTCGTGAAAAATGGTTACACAAACATGACCTAATTGAATGTAAAACATAAATACCCACCCTAAAGCCAAATCAACAGTAATAAAGCAAGAAAAGGAGGAGGTAAAACAAGATTACACACCAAAAGTGAAGAATAATCACAAGTTTCTTTAATCCCGAGGAGACTACATCAATCACGATGAAAAAGAAGTGAGAACAAGCTCCTCTACAATGTTACCCCAAAAACTGAAAAACCCAGTTGACTCTTTCTTTCGCTTACATGCAAATAAAACCCCTCTAAACCTTATCTAATCTCAACCATCCATTTTTTTCATCAAGCAAATCAAAACCTTTAACTCAAATGGGTCCCCTAATAAACAAAAAGAAAGGAAGAAAGAGAGAAAATTAGCTGCCGAACCGAAATTTCCTTGTCAGCAGGTCGTCAAAACTCAAAACCATCTTGGGCAAATGCTCTTGTGGGCCCATGTGGGCCCCACTATTGGATGATGCGACCCCAACGATCTGAAAAGGTTCTCACAGACGACCTTGTCGAAGTTAAGTCTCATTTAGATTGGGTTCGAGATGGCCCACCAAACAATGTTGCACGTTTTGCCCATTGTTAAGCTTCAGAATTTATGAAATTTACAAAAAACACCCTGCAGTGATTCAATCTATTAAAACAGCCCCTGCTGTGCAGATTTTGCTAACAACTGGGGACGGTTATGGTAATCTTGGACCTGAAACTACCAGAACCATGACCAGCCCTTGTGGGCCCTCTCAGAGCCCTCAAACTGGTCCAAAATCACTTCAGTGAGTAAAGTAATATGATTAAAATATGAATCTTCATCAATTGCTCGGAGTCCCGGTCAGGTAGTTGATGGAAACCGCCTAAAAATCAAGTGTAATTATTGTGGGAAGACCACAAATGGGGGCATCACAAGATATAAGCAACACTTCGCACATGTGTAAGGCAATATGGAAACATGACCAACTGCGTCAAAAGCAACAATCAAAAGCGCTCATCAATCAAAACAAGCAAACAAAAAAGAAACAGTGGAGATCCAATAGAAGGGGCAGCAGCAAGCTGATGATGCCAGATTTGTTGTCTAACGAGAGCAGGTTCTCTTTGATTCTGATGATGACGATCCATAGACAGCAGCCTCATGACAAGAATCACTCATGATGCACCAAGCATAAGAAAAGCATCATGTGGCGCAATTTTGAGTTGCACGAAGAGCAAGGCATTTTGAGTTAGGAGGATCATCTCAGGTGGAAGGCTTGTTTAAGGGTATAGGCATGGCCGGGTGCGTCGAGCATTCAACATGTGACAACATGATAAGGATGCAGAGATTCTTTATGCTCTTAGAGGTATACCGACACCTGGAACAGCAGCGGGTTCAAATGATCCTCAAGCATATGATGCAAGTCAGACAATAGGTCGGCCAACCCATTGGGTCCAATCCATGGGCCAAACGGGACATCCATTTAGTTAGGAAGTATTATTAAGTAGTTTGATTTGTTTAGGATTAATATTAGTTAGTTTCCCATTTTATTTTAGGAATTATTCAAATATTAGAAACTATTGTTGCTTAGGGATTAAGCCAACTCCTCTTATAAGGATGTTAGGTCTGTTTGTAACGCAATGCTTATTATTAATTAATCTTTTGAGTTATGAGAGATTTCTCTTCAATTATGGTGTTTCCCATCATCATGAGTGTGCCCTTGTGGCTGAATCCATTATTGGATTCGATCAATCCTTCGGAAGATTGATCTATCATCGGATCGCTGATCCGGGCAGTGCCAATTGGTATTAGAGATGAAGAGAGGAAGACAACCGTCCTTCCTGGATTCCTATCCCATCATCATCATCCTTCCATCCACTGCCATAAGATTTCACCCCACCTATCCATTCTATTTTCTCAACCCGTCCGCTGCCTCACATACGCAACCCTAGTCAAACCCGTAGCCCATCTTCCTAAACCTAATCCACCAGCCAACCTGTAACCTTTTTTTTTCCCAGCAGCCCCAAACCAGACCCCTCTCCAAACCCAATCAGTCCACCGAAACCCCCTTCGTCAAGCACCCTATACCCATCTCATATCCCTGCCATACCCGACCACCAACAAAACCCATCTCCCAACCCAATCGAACCCCACTGGTGCCCATTCTAATAAGACCCAAACCCTTCATCCAAATTCCCAACAAACCCAAAATCAGAAATCCTCAACCCAAGACCACCAAGAGCCCCAAAACCCAATATATATATATATATAAATATGGGGAGCGCTACACAGCGCCCGAAAAAAAAATTTTCTAACAAACGCCCCTTGTAGTTTGGCCCATTAGGATGCATGATGATCATGGAAGTTTATTGGATGGAAAGACCCATATGAGGCGTACCTACATGCAAAATCTTGAGCCCATAAGATCATCCTAACCTTTTGATCCATGGCCCTAAAATTTAATGGTTTAGAGGCATCATTTTATTATGATTTCAATCCAACGGTGAGGAAAAGTTGGATGAATGTCAAACTTAGACTTGTGACTATTCATTGGGGGGCAGTGTGTGTGAAAAGACTAGATTGACACAATATGTACCCTATGACCAAAAAAAAAAAAGGCGCAAAAAGGTGCGTTTTTTAGAATTTCCCATATATATACATATATATATACATCTATACATGTGTATGTATCTATGTATATGTACGTATGTATATACATATCATCATCATCAAAGCCTTGTCCCAACTATGTTGGGGATGTACGTACGTACATACATACATATACACACACACATACATACATACATACATACATATATATATATACGCACATCACCAAACCAATTCCAAGCCATTAATCCAGCCAGCGTCCATTGCGATTTAACAAATCCAACCCATACCCGAACTCCAATTTTCCTCCACTGACCTCTCCCAAACCTTCCAAAATCATATCCCACCTTTAATAACCCATCTTCAAACCGAACCACAACAGATACCCACCCAGAGAGAGAAAAAACAGCAGAAAAAATAGAGAAGCAGCAGAAGAAGAGAGAGAGAAGCAGAAGACAAAGATTAAGAAGAGCGTACCAGGCACCTGATGAGAAACTCAAGCAGCACCAGCAGCTTCATCGTCGTCTCCTCCTCGAGGAGTTGCATCTCCATCGCCGCACCACTCCACTTCTTCTATTTCGCGCTTCTCAGAGTCCGGATCCTTTGGCGTCTGCTCCCCCTCCAAACAGTCGTACGCCCAATCTCTCTTTTCATTGCAACACAACAATGAATCCTTCTTTCTTTTATTTTCTGTCTACACAAGACCCAAGGCAGAACCAAGAGTCAGGCTCTTTTCTTCAAACGTGCTATTCCCTAGCACTACCCAGCCCAGCTTCTGACTTGGGCCTAAGTTTAGGTCTGACCCAATGATGCAGCAGCAATACCACGTTATTGAATAAGACTAGTGGTCCACATGTGGGACCCAAGGAAGTTTAGGAATTCTTTATTAAATTGTTATTAGTTTCTGATTTTATTTAGTAAGTTGTATTTAGGATCTATTTCTAATTTCGATAGGATTATTATTTGGTTTCCTAGTTTGGTTTAGATTGTCTTCTTAGCCCTTAAGTTTCTTTTCTTATAAATATGACATTGTAGAGATTGGTAATCTCAGATAGAGAGAATTGAATTAAGAGAAGATTTATCGTTGAAGACTGTTTCTTCCTCGTGTGATTGTTCCCTGGGAACCCTAATTGTGCCCTAGCACTTGCATCCTAACCCTAGGACTGCATCAATTGGTATCAGAGCCCAACGATCCCCGATCGTTGGCGTGATTACCCCTATCCCTCCTTCCAATCCTCATCCCATAGCCATCATCGCTCCCAACTCCAACTCAAATCATCATACCGAAACCACGCCCACACCACTTCGCTGTCACCTCCTGAATCCATCCAGAAACCCCTCTGCCGAATCCCTTCCCCCCTTCCCAGACGCAACTGAATCCCCAGACCACCAAAATTAAAACCCTAAACCATCAGTGAACCCAGCCCTTCCACCGGAATCCCCAAACCCTTTCCACCGGAATCCCCAAACCCCATCCCTAGCCGAGGCCCGACCCACTTCCCTGCTCGCAACACCCCAAACACCAAACCGCAACCCAGCACCCATCGGAACCCATTCATACCTTCCCTTCCAGCGACACACCTTTACGGTCCTCTCTCCTCCTGCACAACAGTGGAGTGCCGTTGACCCCTGCCGACCGTCTCAGCCTCCCATCATCTCCACTGTTCGCCTTCCACTTACCCAGAAAGCCCTTACCCAGAGAAAAAAAAAAAAAGAAGAAGAAAGAAGAAGCAAGAAGCATACCGTGCACCGAGATCTACTTCTCCAGTCGAACCCTCAGCCACATCCTTGCCGTCGCGCCGCCCTCGCTGTCGTCGCGTCGTCCTCGCAGTCATCGTCGCCGCCAGCACCGGGATCGCCAGCCATCGCCATCGCCTCGCCCCACCCTCCTTTCGTCTTCGTCAGTTGAGAGAGAACGAGGAAGGGAACTCTCAGAACCCTTCCTTCGTTTTTCTTTCTTCCCTACACATCCCGAGAAGAAGCACGTGTGCTTGACTTATAGTTAGATCGGGCCTAAGTCAGGTTGGGCTTGAATTTCCAGATCCGGGCCAAGTAGATTCTGGACCAGGTCCGTTCCGACCCAGGTGTACTTACAGCCCATTGCTTCAAACAGTTTGATTGGCTAATTGGTGACATCTGCATTTGGGCCCAATCCATCCCAGGCCTAGTTCAAGTTGATTTCTGTGATCCTGACCCATTCACGCAAGAGACCCAGTACCATCAGTAGAACTCGGTCAGCAGCCGCTTTGACCAATATCAACCGTTGGATCTTGTTTTTGCACTATTACAACCATCCGCGGTCCGATTTCCGATCCGTTTTCGCCAGCGTGATCAGAGAGAGCAGATCTACACATCAGGTCAGTCAGAATTTTCAATTTGCTTTAAACAAAAATGCCTCCAAAGAAGCAGGTTGACGCGGAGTCTTCCTCTCACAATGATGATGATTTGAGGGGAACCGTTGCGCAATTATCAGTAACTGTTAATCAATTATCCGCAACGATGGTTCAAATGCAAGTTCAAATGCAAGCGACTCTGGAGAGGATTGAAACCCGGTTAACCACTTTGGAAACTAATCGGCGTGATGATAATCATCGTGATGATGGAGGGCCTCATCGAAATCAACGAGATCCACATGTAGTCAATGTTGATCGTGATTTGGGTATTAAACTTGTGATTCCCGAATATGATGGGAAATTGAACCCAGATGAATTCTTGGATTGGTTAGTGTGCGTTGAAAATATTTTTGCGCATAAACCAATGACGGATGGTCATAAGATTACACTTGTGGCAACTCGATTTCGCAATTATGCTGCGATATGGTGGGCCGAGTTGCAAAAGAAGCGAAGATACCAGCAAATTGACCCTGTTGACACGTGGGCCGAGATGAAAAATTTGTTAAAGCAAAAATTTTTGCCTGTCAATTACTCCAGAGATCTGCGTTCACGTTTTCAATACTTGAAACAAGGATCTAAGACAGTTGTTGACTATTCTGAAGAGTTTATGACCATGCAAGCTCGTTGTGGTTTGAATGAAGATGAGGAAGTATTAGTTGACCGATACTTTAATGGGCTGACACTTGATATACAAGATATCCTTACATTCAAGCATTTTGAGAATGTTGATGAGATCGTTCAGCATGCTATCAAAGCTGAAGGAATTGCACATCATCAAGCCAGAAAACTTAATGCCTCTAAATGGGTTATGCAGAAGAATTCTTCACTTGCAGGTTCTAAACTAAGTGATTCATCGGAGAAAGACTTCCCCAAGCCCGAAGGTCAAAATAGGATCACATGCTTTAATTGTCACCAACAAGGGCATCGTGCAAGGGAATGTCCCAAACGTATCCACTTGATTGAAAATGAAAGTGACGAGAAGGATGTCCCAGATGATCCTAAAGAAACAGAGGTTGCAGCTGAGACAGAAGAATTAGAGATTTACACTGCAGTTGACGGTGAATCTCTCATGGTCATCACCGATGCTCCATCAACTACTGCGACGAAGTGGTTGCGAGAAAATATTTTCCGCTCCAAAGGCACAGTCAATGCTCAGGAATGCACAGTAGTCATTGATGCAGCAGCAATACCACGTTATTGAATAAGACTAGTGGTCCACATGTGGGACCCAAGGAAGTTTAGGAATTCTTTATTAAATTGTTATTAGTTTCTGATTTTATTTAGTAAGTTGTATTTAGGATCTATTTCTAATTTCGATAGGATTATTATTTGGTTTCCTAGTTTGGTTTAGATTGTCTTCTTAGCCCTTAAGTTTCTTTTCTTATAAATATGACATTGTAGAGATTGGTAATCTCAGATAGAGAGAATTGAATTAAGAGAAGATTTATCGTTGAAGACTGTTTCTTCCTCGTGTGATTGTTCCCTGGGAACCCTAATTGTGCCCTAGCACTTGCATCCTAACCCTAGGACTGCATCACCCGAGCTCCAACTTGAATCCATCCCACTTGCAGAAAACTGATCCAGCCATCCAGGCCTCACAGTTTGGGCCTGACCTGCGATTCGGGCCTGATCTGAGTCCGAACCCCGTCCAGCCCACTCGCATAAAAAAAAAAAAAAGGATAACTTACAAGTGGGACTAGCCAAAGGAACCAACCCCATCGAAAGCACAAAGTTTTCTTGTTGATCAACAATCAGTCTTGTCAGTTCATCTTTGAAATAAAGAATTATATCTTATTCCTCTTTTACATCCAATATGAGCAACATTGAAGATCCAGTGGAGCAACAAAGGAAACTTTATCAAATGAGATATGGGGATCGATATAATAAAAAAGCAGTCTACTTTCAGCAGTTTCTCCATTTGAAGCAAGGAAATCTGACAGTCAATGAATACACACGCAAATATCAAATCTAGAATTTAATTATAACTTAAAGGGAATAGATAAAGATGATAAAAAGCGACATATGAGAGGTTTGCGATCAGAAATACGAGACAAGATGTGTTTTTGCATGACCATTCAAGAAGCAAATGCTGAAGCATTCCGGGTTGAAAATGAGATTTGGCATTCTCAACAAGAAAACTTTCAGCAAAGATCAAGAGTCCATATTGAAGAAGAAAATTCTGAGCAAAGATTAAGAGCTCATGTTGTGGAGAAACTTTGTTGCAGGAGAAGATAATCCCACTATTGTCATTCACCGACTCCTTTATACAAATGAAAAAGAATAAGAAAAATGGAGACAGGCTAAGAAATTTCACATGCTGATAACAGTCGAAGAGAAGCCCGCAAATTTGATTATCGTCAATGGTAGTGAAATAAATCTTTTGCACGGAGGTCATTGACAAACTCCATTCGCCAGCTGAGAAGCTTCCTAAGCACAACCAAGCATAGTTTAAAAAATCGGCCGAGTCCGAGTCAACTCGACATATAACGAGTCGGGTCGCATGGGACTCGGACTCGAATCATGTGACTCGGCTGAGTACTAATGCGACTCATTGAGTCCCATGGGACTTGGCCATGAGCCTCGGCCGAGTCGCATGGGACTCGATCCTCGAATTGAAATTGGGACTCAGCCCGACTTAGCGAGTCGACTCGGACTCGGCCATGAACGAGTTGGGTCCCGAGTCCGATTTTTAAAACCTTGCTACCAAGTCACATGGACTAATCATTGTCATTCTTGTGACTCATGTTTGGAATCGTTCAAGATGGGCCATTATGATGACAAAATTTGGTGTGACGTGATTCATATGAATATTGCTCATATTATTTTCGATCGCCCATGGCCTTTTTATCGAAAAATACACCATGATAAAGAAGCGAACACATATACCCTTTTGTGGAATGGAAAAAGGGTTATGCTCGTTCCAATGACGTCGATAGCCTCATTTTCGTCTGAATGCACCACAAGAGCTACCAGTCATGCCAGCAGACATCAAGGGTGCTATAGAAGAGCAAGGTCAAGGCAAAGCTGATCTCATGGAAAATTTAGAACAAGTACAAGATGATCAAGATAGTGTTAACCAAGAGCCACAAAAGGTAAAAGAAGAACAAGGGCAAGCAAACATTGAAGACTCTGATCAACTGATAAAGTTAGCAAGAAGATTGAACATCCAGCAAATCTGTTTGTAATGCCACATCCAGCAAATCCAATTGTGTCACCGGCAATCAAATCAATTGTCCTAATGGTTTCACATGAAGATCAAGTAGTTCAAGTTCCGCACATTGACTTCATTTTTGGCGATCCATGATGGATAATCAATGTTCATGATCTGTTGGTTCGAAGGAAACAACCAAAGAGCTTCTAATGGTCAGATCACTCATTCGGGCTCAATGCAGACATCAAAAGAAGCGACACTTCCGATCTACTATTAGATGGAGGAAAAGATTGCGTCAAACTTCCATCATCATTTGAGGAAACAACCGAAGCAACTTTTGAGTTACGAGAGTTTTCTCTTCAATTATGGTGTTTCTCATCATCATGAGTGTGCCCTAGTGGCTGAATCCATTATTGGTTTCGATCAATCCTTCAAGAGATTGATCTATTATCGGATCGTGGATCCGGGCTGCGTCAGCATATAGAAAGGAGACAGCCAAACAACCCAAAATCTGTATGATCTTTCAGGGAGCTTTTAAAAGAACAAAAAAAGAATAGCCTATACAAATTCACAACATACCCATTGAAACAGTTAACTCCCCTCACTATCACACCGTACATAGCCCCACGGCAGCTACTAGTCCAGGTATAGCAGCACCCTCCGCATACGAAGTAGGCACCATGTATTTAGATACTAAGTATCAAGACACGAAAGCATGTATGGCTATTTTCAGACATATATATGATCAGATGTGACGAATAACGGTGTCAATTTTAAGGCTGTCGATCAAATATTGTTTGGAAAAAGAAAGAATTTGCTTTGTACCCCGTTTGTTCGTTTCGTATGCAGACTGAAACAAAATTTTCAGATTGTTTGTTTGAGACAGAACGAATTTCAAAACTACGGAGCATATCCCATAGAAAATGATTGCAGATTATTTATTTTCCTGATTTGCTCTTATACATAACCTTTCAGTAAGCCTCTTCGAAAGTGGCAGATCATGGATGCAATTATTTTAACATAATCATCAGTACATAAGGATGCGCTCTCCTGAAAAGGGATACACAAAATTTCCACACAACAATGTTGCTCTCAATTCTCCTTGATCCCTCTCCAGATTGTCATGAACCACTTCCCATCCTCACCTTTATGAACTCGCTATTCAATTAATGACCTTTTCTTCCCTTTTACCTTTGTAATAATTCCTTCCCCATATAAGGAAAACAAAATCGCTGCACCCACTAGATTTTCAAAGCAATTGACAACATTTATGGGATGAGTCATTAGCCAGCCCAAGCATTTAAGATGTATGAGGACACCAAGCCATACCAAATAGATGTAGATAACAATTTAAAACCTTTCTTAAACAACCACAGTGAAGCAGCAGAGTTTTAAATCATATCCTTGTCTTCTTTACATAGATAAATCTCTAAAATAGATTGAGAAACAAAGCCTTTAGTTCTCTACACTAGACATCTTGCCCACGATCACCAACTAAAAGATACTTCAGAGAAGCCAAATCTTTCCAAACCAAAGCAAAGAGGGGAAGAAATCAGTTGAGAACACATTTTAGGTTATGTGCATATTTGCTCCTATTTGTATTCAAGTAGGAGACTAAGAAGTTGTAAAACCAACATTTCAAACCAACTTCCCTCACAAACACTCATAACACCTGCTCACCAAACCCTTTTGTCTACTACTGTATTCATCCCAAAAAGCATGAAGTTTCAAGGACCCTTCACACACCGATACAGCTTCCAAAAAGGGAACTCAAACCTGCACCTATCCAGTTTTCCATTATTATTCCAGAACAAGATCTATTAAGTTTTACTCATGTTATTGTTGATGCAATGAAAAAACTAATAGATTGGCAGGATGGAATATGAAAATCTACCATTCTTTTTTTGCAAATCTACCATTGCATGTGATGTCACACAAAAAAAGCCCCAGAAAAGATTCATGCACCCCAACACCCCAACCTATAAGAATATCCTTCATCTCAAGGCCTTGAAATTCCTTTCAAAATCTTATTTATTTAATTTTTAGACTAATTCTTTAATTTGAAAAGCCGAGGCATGTCATTATTTCCAAGAAATCAACCATAGTAAGTAGTGTGGCAAAGATTGCATATACTCCATTCCCTCATTTAGGAAGGACCAGTCCAAAGATTTGTATAATTAAATGCTTCAATGAAACTTTAGTATCAACCTCTCATTAGCCAGGATCCAAATAGAAAGCAATTTCATGTTTAAGTAGACATAAAAGCAACAAGTACAAAACTCTATGAAAGGAGAATAATAAGAAAACATGCACATTAGTAGTTTTAAGTATGAACAGAATTCAGCACAAAAAAAATTAGTAGAAAAAATTTTACCGCAGAAGATACCTTTGTAAAACTACCATGAGGTGATAATTGAATTTCATCTTCAAAGGAAGACCTAATCCCACCATCGGTCTACAATAGAGGGAAAAGGAAAAAAAAAGGGATCTGTCACTGACAATAAATTAGTAAAAATTAACATAACAACAAAAGAAAGATGTACCCCCACCCCACCCACCCAAAAAAAAAAAAACCGAGAAAACAAAACAGAATATGGGGAGAGAAGGTGAAAAATCAGCAACTTTGAAAGGCTTACCCTCCAAACACAATTATTGAGTAAAGCCTCTCGCTCAAGAAACAGAGTGTAAACTTTCTTTGATTCCTTGGTCTTAGAAGACACTAAAGCACGTCTGCATCATTTAGAAGTTCAATAACAGGTGGAACTGAAACCAAATACTTACTATGCAAAAATTCCATACCTTCCCAAGTGCATTGAAGCAATAGGTCCCCCATAACCAAACATCCCAAATAAAGGCTGCATGTAACAAATACTGTCATTTTTAACATGATACATGGGATAAAGGTTCAAGAAGATTTTCTTATCATAGGAAATAAAGACATAATCTCTCTCTCTCTCTCTCTCTCTCTCTCTCTCTCTCTCTCTCTCTCTCTCTCTCTCTCTCTCTCTCTCTCTCTCTCTCTCTCTCTCTCTCTCTCTCTCTCTCTATCTCTCTCTCTCTCTCTCTCTCTCTCTCTCTCTCTCTCTCTCTCTCTCTCTCTCTCTCTCTCTCTCTCTCTCTCTCTCTCTCTCTCTCTCTCTCTCTCAAGTGCAATACAAATATGTCCATAGGTTTAAAGCTTATAAAAAGAAAAATCCATTTTAGGTCCTTTAAATGTTTTTTCAATGTTCGGTGCTCATTTCATAATTTTTATTTTCCAATCACGTCCTCTCCAAAACGAAATGCCGAAATTGATCAGAACACCAAAACGTGCCACTTCAGGGCTAAACCAAAATGACATTTACAACAGTGTGAAGGACAGTTTTGTAATTATCAAAATTCTAGGTGGACTTTTAGTAATTACTAAAAATATAAGAAAATTGACATGAATTCATAGTTGAGGATTTTGTTTCATACCCCATTTTGCTTTTGCCTCAAAACCGAAACGGTTTTACCTCCAATGTTTCAGCTGATCCGGAATTTCAACAAAAATGTTTCAAGATTTACATTTCGAAATACTTAAGAAACGCAAATATAAAACATATTACAATTAAAAAAGGGTAATATTTAGGTGAGAACTAGTTCTCACATATTATATGAGAACTTTTTTGTGGGCCCAGTTGTGGGCCCCATTTGAGGATGAGACCAGCGGGGAGGAAAAGATCTATGTGAGACCGCCCCACGTATCAAGTTTGACCCCAAACCCATGCCCCTAACCCCTTCATCCGTGACCCACAAGTTTAATGGCTTCATATTCAAAAAAAATACTCAACCATCGATCTAACGGTTCAATACATTCGGATGTGTGACAATCTTTGGGATTCGTGACTATTAGGGGTTCCCTATTGGTTGCTAGGTTTGGATGGATTACTAGTTAGGCCACGTAAAAAAGTTCTCATGTAATAGGTGAGAAATAGTTCTCACTTGAATATTTTCCATTAAAAAATAACTGAATTGACACATTCAATTTCTTCAATAAATAAATAATTCAATTTCTTATTTCTACATGATTGACATTTGGGATTGTGTCTGAATTTTTTTTTTCAAAGAACACCAAGGTCACGTTTGACAACCAAATCTTTAGAGAAAAGATTTTTTGTTTCCCTAAAGCCGGGGTGAATCCATGTTTGGCAATTGTAAATTCTTGAGGATTCGAACGAATGAAAATCTTCATTTATTAGGATTTTTAGATCCGACCACCCCCCGAAAGATTTGAAAATCATCACTTAAGTGGATTTTCACACTAAACCCTGTTTTTCTCAACTATATGCATCGATACACACCAATATCAATGTGAAATCCTCAACCATATAAATCCCCAGCTAGTGAAGATTCATTAGATCTATGGATTCCTTGCCTGCTACCAAACACACTCTAAATTTCAAGGGCATTTTAACCAATTTTGTCACAAAAAATTTATATTTTATCAAATCTAAACATTGGGCTCATATCCTGTTAGAATTAAATTTGATTAGGGCCCAATTTCCTATTTATGTAAATTTTGGCTAGGGTCCTATTTCCTACAAGACTGAAATTTTGTTAGGTGAGTTTCCTACAAGAGTGATATTTGGCTAGGGCTTTATTTCGCACAAGACTGAAATTCAACTAAGGTCCAACTTCCTATTAGGATGAAATTTGGCTAGAGCCCTATTTCTTATTAGAGTGAAATTTGGGTAGGGCCATATATGTTAGAGTGAAATTATGTTAGGGCCCTATTTCCTATTAGAGTGAAATTAAGTTAAGGCCGATTTTCTATTAAGGTGAAATGTGGGTAGATCCTAATTTTCTATTTGAAAATCATCACTTAAGTGGATTTTCACACTAAACCCTGTTTTTCTCAACTATATGCATCGATACACACCAATATCAATGTGAAATCCTCAACCATATAAATCCCCAGCTAGTGAAGATTCATTAGATCTATGGATTCCTTGCCTGCTACCAAACACACTCTAAATTTCAAGGGCATTTTAACCAATTTTGTCACAAAAATTTTATATTTTATCAAATCTAAACATTGGGCTCATATCCTGTTAGAATTAAATTTGATTAGGGCCCAATTTCCTATTAGAGTAAATTTTGGCTAGGGTCCTATTTCCTACAAGACTGAAATTTTGTTAGGTGAGTTTCCTACAAGAGTGATATTTGGCTAGGGCTTTATTTCGCACAAGACTGAAATTCAACTAAGGTCCAACTTCCTATTAGGATGAAATTTGGCTAGAGCCCTTTTCTTATTAGAGTGAAATTTGGGTAGGGCCATATATGTTAAGAGTGAAATTATGTTAGGGCCCTATTTCCTATTAGAGTGAAATTAAGTTAAGGCCGATTTTCTATTAAGGTGAAATGTGGGTAGATCCTAATTTTCTATTTGAGAGAGATTTTCTTAGGGCCCTGTTTCTTGTTAGAGTGAAATTAGGATAGGGTAGGGCCCTATTTCCTATTAGACTGAAATTTGGCCAGCGCCCAATTTTCTAGAGTAAAATTTAACACTATACTCTTAGAATGCAATTTGGTTAGGGTGAAATTTAGCAGGGGCCAATTTTCTATTAGTGTGAAAATTGGCTAGGGCCCAATTTCAAGTGAAATTTGGGTAAAGCACTACACAAGTGGACTTTTCTATAAGAGTGAAATTTGGCTAGGGCCAATTTTCTATTAAAGGCGGATATTAGGCTACAGCCCAATTTTCCATTAAAGTGAAACGTGGCAATTGCACATATATAGATGGCATATTTATATTTAATGGTTTAGATCTTTAATTAGGCGGGCCCTCACATTGAGTGAGGCCCACAAACCCCAAAGAAGCCCCTTATAACAAAGGGGAGGGCGGTAAGACATACAAACCCGTTTGCTCCCTTCGGTAGCCACAATACGTTTGAGAAAGAGGAGGAAAAAGGAGAAAAGAGGAAAGGAGGAGAAGAGGGGAGGATGAGAAAAGTAAATATAAATGATAAAAGACTACTTGTGGTGTTAGTCAAAACATAAGACAGAATATTTATTTCTTCATCTTTCATAAAACAGATAAAGGATTAACAAGTGTAGCATAAAAGAACCTAAGCACCATCTAGCGCATGCTTTGTTGGGTAAAATTAAAGCAGAAAATGCATTCTAGATGAAAGCTGCAATTTGAAGTTTACCATTAAATACGGAGGTTTTCCACCAATAGCCAATCCTCTAGAAGACCTATGATTTGACAGACCAAACTTTCCCCTAGATAAAAGGACAAAAGTTGAAGTCTTAAGTAATGCCCATGAAGATCTCATTTTTAAGACTATCTAAATTCAAAATATTGATAATAGCAAAGATGTACAAATGTGCAATTTATAGTAGAGCACACAGATTAAATGAAGACACTTAATTTCACATGGTTCTCAGTGTATGATAATTCTAGGGGAACACCATTATTTCATAGTCCTCAGTATACCATACACTTCCTTAGCTCCATATAGTTAGTGAAACCACTTTGTATTACTGTAGATAAGCGTATTTCCATTATTGAGACTTGATTATAAATAGCGCGGTTGGGATCATTAACCCAACAACTCAAATCTTCAGTGATTCTCGAGTTATCAGATCTTAGGCTCTTTGTCTGGTTCAATTCAAGTGGTCTTGGATTCTGTCAGTGAGAGAGATGAGTAATTCCCTGTTGAGATATTTCCAAATCAGTTCACATCTACTGTGAGGTCCACAAAACTGGAGTACTAGATTTTATATTTTATTTATTACTCCTTATCTATGTTCTTCTCACTCAAATCAGCCGAACAGAACCCTTGCAACAGATTGGTCGACACTGCGCTCAAATCGATTCGCATGATGCTTTGTTCCCATCTACTATGAGATCCACAAAGCTTTTGTTATCAGAAGCCTACGATTCATATCAGGAATAACAAATGGGTGTACAAAATCAAGACCCAATCTGATAGCAGCATTGAACATTTCAAGGCCTAACTTGTTGCTAAGGGATACAAGCAAGAGTATGGTATTGATTATTAAGAGGACTTTGCTCCAATCGCCAAGATAACTACGGTTCATAGCCTTATCTTTGTGCCACTGGCCCTTATTTCAAATGGATGTAAAGAATTTATAAACCACACACGGTTTTCAGCCAAATAACAACATACAAAATTGCAAATCATACAATTCGTTGCAATCAAAAGGGACGGAGATTTCTTCCAAGGCAAAGGAGGGAGTGGCACTTATGCAAGCAGAGTAGCTATAGCATTCCAAATCCAAAACATAAAGGGACAGTGCATAATCAGGTGATCAGATGTTTCTAGACTTCTCCTTCACAAGACACAGCTAAGGACATAGGTGACGGATCTATTGATGGAAAAGGAATTTTTTTTTTTTTCAGGGCCAAGTTACTGTCAAGAAAAATGATGGGAGTTTGAGAAGGTGAAAAGAGAGATGATTGTGCAGGAGGAAGATGGTGAGAGAGCTTTGTGCAACTTTGGGAGCTCTACACGAGAACTAGTTCATCCTCCAGGTGGGACTTCAAGAGGTAGGCAGCTGTGGGTGAAAGAGAGCTCTTCTCTTCGTTTGTCTCTAACCTCCTAGAGAAGATTTGAAAGATGGAGATAGCACTATGTTCCTCAGAGCATGGAACATTTGGGATTTGTCCGTCCCCATGGATATAGCCTTTTGAAAGAATCGTGTTTTGCCATTGTTCACTTCTCTGCTCAAAGGAATGCAGACAAAGCCATCGGTTTAGACAATGCCATGTCATGGGGTTGTAAGAAATCTATGTGTAGATGGGCGAGATTTGGTCAGAAAAGATGATGGAAGCTAGAGCCAATGATGTCCTCAAAAATCATTCGGAATCCCTTCCCCGCCTCAATGAAGGTGAGCACACAGGTGGGAAATGTTTCTGGTTGGCCAACGCCTGAGGATACTGCTAAAGAGGAAAAGATTTTGATCCAAGGCTCTGGTAAAGTGGTGAGCCTAGAGAAAAGGGCCAGCGACAATAATCCGAGTATTCTGCATCAAGGTTTGGCGGGTTTCTTTCAGTCGAAGGAGGATGCTGTTGGAGTGTCATCAGACCGGTAGGACAAAGTGTATGGAAAGATGCACATGAGGGTCGATCTTTTGGAGGATAAGATGGTGTAGATCCAATTCCTCTCAAATAGAGATGAAAACGAGGTTCTGCAGCTTTTTTTTCAGTCAAATTCTTGGCTTTCTTTCTGCATTAGAAAGGTGGATGGAAGTTTTGGGTCATTCTCATGTTACATGGTTCAGATTCAAGGGGGTGCCTCTTCAAGCCTGGAGGAATAATACTTTCTTCCTTCTAGGAAATTGCATGCGAAAGACTCTGGAGATTGATTAACGAACTTGGTCCAAAGAGGTGCTTCATTTTGGCAAAGTCAAGATTAAATGGGATGGCCTGGGAGGTATCCCGGATAAAATCAAGATTCTATTGGGAGATGTTTACTTCCCCTTTTTTGTTAAGAAGGAAGGCTATCAGGCTTAGATAGAGGCGCCTAAGGTGTTTGCTTGAGTTTCAGACTTTCAGTTTGCAGAATTTCTAGGAAAGCAGGAAGCTCTCAAAGCTGGGAGGTTTTAGACGATGACGTAACTGGAAATAAGCCGATTTCAAATTTCGTTTCGATCGCCTTTGATTCAGAGACCTTATTAGAGGACTGAATGGGTATAGTAGACTCGTCAGGCCTGGATCAACAGCTCAGCCCTCTTCCAAGCAACATGCTTGAAGATGGGTTTGTTCTCGTGGGGTCACTCCTCCCTTATGGGCAAGCCTAGGAAAGAATCTTGTTTTAGTAAGGCAAAATCCCATTTTCCTTCGTCAAATGGGATTTGAGGGTATAGATGCAGAGGAGAAGGAGATCTCCTTTTTCGTGGTCAGCATTCTCAAACGTCCGGATCGATGGGGGCTTGAACCTCTCTGGTGCAGATTTGATAGTGCAATCGCCTCCAAATTCTCAGAGTTGTTCGAGGTGGTCTCTTCCTTTAAGCAAAAGGGCGAGAATAAGGGGTTTCTGTCATCAATGGAGGAGGTCTAAGCCGATTAAACCTGTCGACTTTGTTTCAGAGGCTAGATGGTCGGTTGATTAAGGTGCTAGGAGCGTCTCCCCCAGGAAGATATTCATAATCACCACCGGCTCAGATACGATGGCAACGGGTGTCTTTGCAACACCTGAACCCAGTGTAGTAGGCAACTGCTGCAGCTGCAATTCTTGGCTTAGAAGATACTTTGTTGCTTTCAGCATCTTCTAGGTGTAGTATTTTGGTAGAAGACAAATGCAGGACAGTGCAAGGCTAATCTAATAGCTATTTGAGATCAGAAAACATTAACATTCAGAATTACAATTATAAAAGTAAATTTCAGATTGCACCTTTTCTTATTGAATTTCAATTGATGAATGAGAAATGACTCTAGGCCTTGTCACAATCCCATAATGAGTCCCATAATGAGAACCTCCCAAATCTGAATTAGGAGTTGAAATTGAAGAATTTCCCTCCCACTAGCTTAGGGATCAACCAATTTTAAGTAAATTCACTTATCCCCTTAGAGGATTTGATAAAAAGGCCAAGTTCAATTGGTTTAAACAACGTTAAGCAATGTAACAATGGTAGATGAAAATGTAGCAGTACAAACAAAGCAGGCCCATCTTGAATGGCCCATGACCAACAGCCCATTGGAAAATACCCCACGTGTGGGATCTCTTACTGATTTGGTCAAATCTTGTATATCTGTAACATATCATTTACACATGTATCTTCCCTTTCTTTGACGAAGAAGATCGAGGTATTATGGCTCTGATACCATGACATGATCTATAGATCCATGTATCAAATTGAATCCCTTCTTCCCCCAAAGTTTTGGTCTGAGGTAGTAGTATTTGTATTGAATGAATGCCTAATCTTAGGCTGTGATTGCCTACTAATCACATCTGATTACAAATAGAAAAGGAAGATACATGTGTAAATGATATTTTACAGATATACAAGATTTGACCAAATCAGTAAGAGATCCCACACATGGGATGTTTTCCAATGGGTTGTTGGTCATGGGCCATTCAAGATGGGCTTGCTTTGTTTGTACTGCTACACTCCCACAAAGAAAATAATCTTGACAATCACGGGGCAATTCTTTTGTAAACACATTTACCAGTTGCTCGATTTTTTTTTGAGACAAGATGTTGACGAATGAAATGACAATCAATCTCAATGTGTTTAGTTCGCTCAAGGAAAACAGTATCTTCGCAATTCGGATTGCACTTATGTTGTCGGCATAAAGTGGGGTGGGGTCTGCAAGAAAAACACCGAACTAGAACTAGCGAAGAAGACGACGGAGCCATATAACTTCACTACTGGCATAAGAAATGGACTGATATTCCACCTCAGCAGTTGACTTTGAAACAGTGCTCTGTTTCTTGCTTTTCCATGGGATGATAGAGCGGCCCAAAAACATGCACCATCTTGTCTTGATCAACGAGTGTCAGTACACCCTGCCCAATCCGCATCAGCATATGCTTGCAAATGTAATGAAGATGCTGAACGGTAAAAGTGTCCACGGTGACGAGTACCTTTGACATAACTAAGAATCCTATAAACAGCTTAAAGATGTGGTTTATGAGGATTGCTGATAAATTGGCTAACAGTTTGAACAGCATGAGAGATTTCTGGCCACGTCATGGTTAAATTTAGGAGACTGCCAACCAATCGTCGAAACAAGGTGGGATCTATAAGGGGTTGACCATCCTCTTTGCTGATTTTGACATTAAGTTCGATAGGAGTTGCAAAAGATTTCGCATCAGCAACTCCTTCAGACTGAATGAGATAATCAGCATATTTGGATTGAGTTACTCGAATACCATCTTTGTTCCGTGCAACTTCCAGTCCTAGAAAGTAACTTAAAAGACCAAGGTCCTTCATCTTAAAAAGACGCATGAGGTGAGATTTAAGTTCAGAGATGCCAGCCTCATCATTCCCACTGATGATCATATCGTCAACATATATTAATAGGATGGTACATCCACGAGAGGATCTTCGAATGAACAAGAGAGCAAAGTTTGGAGGATATTGGTCGTGTCCCAAAGATGGGATCAACTGTAGTATTTGTATTGAATGAATGCCTAATCTTAGGTTGTGATTGCCTACTAATTACATGTGATTACAAATAGATAAGGAAGATACATATGTAAATGATATTTTATAGATATACAAGATTTGACCAAATCAATATGAGATCCCACGCCTACTTTGTTTGTACTGCTACAGAAACTTCAGATGTGGACCATTGATAAAACCCACAGTTAATGTTGAAAAAGATTCCAAATGACGATCATATCTGAGAAACTAGCAAAAGAATTGAATAAAGTGCTCAAAAAGATCTCAAAACCCAAGTGAATAGGGTTTGGCCAAATTGGCTCAGACACAGATGGGTTCAGCCAAGTTCTTTTGGGCCCAGTTGGGCTCGGTTGGTGCTTAATCTGGGCTGAAAGGGGGTCGGTTCCATGGGCAAGTCTGGATCGGTGTTCGGGTAGGATTGGTGAATGGACAAGGAGCGTGATGTGAAGCGGATGTGGGGCAGGCAAAGAAACGATAACAAATACATGGTATAGGTCGGGATTCCGCCCGAAGTTTCTCAGGCTTCACGCCCATGGCTTCACGCCATTCCCTTCCAAGAGAGATGGAGAGATTGTAGAGAGCAAAACTCAAACTTGGTTTTCTTTCATTAATCAAAATCTAATGCCAAAGATGCATTATAATACTTTATTTAAGAGAAAACTAAACCTAGATCTAATCTAGACCATCCAAACACATCGATGGCCATGATTAAAACATCCACTTAAATAAACTTAAAACACAATTAAAAATCTAAATAAAATAAAAACATTTAATTGATAGATGGGCTAGGCCCAAAGGTGGGTCAACCCATGGGGACCATAGGTCTGTCCTACATCAAAGTGGTGATGGATGTTTGGTAGTGGTGGCAGATGGATGGGATGATGTAAGCAAAGATGGGAACAGATCTGGCAGAACAGACCTAGAAGCTGAAAGTGTCATGTCCATAAAGTTTAAGTGCTAATAATGGTTATAGGAGATGGTAGAGTGGATACTTGTGGGATATGATGGGAGGGGTCCGGCCATGTGGTATGTAATATCCTGAGTACTTGGGCCTAGGATTCGTTTGGCCCAGGTAGTATTTTAGTTATAGCTTGGCCCAAGTTATAATGATGGTAGAGCCCAAGTTATAATGGAAATAGAATCCATGTTTTTGTAACTTAGCAAGTTATTCCACGTGAGAGAGATTGGGAAAGAAGAGAGTTGTAAAACAACTCTAAATAGAAAGTTTGAAAGTAATTAGAATTCCCATCTTTCCCTTTATATATGAGAACCAACGACCCCTTTGTGATATATTCTATTCATTGGAGAAGAGTCTGAGAGCCTTGTGGATTGCAAATTAGGAGAAGGAGGAGAAAACGGCTGATGTCAAAGACAACGATCGTGTATCAGAGGTGAGTGGATCTTCCTAATTTATTAGTTGATTCAGTTAGATGATTGATATTGTGATGTGATTTAAATGTTCTGTGTTGAGAAGATCTGTTGATCCAGAAATCATATGTTAATGGATATGGTAATAGTACCTGTAGAAAGAGGATGCATATTCATGAAACAGGCCAGAAATTAGATAAATCAGAGATTGTCGAGAGGAGTATTCTTGACATTGGAGGGCTGTGGGACCCCATGGCCCATTGCATGATAAATCTGATCCAGAGATCTTGTAAAGGAGATTTGGGCGACCTTGAGTATACTGGATCCATGCTGATTGGAAATTGTTTAGCCATCAAATTTCTCTGTAATAATGCTTGAGGCGTGAATAAGAGAAAAGAATCAATCTGGTCGATGATAGTAGTGGGACCCACTACATGGTCTGATCTAAGATCAAGACCACACATCATAAAGGGGACATATGGTCGACCCTAGTGATGGTGGACATCTTGCACAGTGGGCCCTATCCATGATATATCTTTTAATCATCAAAATCTCAGGCGTCAATGCACAGAATTGATCGTTGGTAGTTGTGGGACCCATCTATTGATCAAATCAAGGATCAAGACCACACATCTGATAAGGGACCCCTGGTCAACCAAGGTGTAGTTGGACATCTGAGGTTTGGACCAGTGGGACCCACTGTACATTGATGTCAAGGAATTTCAGGCGTGATTTATGTGGAATGCCGTTTTGGGTTTGTGGACCCCAGTAAATGATCCAATGGTGAATCAGATCCATCAGCTTGATGTATCAGCCTTGGGCGACCATGGCCTAGTTGTCTGATCATGGATTTGTCCAGTGGGACCCACTTGACTTTCTTACCAATGGCTCTCAGGCGTGAACCATTCTGTTTGGCCATTCTGTGTATATGGAAGTAGACGGATAGAGTATATAAGTATCTAATTAACTGAGTATGATTATAGAGCTTTGTATAGTTAACTGTGATTAACTATATGATTAGTTGTTAATTAACTGTGATCATCTATATGAACATTAATGTGATACTGTGTAATGTTTTAATTATGATAAAGAGTGGGCCACCCCTACATTTATTAATACTAGTGATGACTAGAAGGGGGACATTAAGAAACAAATTGTGCAGGGGGCTGGGTCCACACTGCGGATTATACACATTATTAATTAATGTTGAGTTCTAATTGATGAGTGTGTTTGTGAAATATTGTACATTGGGTCCCAGATTTAGGATGTTGGACTTATGTTCGGATGATAAATGGCTTCGGGCCATGGAGGCCGTTATAGTGGCGGGTCCTTAATGGACGTGATGGGTCATTATAATGGCTGGTCCTTAGTGGACGTGTCTGATGAGACAGGGTCATGATGACCGGTATACATGTATACGATAAGGCCTTTGAGGCGTGGTAATGTGCATGGGCACGGATTTATATGTGAAAGAATTTGATTATTGATTCAAACCTGATGAATTATGTGATGTTATATTTTATGTGATTTGTGTAATTAGGAATATTCATTCACCAGTTGTACAGATGTTGTGTTACCCCCTTCAGGTAATCATGCTGCGGGCGGGACAGAGCGGAACGATGATCAGCACGTAAATTTCAATATGCGTGGCTGACAAGAGAGCACGAGAAAAGACAATTTAGTAGATAAAGGGATTAGCCTTGCTTAAGAAAATTATTTAATGTTTTAGTACGTTATTGATGCAGTCAGAACATATTAGAGTTTGAGTATTTATAACTCTTTGATTAAATGAAATTATTACATGATTTAAATGCCAAATGCTTATGTGAATTATTTGATGAATATATGGTAAATATTACCAAGTCATCACGATCCAGAGATCTGACAGGGCCCCAGAATTTGGGTCGTGACATGGTATCTTGGATGCAGGGCTTCACACTTGTGAATAAGGCATGAGCTATGTCGGATGGACCAGAACTGATGGCTGGGCACTTCGGCCATGTGGGTGGGGAATTCTGTGGTTGTCGGCTTGGTGTGGAGTTGAAGCTGGAGTCGTCGGCTACTAGAGATTAGCCTTGGGACTTGGGTTTTAGGTGTAAAAAAAAAAAACATTTTAAATGTTGTACGGTGTTTAGAGTGTAGGTGTTGATTCAGTGATGGAGATCACAGCATTTCGAGTAACTCCTCAACCCGGAGTTCCACCTGAGGAAGCAGGGGCTGCGGTAGCTGCCGAATCTTCTACTGGTACATGGACAACTGTGTGGACCGATGGACTTACCAGCCTTGATCGTTACAAAGGACGATGCTACCACATCGAGCCCGTTGCTGGGGAGGAAAGTCAATTTATTGCCTATGTAGCTTATTGATGCAGGCCCTAGGGTTAGGGCTTGCAGGGAAGTGCTGAAGCACAATCGGCACTAAAGCGCGTGTCCGAAGACACTTCAAAAGTCCCCGCAGAGACAATAAACGAGGACGCACCTCAATGGGAAAACCCAATTCAATTAATCGACTATGAGAATTTCTCCTCTTATAATGCATACATATAAGAAAGAAAACTAGGTGGCTAAGAAAACTACTTAAACTAGGAACCTAAATATTATTGGAAACCTAATCCTAAATATGATTAAATTATAATTACTAAATAAAAAAAATCCTAATTCTACTTGGGCCCAACACATGTGGCCCGAGGTCTATTTACATAATTCTGCCCAGCTTGGAAAGAACTCGACCTCGAGTTCGGTAAATGTCCACCAAGATCAAATATCAATCTGATGAACTTCCAATTTGTTGGATGATCTGCAGCCACTGTGTTCAACCTCATCAACAACGTCTTTTGATGGCCGGATGTTATGTGGATGTGAAATCGAACCCTTAGGCACTTCATTGTGGAATCTGCACTATCAAATCACAATCTCTAACTCTCCGCCTTTCATCGCTAAAGATGAAGTCAATATGAGAAACTTCCATGGATAGATATTATTGGGAAAGCATCGGTACAAGTGATTTGCTCTTCAATTTAATAGTTGGACCTCCATTTGACTTTTCTTCCAAATTGAGATTTGTAGTCAAGTTTTCAGCAGATCGATCTTCTTCCGTATCTTCATGTGCAATTTGATTGACGTGGGAATGCAGTTCAAACTTCCCTTGAAATTCCAATACATTTGCCTTGATGTTGGTTTTTATCGTTTGACGCTACTTGAGAGGATGTGAGAGCCTTTCATTGAGATCATCTTGAGAGGAATTTTTTTGGATTTGAGTTTTAGCAATCGAGTACCTTTGCCAATTTCTTGTCCTGTACATCAATACTTACTCCCATGACAATCAGTTTTTTCTTGTCCTGTACATCAATACTTACTCCATGACAATCAGTTTCTAAATTGTTAAGTCTGATTTCCATCCTTGTAATAGTCTTTTGGATTTGACGGACTGCAAATTTGATTTTGTTGACATATTTGGATAATTGAGAAACTGCTCCAATAAATTCCTCCGTGGATGAAGTTGAAGACAGCACTTCTACTTGCTTCTTATGGACTTCCATTTTTTTAATGCAATAAAAAATTTGACTCACATGATGTGTCAATCTGCACTCACGATCAGCCGGGCAAAATCAGATTTGAAATCTGGCAGTGGATTAATCTGATATCACGAAACGAAGATTCAACCGTTGATCAGGTCAAATCTACTATTGACCAGATTTTGGTGCAGCAGTGATGATGTCAGCGGAACCTATTGGGCCTCAAGCAGGATCGGATATACTAGAAGAATTCAACCCAAATCGACCTGGATCTAAACCCGGCCCAACTCGTCAATGACCTAAATTGAACTCAGGCCCCACAATATGTGTCACAAGAGGAGACACGTGCAAAGAGGGCTTTTTTCTCTCATGATTGGCACCAGAAGAATATAGAAAAGGCTTGAAAGTTCCCTTCTCGTTCCTCTGCTTTCTCTGTTCTATGAAGAAAGGCACAGGAACTCCTCGAGTGTGTCTTCAACAAATGCAGTGGGCCAATGTGAGGACGAGGCTAATGGTTCGACTGGAGGAGATCTCGGTGCATGGCACGCTTCCTCTTTCCTTCTTTTATCTCTGTCTTCTACTCCTCTTCTTCTTTTACTTGGTTTAGGACTCTAGACTAGAAAAAGGGCAGTGATGGGACAGGGTTATGCAGAATAGGGTGGGCAAGGAGGTAAGGTGGCTGGGGTTTGGAAGGGGTTTTGTGGATGGGAGATGACGAGGGTGGGTTGGGATTGTGGGAACAGCGGAGGGGATTTGTTGGGGTATGGGTTTAGGAGACGGAAGCCGGCAGATGGACGATGAGTGAAGGGTTCAGGTGATTGGCCAAACGGGTTTCGTCAGGAATTGGATATCGACAATGGGTTGAATGGGAGGTTTGTGTTGATAGGCTCCAATCGATGACTAGAGATCGGCGATTGGAGCGATGTGGATCTTCACTCTGATACCAATTGATGCAAGCCCTAGGGTTAGGGCTTGTAGGGAAGTTCCGAACCACAATCGGCGCCGAAGCGAGCGTCCAAAGACACTTCAAAAGTCTATGCAAAGAAGATAAATGAGGACGCACCTCAATGGGAAAACCCAATTCAATTGATCGACTCTGAGAATTTCTCCTCTTACAATGCATATAAATAAGAAAGAAAATTAGGTGGCTAAGAAAACTTATTAAACTAGGAAACTAAATAATATTGGAAACCTAATCCTAATTATGATTAAATTAGAAACTAACATATAAGTACTAAATGAAAAAATCCTATATCTACTCGAGCCCTACACATGTGGCCTAAGGTCTATTAACATCACTTACCCTTAGACCTTTTTGAAGAAAGTTCTCTTACAAACATGTTTACTTCTGTTGTGGATAATGTATTTGTGTTCAAAGCTCTACGAGCTCTATATCCAAGATTTTCCAAGGCTCGCCCCATGGCATCCAAGTTGAGAGAGATAAATCTGGCAGAAGAAAACCAACAATAACTTGAGAAATATAAGCAAGATGAAAACGAAGATACCTGATTCGCGATCTCTAACCGCAAGGCCTCACGCATCCGATTGTCACACACCGGATAGTCTCATTCATTCATCAAGTGAGAAAGAGGTCTTTACACCTTTTAAAATGAAAACCTAACCCTAATATAGATCCGAACGATCTAACTCATCCTACGATCAAGATCATAACATCCAGCTCAAAAATAAATAAATAAAACATCACTTAAACTAATCAATTCATAATTAAATAACAAAAAAAAAAAACAAACTAATGGAATAAGTAAAGGTGGGTGGGCCGCACACTGACACCCAGATACGGAATTTGACCTATGGTACTCGTACCGACATGGTACAATACGGATACCGGTATAAGATAAGGCAAGATATGGTTAGGATACGGCGGAAAACTTTAGGATACGGTAGTGGCAACAATGGAGTTCCAAGAAAACAAAGAGAGGTGAAACGAGGGTATTCCAGCTGATCTTGACATCGCAATCGATCCTCAAGTTGTGCTAATAAAATGCACCAGTCAACACCAATTCACTGATAAAATCCTCAAGTTCCTTCTTTTATTGATCCTTTCAGGAGTATTCTGATCATAAACTTGTTATGAATCGCTGAGAATTTCCCCAAAATATCACAAAGAATTTATAAAAAGGAGAAGGAGAATCGCAAGCGAGAAGAAACGGCGAGGAAAAGCAAAATACCCCATACCAAACAACACCACTGAGAAACGTACAGGGAAAGGACCGAGATCCATGGCAGATCTCCTCGACGACACATCTCCTCTGCCTTATTCCCCTTCTTCCTCTTCCTCTCTCCCTTTCCTCCCTATTTTTTTCCCTTCCCTCCTTTCTGGATGTTTTTGTCTCAAGTCTCGAGACGATGTGACGAGACAATTGGGGTGCTTCGTTTCTCAATGTTCCTCCCTCCTCTTAATATGGCTTTTCAGATTTGTGGTCCCCACAATGGGCCTAAAGATCCAAACCACCACTTCCAAAAACAGCTCTGACCTCAGGGTCATTTTTATATAGAAAAAAAGGTCGGGGCATATTACCTAGAAATGTCTGAATTCTTCATACATTTTTTTTCTTTTTGCACTGCGCCCCCTCTATTTCTTTAAACCTCTGAAATTTTTATTCACTTAGTGGGCTCAAAGAAAAACGAACACGCCGACACGGCAAGTCTCAAAAAAGTAGAACACAAACACGTCGGGGACACGTTAATATTTAATAATAATATATCTAATCATATACTAAAGATAGCGACAAAAAAAAAATTTGCAGAAAAAATAAAAGCAGCAACATAAATTTAGAAAAAAAAAACAAGCATACCAGTGGACGTTGGGATGAGCAGCGGTGGAAGCCGAACATGGTTGCCAAACGTGGGGATGAGCAGCAGTCGAAGCATGTCTAGACGTGTTTCCCTTCTTCTTCCTCCGGTTGAAACACCGTCGGGCACGACGTGAGGATGACCTGCAGCCCTGTTTCGGCTTCCCCCTTTCGATCGTCCAAGAAAGAATGCAAGAATGGCCTAGCCTCTGCCTTGTCTTTTATTTAAGTTAGCAAATTGCATTTAGGCCCTTTCTTTTTTTCTTTTTCTAATTTAAAGCCCTAGCCTCTGTTACATCTTCCTTTTTTTTCTTCTAACTAAAAGAGATTTTTTACAAATGACCCCTTCACTTTTCTTTATTATAATTTAAATACTTTTCTCCAACTAAAACAGCCAGCGTGTCCCCAACATGGTTGAAAAAATCGGCCGATACCAGTTCATATCGGCGGATATGAACCGGTGTCGGCCCATACCGGACCAATATGTCCCCGCGATACATGTGATGGTATCACAGGGGAAAAAATCGACAATATCTCGGCAGATATTGGCCGAGATTTGTTTCATCTCGGTTTTACTGAGAACAAAATATCGGCCGAGATCATTTAAAAGGTCCAAAACCCTAGTTTTCTAACTTTTTCCACCATCTTCATCTTCTTTTTCCCCCTCCTCTCATCTCCTTACTCCTTAGAGCAGCGGCCATACTCCATCACACATCCCTCTTGCATATTTCCAAATCCCAAATCTATTTCTTGAAGAAAATATTATTCAAGGTAAGAAAAAATCAACTTAAAGCATTTTATTATGTGTTTTCTATTTTTTATTTTTAGATGAAGCATAGAAATCATTGGGTTCGTCACTTGTATTGTGTTCTTCACTTAGAAGTTAGATCTACATACTTTCATGCTATATCTACTCATACACTTGATTTTGAATTTTTTTTCTAATTCTTTTATTTTCGGATTTTTTAATATTTGAATTATAATATATCATTTTTTGGAATTTCATCATAAATATGTTCTTTCAATGATTCATGATCATTGTATGGTGTGTAAATGATTGATCTACATACTTTTATGCTAGATCTATATATTTAGGATTTTGAAAAAGATTTTATTAAATCTTTATTTTTTTCTAAAAATAATTGTTGTTAGTTGTTACTTGCTACTTAGAGTATTTATGATACCTCTAAAAATAATTGCTATTAGTTGTTACTTGCTACTTAGAGTATTTATGATACCAAAGGCTTATTAATAGTGTGTAGATGATAGATCTACAACTACTCATAGTCAAAAACATGATTTAGATTTTTATTTTAATTTCGGATTTTCTAATATTTGAATTATAATATATCATTTTTTGGGAATTTCATCATAAATATGTTCTTTTAATGATTCATGATCATTGTATGGTGTGTAAATGATTGATCTACATACTTTTATTCTAGATCTATATATTTAGGATTTTGAAAATGATTTTATTAAATCTTTATTTTTTCTAAAAATAATTATTGTTAGAGTATTACTATTACATGAATCTCTTATTTTATAGGAAAAATGGTGCGTGACATAGATCCGGAATGTAGCCACGGTAAAGCAGTCGAAAGCAAAAGTAAAGTAAAATGTAATTATTGTGGACGAGTGCTCAATGGGGGGATCACTTTCCGAAAAACATTTGGCACATGTATCAGGACAGGTGGCAAAATGTCATAAAGTGCCACCAAATGTGAGAGCTGAAATGCAGCTCATTAATGCATCTGCTAAAAAAAAAAGTTGTACGAAGAACTGAGGAACTTGATGCATGCAGAAAAGAAGTATTTGGTGCCTCCGATGATGACGATGAAGACCCGGAAATGAGGAAGGCTAAGAGAGAAAGTGTAAGGTCACTTCAGGAGGAGGAAGAGAGAAGAAGAATGCAATATGAAGCAGCCGTTAAAGGTAGCCAATATGAGCAGGGTGGGCCATCCGGACCGGAAGGAGCCAGTTTGCTTTGGGCATTTAGTCAAAAACAACCCCGTCAAGATCCAAACATTGAGGAGGTTGAAAGACCTCCTACACATGCACCTCGTAGGCCGGATGTGATGGGGCCAACTGACCCATTTACTTATAGAAACCAACATTAAAGCAGCCCAGCATCATGAAAGTACTAAAGGGCAAGTTTGGTAAAGCAAGAGAACATCTAGTGAGAGCTACTGGGAAGTTTTTTTTTTATAGAAGCATTCCACCCAACAAGGCATCTCCTTATTTCACCACCATGTTAGATGCAGCTGCAGAACATGGTCCAGGTATAAAGGCACCCACCCCTTATGAGATTGGGCATGACCGTGTTGAGAAAGAGTATGAGGAGTTGCAAGCTTAGGTGCAAACTTTCCGATGGGCATGGAAGGAAAAAGGTTGCACACTAATGTGCGAAGGGTGGACGACCATCCCACATCGTCATCTCTTGAATTTTCTAGTCTACTCGTCTATAGGCACGGTGTTTATCAAATCAGTTGATGCAACTTAAATCCAAGATGCAAAATATATTAATAGGTTATTGAATGAGGTGATTAAAGAAATTGGGGCAGATTGTGTAGTTTAGGTTGTTACCGACAATGCTGCAAACATGAAGGCTGCAGGAATGATGCTTATGAAACAAAGGCCAAGGATTTTATAATCTCCATGTGCCTGGATTTAATGCTTGAAGATATTGCAACAGGAAAAGTCATACTTGCAAGTGATTAGTAAGATAAAGAAGATCACCAATTTTTTTTATCAGTTATATAAACTCATTTCCATGATGAAAAACATACAAACAACCATGAACTACTACGGCCTGGCATCACTAGATTTGCCACCCACTTCATTGCCATCGAAAGTGTTTACAAGTATAGAGAAGGACTTCTCCAATTGATAAAATCATAAGAGTTCATGAATTCAAAATAAGGAAAGAGGCCAAGTCCCATTACAAAAAAAGTATGTAAAATAATTGAGTCTAACAAATTTTGACCTCATGTGAAGGGTGTTTTGAATGTTTTTCATCCCCTAATAAAGATTCTTCGATTGGTTGATGGCGATGATAAGCCAACAATGGGCTTCTTACATGAGGCCAAGGAGAGATCAAAGCTGGCTATTCAAGCAGATTATAGATCTTACAAAAAGTTTTGGAAGATCATCGACGATCGATGGGGATGACAATTAAAACATGATTTACACACTGCGGGTAAGTGAAGGCTATTTCCTTTAATACTTGAATTTTTGTATTCAATTCTCCTCCCTGTATTAATTTATTATTGACTAAAATTCATTGGTTTTACAGGATACTTCTTTAATTCACAGACACATATGATGAAATCCGTTTGGGACTAAAAAATGTAATTGAAAGACTGGCAGAGAGTACAGATGAAGCAATTTGGGCTACTAATCAGGTAGGCTAGTTAAAGGAAAAAGTATATAATATTGTAATTTCTCCAATTTAATTTTCTACGGTAATGTCTTCATATTGACATATACAATGTACATGTGCTGGAAGCTTTGGAACAACGACTGCGCGGAGAGCAATCACACAGACCAATCCTAGTATTGATTGTAATGTCATCTTTTTATTATTCAAGGACTTATTATTATTTTATTGGCTCTAATATCATTTCTATTTTTATTTTCAACTTAATGGTGGTTGAATTAAGGAGAGAGTGCTCCTGCACTAAGGACAGTTGCTATTAAAGTCCTTAGTCAAACTACATCGTCTTCCAATTGTAAAAGAAACAGGAGCATCTTCTCATGTTGTCCACACAAGACCAAAAAATAGATTAACAATGTAGAAGCTAAATAAATTGTTCTACATCCACTACAACCTTAAGCTCCGGAGTAGAAATAGAAAGAGAAGACAGTTTGAGGATCAACGGGATTATTTTGTCCAATTAATTTGGACTATATCTTTTCAAAAGATGATACTTTGTTAGGTGAATGGCTGGAGGAACAAGATGAATTGGTATTAGACCAAGACCCAGCGTTTGAGGAGTTGATGGAGGAATTGACCGGGGATATGCCCAAGCCAGTGAGGGCCTCAGAAATGATAGAAGAAATAAACTTGACAATGCAACAGGAGCACACACCTGATACAAGTGAGCCAAGGGGAAAGGAGGTAGACGAGGAGAGTGAGTCAAGTATTTCTACTTCATCATCATCAGGAATTCCACCTGACTCTCCCAGGGATGAGGGTCATTATAGAGATGATGAGCCTGTCACTTATGAGACAGTTGAGCATTTTCCTGGTGCTACTGAGTTAGATCCTCACCATGGCTATGTCAGACATGTTGGACAGACTGAGGCAAGGAGTAGTAGTAGCGCCGCTGGGCAAGGAGTGGGGGAAGGTACTCACGGTCATCATGGGGGTTATGTTGGACAACAAGGTGCCATGTATGGACAGCATGGGGGTTATTCATATGAACCTAACTAGTACCCCCTTCACCAACACCGATACTTTCTATCGAAGAGATATTAGTTGAGCAAGGGAGGGCTTCCCCCACCACCATTTCCCCAACGACCTTTTCATGCCCCTCATACCTATTTCATGCCATTCGAGTACAACCAGCCATCTCAATCTACATGGGATCAAGATAGTTCATCATCTTATCAAGAACAATCTGAATATGGTCATGGGCATGGTAGTGCTGCGCAACAGTATGGCACATCTTTTTAACCAATACCGAAGAAATGATGATGATGATATCGAGCCTGGGCGACACTCCAATTAAAATTAGGCTGTCAATCTGTCATACTCATACTCATCAATCTCTCTCTAGTCTCTACTCTCCAGTCCCCTCTAATTTCAGGTAAACCATGAACCTTTTGATGCCCAAGTGCTTTATGATTTATCTATCTCACTATCATATTTCAGATTTTAATATATTATCTTCATGGTCATGAATTTTACAACTTATTTGATGATTGAGTTAGTATTAAATGATGATTGATATGTTATCTTTATTTTCTTATATTTTACACTAATAAATTGATCATGAGCATCAATAATGGTTACATTATATGAAATACTTGAGAAGGTGAACAATATTTTGATTTATTGTTGTTACTAATGAAAAAAAATATTCTTTTCCAGTATTTTCTAATATTCTAGATTTTTTGGATATTTTTGCGATTTTTTTTTATTAAAAAAAATATTCACACCGCGACGACCAATACCGATATCATATCGGTTTTTCGGCCCGGCTAATACCGCGATCGAAACCAAGATTTTAAACCATGTTCCCCAATGTGTCCGGGAAATAAAATATAAAAATATAAGCAGGACACCATTTTTGCCGTGCCATGCACGTGTCCAACCCCAGAGAGGTGTATGTGCTTCCTAGAGCAGGCATCATCATATTTGAGTCCTAAATTAATATAATATCAATATTTCATTCAAAATAAATTTCTAATTAAATATTTATGCGTATATATTTCTAAAAATGCTGTCCAGTATCTATGTCCTAAACTTTTTTAAGTTGGCGTATTGAACCCATGTATATGTACCCATGTCTGTATATGTACCCGTGTTTGTATCTGTGCGCCGCACAGCTCATGTGACCATACGGTCACTTAGATGGCCCCCTCAAATGGGCCTCACTTGATCTTCAAATCTCTTTTTTGTTGGTCCCTGTGGCACATTCCAACATGAGGTCTACTAGATTTTTCCAGACACTTCACCATCTTTATCAGATGTTAGATCGGACTAGATATGGCCGTTGATCTTTTTCAAAAATCAAATCCAACAGTGGGTCTTTTACAAAATCAAGATCCAAAGGTGGATCCTTGCTGGAATCACAACCCAACAATTGATCTTTTGCAGAATCAAGATCCAATAGTGGATCCTTCTTGGAATCGTAATTCAACAGTGGATCTTTTCCAAGCTCATGATCCAACAGTGGATCTTTGCCAGCATCATGATCTAACACCTTACAGAGATCATCCAACCACAAGGAGGCATGTACGCTTCTTCTGGACCTTATTCTTCCTCATCTTGCAGAATTGGTGTAGAGGAAGCACAATGTCTCCATCAAGGAGTTTCTGAGTAATCTTTTTAGGAATTTCGTGGAATGCCAGAGGTTAAGGGAGATTAAAGAAAAGGGTGATTGTAAAAATGATCACGAAAGCTAAAGCATATGTTGTTCCTTACGCAATTGACCAAAGTCAGCCAAATGGAAGACAATAATCAGAGATCTCCCGAGTGGAAAGCATGTTTAATGGGTAACCTTAGATGCTACTGGCTCTTTAATAATTATGTGTTATACCATTCCCAAAAAAAAATATGGAATCAAAAGAATAGGTACAAGTAAAATACCATGAGACATATTGTGAGTGGAAATCAATGTCAACCTTTTTTTACCCTGAATTGTTTTCAGTTGCTTTCTTCTGACACATTGGGGCATTTTACCAGTTTTAAACCCTTTTCAACGATCATTCCAAAAGTGCAATCAATTTCTCTGTCCCATTAGTGCTTGCTCACTCACTTGGGAAGATTCTCCACAATACAGTGTTTTTTTCATGTTATTTTGGAATTCTAAATATTCCACAATACGCGTAACTGCTTTTTGGCCACGTCGTCTATTTCCTTCCTAGGCCTGGAAATAGAGTTCATATTGTGTGTGTGTGTGTGTGTGTGTGTGTGTGTGTGTGTGTGTGTGTGTGTGTGGGGGGGGGGGGGGGGGGGGGGGGTGCATTTCCACATAAAACTGACCCCCTATTTCCTCACTCCCACCCCCACTCCACCCAGCCACCCTCTTTCTTCCCCCTCCCCTCCCCACCCCACACACATACCGACCCACCCACCTAGTTGCACCAAACTTGAATTTCTAACTTCCTCATAAAACCTTTTTCCAATGTATTTAAAAACCATAGAATTTGCTGATGTGGCAATTTCATCTTTCCATGGAAGTTGTCTTTACACAAACGTGCCCTAAGGGGAAAATGTCATGGAATGCACGTAATGTCCTGGAGCAGTGACACGATATTCCATAAGGTATATACAGATCGCTACTGAAACCGAGAGGGAGAGGGAGACCTATGGATGCCGAAAGACTGAAATTAGACCGACAGATGAATACGGCATGGACAGAGTGAGACCTATGAAAGCCAATATATGGATTGTTTTAATTTGGATCCACAATTAGGTTTACTAGTACCTAAACAAAATTGGTCGGTTTCGGGGCCACAGATTAAAAGCCCAATAGTTAAATATCTGATACAAAGTTCTGGATAGAGGTATCTCTCACAGCTAGTGTGCAAGGTTTAAAACTTGGAGGGTTGGACATGGTGAGTCCTAGTTGCACCCTGACAACCTAAAAAAAAACACTTACAAGTTTGGCGCACCCCGGATCCGCAATCGGGATAATAGACAAATCTCCCAAGGGATTGATCGAATCAAAAGATGGATTTAGCCACTAGGGCACACTCATGACGATGAGAAACACCATAACTAAAGAGAAAACTCTCATAACTCAAAAGATTAATTGATAATAATCACTATAAATGCAACAAAGGCATGTCCTCTATATATAGGACTGAACATCTTTCTCATCCACACAGACTTTCCTAATATTTTTTTTAATAGTTACTTTCATTAAAATAAAAAATAGGCAGTACAAGAGATGAGTACAAAAATAGACTTTCCTAATAATTAAAGAAACCTAATTAAAAGAGGAAACAGAATAACAATCCAAATCAAATAAACTCCTAATTTAAAGACTTCTAAATAAATCAAACTCTAAATAAAATTTCTAGTTAAATGGAAATCCCATTGGGCTTATGGGCTGGGCCCAATGGGTTGGCCAACCTATTGTTTAGTCTGCATCAATTATCCCCCGCTTGAAAGAAAAAAGGCGACTGCGACGAGATAATAGCTTAATAACGTTCATAAAGATCTGGATTCAAACGCTGGAAGTCGGTAGCAGTAGTAACCCATGTAGCATCGGAGATTGGGCGGTTCTGCCAATGGACAAGGAACTTCTGGATTCCTCCTTGACGAGTAGAAACACTCAGATCGTCAAGAACATCAATGATTTTATCTGCCAGTGGCGGAGTAACTGGTACGGTAATGGTTTATTCTTCAAAATCTTCCTCATTATCATGCCCACGATAGAAAATGAGATCTGCAACATTGAATGTGGGACTGATACCAAGATCTGATGGCAATTCTAGAGTATAGGCATTGGAACTGAGCGTCTTCAACACTTTGAATGAACCTGTATTTCTCGGATGCAACTTCTTGCTAGCTCCTGGCGGTAACCTCTAGGAAACTGACGATGTTTGTCTGCATGAACCTTGTAACTGTAATTGTTAGCGGCAATATGTCATCGAACTTCATCAAAGTTACAATAGATAAACGGTATCCCGTTGGGGATATGGGTTTCGTAAAGTATGAAACCCTTCTAAGAATAGGATCTCACTTGCGACGCTTTTGTGAAAATCAAGGGTCAAAGATTCTTTTTTTTTTTTCATATCTTTTTTTTTTCCTGTGTTGGAACAAGGAGGTCAACGATGGAAGCTATCTTCTCACTTAGGCAATAATGGAAAAATATAGAGCAAAGCAAAAAAAAAATCTGCATATGGTCTTCATTGATCTAGAAAAAACCTACGACAGGGTACCGAAAGATTTGACTTGGTGGGTTTTAATTAAAAGGAATGTTCCAAGAGGTTATACTGAAATTATTAAAGACATGTATGAAAGAGCAGTAACGAATGTGAGAACTACTTGTGGAGAGAGAAGGGAGTTCCCAGTGACCATAGGTTGCATCAAAGGTCAGCCCTAAATCCTTATCTTTGTGCATTGATTATGGATGATTTAACTGCTCATATTCAAGAAGAGGTACCTTGGTGCATGTTATTTGCAGATGATATTGTGTTGATAGATGAATCAAGAGATGGTGTGAATGCAAAACTCGAGAGATGGCGAAAGGCTTTAGAATCCAAAGGCTTTAGAATAAGCCGTACAAAGACGGAATATATGGATTGTAACTTCAATGGACATATAAAAAGAGCTGAAATTACTAGGAGAATTGAAGACCAGGAGATACCACAAAGTGACTCTTTCCGCTACCTTGGCTCTATAATTAGTAATGATGGGGAGATTGATTAAGATGCCGAACATAAGATAAAAGCGGGTTGGTTCAAGTGGAGACTTGCTTCTGGAGTTTTTTGTGACCGACGAATGCCAACAAGATTGAAGGAAAAATTTCACAAGAAAGCGATTAGACCAGCTATAACCTATGGAGCATAATGTCGGCCAATCAAGAAGCAGCATGTGCACAAAATGGATGTAGCAGAGATAAGAATGTCAAGGTGGATGTATGGTAAAACTAGGATGGATAAAATTAGAAATGAGCGTTTTCAAGAGCATTTAGAAGTAGCAACAATAGGGGATAAAATTAGATAAACCCGTTTGAAATGGTTTGGGCATGTCGAACGTATGCCGGTAACGGCGCCGGTAAGGAAAAGTTTGGCCATGAAGGTTGATGGCCCACCAAGGGGAAGGGCTAGGCCAAAGAAGACGTTGATGAAGGTGGTAAAAATGGATATGAGAAACTGACTTATTTGAGAATTTGGCCCAAGATAGATCGAAATGGAGAAACAGAATTCGTGTAGCCGACCCCAACATGGGTGTGGGGGGATCAGGTTGGGGTTAGGGAGGCGAAGAAATATATGTATACATAAAAGAGACCTAGGTGGTCACAATCTTCCTCACCAAGAGTTTAACCGACGAAGATTACAAAATTTGTCAACTCTTGTCTTTTATCTCTATCTATCCCCTACAATGCTAAATCTCAAAGGATGAAACCAATGATAAAAGATAAAAAGGATATGCTTATGTAGCTCATCATGTGTACACTAGGTTGCAGTCCTCTTTACAACACTCCTCATGGGAACTTATTTTCATGCATCACTTGATGAAATAAACAAAAATAAGAAAGCCCATAACAGGAATATTTTCAAATGGAGAAGAAAAGCCCCAATCTTACATCATTGATATCATATGACTTTGGGGAAAAGTAATTTTAGTACCTATGGCATATCCTAATACCCATGTTCATATCCACAAAAGATGACATTGAACAATTAAGCACATAATTGAGGACAAATATATCGATATGACATACCACTTCACTATAGAGTTCTCATCACTTCCATCCATTCCTGGGCCGGTATCAAAAATCAAAATCCCTTGCTCATCAACCGTTACACTGTACAAAAAATAAATAAATAAAAATAAAATATAAAAAAGATTGCAATGAGCACACTACGACCAATCCATCTAATAAGATAAAGGAAGATATATTAAATAGCCAACAAATGCAATCTATACCAATGAGCTCGAAAAAGAAGTTGGCTTATTTGGATGAGTATGGGTATGTGTGTTGGGATTTAACATAAACAGAGAGTGGGGTGGGGGGGCTTACGCATTGTGCTGGGAAACAGTAAAGGCTGCATTATAAGATAAAAATAATGATGCAATTTCATGAAAATGTGGGAATTTGGTTTCAAAAATTCAGACTCGGCACTTTTCCCGGTCTTAAAGAGGGAGACTAACGCATTGTATGTGCTCTACAATAATAAAGAAAGAATGGGACAGTTGTTGCCTGAGAAAAAAAAGAATTGACTGTCCCAAGATATGAACGAAATGTAAATCAAACTGAGTAAATACAACCATATTATCACTATTTTAAATAAAAATGAGAATGCCCCACTAACAATGAAGAAATAAAATCTTTGATGAGGGTGAAAGGAGAAGAAATGAAAGAATTAAGGGCTTGAAGGGATGTATAGTTGAAAATTAAAAGTCCTATTTCAGCTTGGTTAGGTGTGGATTGACCACGTTGAAAGGGTCAGTTGATCTACTGCTGCTCTCCTTTTCTCTAAAAGAAACTAAATGAAAAGGCTTAAGAAAACTACACTAAGAAATTCAGAACACTGGATTCCAGAAAGTATGAAACCTAGGAAAAGGGCCTTAAAATATAATGTTCAGTACACACTGCAGATCGACGCTTTTAGTAACAGCTACACAGCTGAAGACCTTGGGATTAGGACAAAATCGCCAAACTGTAGGGCAGCTAGACTGCGGGTTCTGGAATTAAAGCAACAATGCCTAAAGGAAAGGTTGCTAAGCTCCAACCCCAAAAACAGTTACAAAAACACTGAAATAATTCGCAGCTTCACTGCCGACCTGCACCTGGCCACAATCTCAGAACTAAAAATCTTTTTCCCTGTTTCTTCAAATTTAAATGAGATTCAATCCTTAACGCTGGCCAAATCTCTCCCCTTTCTGTAGTAATCATGATTCTAGAATCACTATCAGCAATCTGAAAATAAAATAAAACAAAACAAAATAGAATAGACAGAATAGATGTTGAAAGAAGAAGATGCAAAAGGAAGGGATGATTGCAAACTGGATGAATGCAGTGATGGTAAAACTAATCATGAAACTAAACATCAAAATACGCTTTAGGGTGGAATGGTTTGGTCATTAAATGATGCAGACGGATGAGCCCAAGTGTGGGACCACCCACCCAAGTCTGGGACCACCTAATAATGGTTTAGAAATATTTTTATTTCCCTAACTATTTGTTAGTAGGTTTCTAATTTTGTTGAAAGATTGTAATTAGGATAGTTACTATTGCTTTCCTAGTTTGATTAGGTTTTTTTAGCCCCTAAGTTTACTTTTCTCATTTATATATTGCAAGTAGAGATTTAATTCTCGGACTTGATTAATATAATTTGAATTGGTTTTATCCATTGAGGTGCATCCTCATGTTGAAATCTCCGCGGAGATCTAGATAGTGTTTGCGAACACATGCTTTGGCACTTCCACGCAAGCCCTAACCCTAAGGCCTGCATCATTATATCCTTATTTAAAGATAATTTCACAGTTATTGCTATAAGAAAGTTTATCTTTTAATTTGCCACTTAGACACTGTTATGCGGGGTGCTTATTGTCCTTATTCTGTTGGTAGTTGGTACTCTTCATGGAGGTTTATTTACATGCATCAAGTTTCATAGTGACTCAACGTTTAATGAAAATGCATGTTAATTGGGGGGCGACATCAATGCAATTTACTTGCAGTTTCCAATTAGATGGACCATTCCATCCCATCTTCTTCAGTCTACATTACTGCTAAATATAATTCAATCCTCATAAAATAACAGAATCCCACTTATCCATCATACCAATATAACAGTCATAAAATTCATCGATTCATCAAAATCAAGTTGAGTCTTGCATACAATACAACACCCCAAAAAGTTCCAGCATGAATTGTACAGGAGAAAAAAGATGAATATCATAATCAATACAACAGAAAAATGAATTCATACGACTAAAGAACATACATTTCATATTAAAGTTCAAGTAACCAAATGAATGAGTCAAAAATTATGCATAGCCTACCTCACCAATCTCCTCTCGCCAACACCATTAGACCATATCGCTTGTAATGAATTATCCTAGTGAAAATACATAGTGATCAAGAATAGAAATCACCTAAAGCAATCAACACAAAACAACAGATAGATTCATCCCCTTAGCAATATCACGTTTAAACTTATAAATGCCTTACAATTAAGTCTGCTAGAGCAGTTTCAAATGTATACTCTGCCGGAAGCTCGGAAAGTAGTTGGGTATCAGGTGTCAAATCCCACATATTCTGAGAAGAAGAATCCCACAAAATCAAACAACATAAGTTCAAGCATTAGAATCAAAGCATAAACCAAGCACATAATTTTCTTTACACCGTTAAATAGAACAAAAAATGAAGAGCATGCATAAGTATCAGATGCATGTAAAAGCAACTGCAATTAATAATTAAATCACAATTTTAAATAATAATTTCAAAAAGTTGCAATCCAAATGGAAAGGATGAGACTTTGATGGTGATGATGATAAATGTCTAAAGAAAATAATTAAAACAAAATCACAGAAATGTAACTTCACCTTATAAGTATTAACATTCTGTCCTGCTCCATCCTAATGAAGAAAATAACAGTAGCATGTCATTCCTTATATAGCAGAGATGAATCATAAAAGCCTCCAAACAATAGAAAGAGAGGGGAGAAGTAGAGTATAATGCAAGATAAGGCTACAGAAGATGGAAACAAGACTTACATGCAACCTCAGAATGTGCAATTTATTGGTCTTGAAGTGATTAAAAATTAATCTCCTCTTGATCTTGTTTTCTGACATATCTTCAAGATAAATATCAGCATCCCACATGATACTTGGCTTTGGATCAGCTGAACTTTTTTCACATCTCTCGAACTCTCTTCTTACATAACCAACAAAATCTTCCATAAACATACTGGCTCCAGGATCACGCAGAATTAGGTCCGTGATTCCACCGTTAGGCAACAAAATTCGAAATTTGTATGTCTCCACGGAACTACCATCTAAGCACTCCACAAGTGACCTTTTCCGAGGCCTTGTATGTGCCATTTCCTTCTTATCCAAATAAGATTTGAAAACACAGAAGTGCTATTGAATTGGCTTTTCACAAGAAGAAGGCACAAAACCCAAACTGCCCTGCAAAGTAAACATGATGAGTTTTTTTTTAAATACATTTATACCTCATAAATTTGTTAAACATAAGGGCTAAAAAACTAGCAAAAGGTGCTCTTGATTATTTGCATAGGGGTATAGCCCGTGCATTTGCAGCGTGAAATTTACATAGCTTATATCTATCTATGTACCCATGAAGGTTAGAGTGCATTTATGTAGGTTTGGGGTCGGTTTGGGGTCGGTGGGTGGGGAGGGATTATTCATAATCATAAATCAAATAGCCTGAGAGAACTCCACAATAGTACTGCAATTAGTTGGGCAATTGAATAATTTTTTATTCTTTACAAAACAACACATTTTATAATTCAGTACACTAAAATATTCAATGATACTTCGATCACTTTTGACATATATAAGGATTATGCAGTATGTACATTGAAATTCAAAATCAACATGAACCAGTCAGAATTAAATACATAACACTACGCTTTAACATATAATAATTCATTGCATCATCAGACATGTACTAGAAGAATGGAGTTGGGACTAAGACTTAATTGTAATTCAATAAATCTAGGGGTCCTTATGTAATAAGTAGGAAACAAAGGGGTTTTCTTGTAATTTCTCAAAGTTAAGTTTTATAATAAATACAGATGGTTGACCCACCCTTTAGGGATCATGATGATCTCCTCTTTTCTTCCCAATTTCTCTTAATTTTTCTCTAATAACAGGAACAGGTCAAAATAGAAAGCAAAATGCTCCTCTTTAATATATAATAGTAAGACTGAATTTAATAATAATATTTTATTTATTTAGCAGCACACATATTCCTTTTAAAGATTAAGCTCATTTAGAGATTTCACTAAACAAGAAATGAGAAGATAGAAACTACTTTTTTCTTGGTTTTTATGAATGTTTTATATGAAAGGCTAGAATGGGCCAATGGATGCTTAAAATTAATATAATTTATCTCATTTTCACTCTTGATGAACATGGATTAACCCCGCTTGAAATGATCAACCCATCCATCGCCACTGTCCCTTTCACAAAGGGGACCAAATAAGTGAGACGAAAACTATGTGCATAATTCTAGAGTTCTTTTCAACCTCAATAAAAAAAATTTCAAAATAAAAAACAACTAAAAAATAGAATCTTTTTTAACAAATTCTCAGTACATGTCTGATTTAGAAAACAAGGGAAACAGCACCTTGTGACAATGTCAACGCCAATGATGTATTGGTTTGCTTAAAAAGCTATGTTTGAATTCCCTTGGATTTCAAATTTTATATAACCATGGAATTAATTAAAGAAATCCAGTGAAACCAGAAATAAAAGGAGACAAATGGCGATGGTGGGGAATGTAAAATTTGGTGAGATGCGACATTAAATAAATTAGTTAAATTAGTTGGATACAGTAAAAATGAATTAAACTAATCATGCATGCTCAAAATGATGAAACTTGATACAGTTAACTAAATATAATGTGCAAGTCCAACCCTGAACGGCCAATGGGCCGACCTAGTTTGAGCCTCATACAACTGCCCCCACTATTAGATCTAAGATCAAGGGGTTTTTGGCCCTCGATTTTGCAAGGCGTGTATCTTGATCATGGAAAGAATGATGCATCAATCTGGTCAATATTTAAACTGCAAATAAAAAGAAGAGGAAAAAGAAAAATAGTAGCCAATAAAATAATGCAAGGCGTGTATCTTGATCATGAAAAGAATGATGCATCAATCTGGTTAATATTCAAACTGCAAATACAAAGAAAAAGAAAAATAGTAGCCAATAAATTGTGTAAAATAGGATTAAAACTGAAGTACAAAATTTAACTTCAACAAGATTATGTTGGTCATCAAAATGAAAAAATAACTCAAATTCTGGCATTAGGGAAGTTCCACTTTGTTCAAATCACACTATCATAGCAAGGGACATGCATTTTGTGATCCCATCTGGGCCCACCCTTAATGGCTTAGACCACCATGGATTGCTCACACTGGAAAAAAAAAATCAACCTGAGACAACCACCAAAGCCTTATCTCATCCCTTTAACTGGGTCAACCACCAAGAAACCACCATAATTGGTGATCAAGTGCTTCCATTCAATGCATACGAGTAGGACATTGGTTGGTTAATCAAGTTTACTCCATTTATCAATTTCATGGGCCCTTAAAGGGTGGTTCCAGAAATCCAACCCAAGCAGGCAGAACCAAGGTGCGCAAGAGACAAGGTGCTTGAATAAATACACCTTAAACCCTTCCCCAGCTCCATTACTCCTCACAGCCCATGCAGAAACCTAGCAAACCATGAGAATACAAAGGCAGCCAAAAAAGCAATAGCAGAATAGTAGATTCACATGCAACCCCAAAACACTAGCCATTGCTCTAAAACATAGTTCAAAAAAAAAAAAAAATTAAGATGAAAGATAAAACAGCGTTTGAATTCCAAGGGTCCATTTGGACGGCACATTTTCCACGGAAAATGAAAATCATTTCAACATTCACACACAGCACTTGTCATTTTACAAGGGAACCCCTTTCAGTTGCCAAAAGCAGATTCAGAAAACAGACCCAAAGAGATAGAAAACCATTTTTTTTCCGCAGTGATGCAGAAAATGTTCAGCTGCACCAAACAGTAGAAACTGAAAAACAAAATACCTAGGAAACTGTTTCCGCACAAACATTCCCAAGGAACATTTGAAAACAATGAAAGAAGAATAGCAATAGCTCTAGAACATCAAACAAACACACAGGAACCAGTCTAAAGAACTGATAGAAATGAAAAACAAGTAAAGAAAAACAAAAAGATAATGACATGAAAAAGTAAGTAAGAAGAACAGAAGACTCATCATCAACGATTCTGCAAAACTGTTTCTAAACCAAAAGCACATTTCTTCAAATGAAAGAGAATACATACATGAGAGAACAAACATCAATGCACAAGAAGAAGAATTAGAAAAAAAAAATGCATCTAAAAGACGGAAATGAATAGAAACCTAATGAGAATCGTTCCAAACAACCAGAAAGAATGATTTGAGAAGCATAAGACAGCAAGAAACATCGATCGACCATTCTAACCTTTTTAGTTTCGATGGTTTTTTGAGAGTGTGGAAGAGATTTCAAGAAGCTTCCGAGAGCTTTGCTTTTTTGCCTTCTCTAGGGATAGGGATTAGGGTTTTAGTGAAGGGAAAAGGATATGCTAAGAATGGGAATGGAAAAGAAACGCGGAAGAATTGACAGAAATGGAAATGAAAGAGTCGTGGTGTGTGTGTGGTGTTTGCATTTTTATGTATGAGCGGAGAGGGAATGCGTACCGTGCTCGGGAGTCGAAAAGTTGCAACGGTACTATTTCCTTGAAATTGCATATATCCCCCTGTTTCTTTTGTTAATTTCACCTTTTTAAACTCTTGAGTCCAAAAACCCCTTTATTGTGGGGCCACCTCCTAAAAATCCAGACCGATCAATATATTAATATCATCCCCTCTAATGACAGATCACCGTAGGATTGAGCGCATTACTAATAATAAGATTAGCAAAATCTTATGTATTTTAAAAAAATATTTACCTGCACACAATGCATCTCAACCGTTTTAAAAACGGGATCCACCTCTAAATAGTCAATACACACTACGCATGGTTCAAATGCACTATGTGTATATATTATTGATTATACATATACATTGAACACACTACCAATCATGTGTTCAATTTTATTGTGGGACCAATTTTTTTAAAATTAAATTTGAGGATATGTCATTGGTGAAAGAGATGTCATTATTATTTCCCCTAAAATTTAAAATGAGTTTTCTATGATTTCAATTTAAGTTTTTTTCAACCCCAAGGGGTTGGTTGGCCGAGTGATCAGGATCACGGTTATTCTAGAACTAGAGGTCTTGGTATCGACCCCCGGTTCCCCCTTATTTAGGAATCGAATGTTGAGTCTACTAGTGCTACCATCTTGGGGCCATAGGGGTATTTATTCGGCTTCCCTATGGGCATGGAGGGATTAGCCCAACCCTTTCTGATAGCAAAAAGAAAAACAACAAAAACAAAAAAATAAAAATTTAAGTTTTTTTCTATTTTTTTAATTATATTTTATATGTTGACGTACTATTACTGCATATACATGAATGAGCAGAGGTGGTTAACTTAGTCCAAATATTTAAATTTCTAATCTTTTAATATCACTTACCTATCAAAATTACTAATCTTTCAAAATTAAGATAAAGTTTCTCTTAAAAAGGAATCTCGTTTCTAATTGTTGTTTGGGTAGTAATGATTGGCCTTCTAAATAGCATTTTCAAGTTTTTTCATATGATGAGTTTTAGATGGATTAATGCCAATGAGGAGATCTACACGGGAACACTTGATGAAAGATTCATCCAATTATGTATCACTCGTCTTAATCAAACCTATTCGCCAATACTAATTGTAGGTGCAGAAAATAATGACCCACAATAAGGAGGTGCCTTAGAGGACTTATCCGATGATGATGATGACTGGGAATGACTGGGTGCCGTCCGAAAGCCTGAAAGAGATGAACAAACGATCAAAGGACCCTGGCCTGGGCGGCGCAAGGCTCTCCGATGCCAAAGTCAGTGTGGGAACTGGAACAATGGAAGGAGAGGGAGAAGAGAGACAGAGTAACGGCTCTGTGAATGAAATTGTGCGTACCTTTGATGGTGGTATGAGCCTCTATTTATAGAGTTTGGAACGTATCTTTGGGAGATATCGTGGTGTGGGTCCCGTGATTCGACAGGGAAGTCACGATCAGCCCACATTACATTAATTGCGGTCCAATCCAGCCCACTATGCATTAAATGCGCGTCGGGTCAGCCCACGTCGCATTTAATGCGCGTCTTGTTGGGCCAGATCGTGTTGGACGCCTTTGGCGGTAGGGGATCGTGGGATCTGCCCTCGGGCCTTGCCCTGATGTGGCCTCAGCCGCTGGATGCCACCTCGTCAGGATATGGCGAAGATTGTGAGCGGCTGGACGTCGTGTCTGTCCCACTAGCTCGTGCCCCTATCCCTCCACGTGCCTGGTGACGTGGGGAATGAGGGGCGTGAGTGGAGACTCTTTCTGGCTTCGGCTTCCTTCCTGGCTTCTTCAGCCGAGGTGGAGCTTTCTGCCGAGATGGCATCCGGGGCGGCCCAGCCGAGGTGGAGCTCCCTGCCGAGGTGGCGCCGGGGGTGTGCCAATTCGGCGCTAGTGGCCCGGAGCCGCCTGACTTCGGCCGGACCTCCTGCCCTGGTGGCTGGGGTGAGCTTGGTGCCACGTGGATAGCACGCGGATGGCACGTGAGGGTGCTTAGTCTCATCTGATGGCTGTGATTAGCGTAATCCTGTGGTTCTGGAAATCTCCCCACACAATTGCCCCCTAGCTTTTGACCTCTTAAGCGTACTAGCCTTTAGGGGTTGAAAGCTAGAAAAATCCATCTGGGGATGCGGCGATCATTGCCTGGTGTCGCTCCAACTGTCCTGAAGCAATAAACGCTCTGTCCTGTCTGTACTGGGAAGCGAGTCGACGGCTACACGCGTCGCCTCTTCACTGATTGCGGTGTCTTTTTGATGGAACGGGCGCGGATCGCGAAGTCCGTCCTTTCGAATTTCGAAAGCAGCGTGCGCCGAGGGTTTCTTCTCCATAAAAAGGGTCGTCTTCTTCTCTTCTTGTTTCTGATTTCTTTTCGCCTTTGCCTTCTTCTCCGATTTCTGCTCCTGCTCCAGCTTCTGCTCCTAGTGCGGGAGTGCGGCGACGCTCGCCGGAGCGCCCAAGGGAGGGGTCCCCGCCTAGAAAGAAGTCCAAGGCCGGGGAGAAGGACCCGGGGGCTGAACAGCCTCCGAAGAATAAGGCCCCTGCGCGGGCCCCCGGAGCCAAGGCTCCTATTGAGAAGAGCGCGCAGGTCAGCAAGCCGACCGGTGGAGCGACCCGCGAGCTGACGATCTCGGTGGGGCAAGGGTCTGGATCGGCCTCCGGACCCCGGAGTGCCCCAGCGCCATGGAGGCCGAGGACGGAGACTCGGCCCGATAAGCCTCTGAACATCGAGGACCGGCTGTTGGGGAATGCCGAGGTGATCGGAGCTCTCGCCAAGGTCTGTGCTCTGCCAAGAGACAGGGAGACGCACGAGAGGTTCGATGATGAGAGCCTGATGGTCTCGGCGATCCAGGCTAATCTTCTGGTAAGTGTTTGCAACGCTTTTCTTCATTCTTCAAGTGTCTTGGTCGAACCTGACCCTCTGTTTCCATTTGTAGAACATGCAGGGGCTCCTGACCGTGGTGGGAAGGAGCGATAAGAACGCGACGCGGGTCACTCAGCTGGAGTCTGAGAGGGACAAGCTGGAGAGGGAGCTGGAAGAGTCGCGGAAAGGAATGGAGGGGATGAAGAAGGCCAGCGCTGAAGAGGCTGCTCGGCTGGCATCGGCTCTGGCTGATGTCGCCGAACTTACGTCGAAGGCCAATCATCTGAAAGGCGAGGTCTGGGCGAGGAACAAGAAGACCGCCGAACTGGAGTCTGAGCTGGCCAGATTGAAGGCTGAATCTACTGCCGAGGGGACGAGGCTGCGTGGGGAAGTGCTGGCTGGGCGCGCCGAAACGGCAAGGTTGAAGACGGCGAACGCCGAGCTGGAGAAGGAAAAGGCCTCTCTTCAGGCCGAGGCCCAGTCCGCCTTCCAGGATGGGGTGGATCGAGCCACTGAGCTGTACGAGAAGCAGGTGGAGGAGATCACCGCCATCCTGTTCGAGGAAGGATGCCTGGCCGCACTGAGACGTGCGGGGGTCCCTGAAGACCATCCTGAGCCGAGCTCCGCTCCTGCAGCCGAAAGTGCCCCAGTTGGAGCTCCTGCAGTGGCTCCTGCTCCGGAAGATGCTCCAGCTGCCCCGGTCTTGAGCGGTGCCCCGGTCGCCAGTGATGCTTCTGCCGCGCCTCTTCTGCCCCTGGAGCAAATGAGGCTCTGGTCGAAGAATCTCCTGCCAGTGACGCTCCCAGCAAGGTCGCGGTTTCGGCCGAATCCACTGGTCCAGCAGATACGGTGATCGACCTAGTGGAGTCGCCGAAACCACAGTAGCCGGGCTCCTCTTTATTTGTCTTTCTGTATGTAAGGTTTTTGCTTCATTTTCTGTTTTCAGAGGACTGCGATCCTCCTTTTCGAAGCTGTTTACAATGAATAAAAAGGAGGAGTTCTGTGATCACCCAAACTGTGTACAATGCTTTTGAGTTCTTTCTTACTTTCCTTGCACTGTTCTGGAACACTTGTGTTTTTGTGCTGCTTTTGTGTGTTTGAGTGATGGCACAGCTCTTTTCTTTTCTGAAGACTGACTTTGGCCTAAATGGCTGGCTTTGGCCGAAATGACTGGCCAAGCGCCGAGGTGGATCCATACCTTGGCCGAATTGCCTTGCGCCGGGGTAGATCCATCGTTCCGCTGGACTCGGCTAGGCGAGAGTGAGTGCGGCTATGGCCTTCTGAGGGGTGTATGAACCCGGATTTCAGGAATCTGACCTTGGCCGAAATGGCTGACCTTGGCCGAACTGCCTTGCGCCGAGGTGTGAGGGGTTTATGAACCCGGATTTTAGGAAACGGCTGAGTGTAGGAACTCCAGACCATTCCCAGGGCGGTAGACCCTTGTAGAGTGGGATGAAACCCTGATTTTAGGAATTCAGCCGAGTGTCCGAACTCGAGGCCTTTTCCAGGGCTGTTAACCCTTGTAGATGGGTGAAGACCCTGAGTTTAGGAATTGGCCGAGTGTCCGAACTCGAGGCCTTTTCCAGGGCTGTTAACCCTTGAGTGTGTTCCAAACACGGGGACTTTAGGAAAGGCTGAGTGTAGGAACTCCAGGCCATTTCCAGGGCGTATGTACCCGGGGTGGATGGGTAAAGACCCTGAGTTTAGGAATTGGCCGAGTGTCCGCACTCAAGGCCTTTTCCAGGGCTATTAACCCTTGGAGATGGGTGAAGACCCTGAGTTTAGGAATTGGCCGAGTGTCCGAACTCGAGGCCTTTTCCAGGGCTATTAACCCTTGGAGATGGGTGAAGACCCTGAGTTTAGGAATTGGCCGAGTGTCCGAACTCGAGGCCTTTTCCAAGGCTATTAACCATTGGAGATGGGTGAAGACCCTGAGTTTAGGAATTGGCCGAGTGTCCGAACTCGAGGCCTTTTCCAGGGCTGTTAACCCTAGTGGCCGAAGTCGATCAAAGAGAGATGACAGATTGATGACGGGGCGAAAGCTATTTCCATTGATTCAAAAATTCATTACATCTTTTAGAAATTGAATTTCTTGGGATACAGATGGATACAGAGGACGCCAGATGGATCACGTAATGATCTTCTCCGAATCCTCACTGTCTGGAACCTGGGCTGCGCTATGGTGAACTCGGCCCTCGCTGCCGCCAGCATCTCCTGCCTCAACGAACTCTGGAATGTGGCCCTCTTCGGCCAGCTTCTCCAGTTACCTCTGCAAAGAGTTGCAGTCCACGGTCTTGTGCCCGCTACCTTTGTGGTAAGAGCAGTAGAGCTTGCTCTGGCTGCCGGAGGTGGGCTCATTCCTCAAGGGCGGAGGCCACTTGAAGAATGGCTTGGTCTTTATCTTGGTCAGGATACGGTAGATCGGCTCCTTGAAGACGACGTTGACGCTCTGACTGGCGCTGGTGGGAGGTCCGGGCTGCCAGGTGCCCCCAGACCTGGACGACGCAGGCTTCGCCGAACTGGAGACCCAAGCCTGCTTGGGCTCCTGCTCCTGGGAGGGCCTCCCGCCTCTCTGTCGAGGCTGGCTATTCTTCTGCTCGAGCTCCGGATACCCGTCTTGATCCCGGGCTCGGATCTCGTCTTCCTCCTGGGCGATGAAGCGCTTCACCCGGGACATCAACTCTGACATGGATTCTGGGGGGTTCCCGGCCAAGTCCTTCCTCAAGTCGTTGCCGGGGATCAGGGCATGCTGGAAGGCGTAGATTGCTATCTCTTCCCTCGTGCCCTCGATCTGGCTGTAGACCGCCCAGAATCGCTGGGCGAACTTGGCGAGAGTTTCGCCCTGCTTCATTCTCAGGGCGAGGAGGTCCCCTTCCTTCTTGGGGACGACGGTGTATGCTTGGAACTTCTTCAGGAAGGAGAGCTGGAGCTCCTTCCAACTGGAAACCGACCGTTCTGGGAGAGAGCAGAACCACTTCGGGGGGAGGTCACCCAAACTGGAGGAGAAGATTTTGCAGTTTAGGTGACTCTCGTTCCCCCAGATGGACATCTTCTGGGAGAAGTGTCGGAGGTGAGCGGATGGGTCGGACAGTCCGTCGTAGGGGACGAACCGCGGGACGGAGAACTTTCTGGGCAAGGGGGTGCGCTCGATTTCTTTTGTGAAGGGTGAGCCCCCCAGATCAGTGTGGCCACAGATCTACTTCTGGTCCCGCACGTCCAGGTTGCGCTGAAGAGCCAACCTGACGCGCTTGTCAAACTGTTCCTGCTCGTCGTCCTCTTCTGGAGTCCGGGCTCTCGATTTTCGCTTGGAGTGGTTTGGGCTGAGATGGCTATGGTTCCGACCATCACGGCTACGATGACTTCGGCTGTTGCTCGAGCCTTCGTCATGGACCTGGCTCCGCTTACGGTCCAGATGATTTCTGAGGTCCTCGCGGGGAGGTTGGGCTGCCCTGCTGGGGGCGTCCCTCTTCTTCCCTTGAGGCTCAGAGACCTGCCTTAAGGAGGCGGTTTGCGCTGCCCTCAGCTGCTGTTGGAGCTGCTGGAGCTCTCGGACTAACCGCTCCTGCTTCTGGAGAAGAGCGTCTCGGGCTGCGACGTCTCCTCCAGCGGCTGGAGGTTGATCGTGGCGCGTCTCCTCTACGGCAACAGCTTTATCTTTGCGGGGACGCTCGCGCCGGTGCTCGTCGCGTCGGGGTGGCACGGTTTCGTCCGTTGAGAGCGAGGCCTCGACTCCCTCTTGGAAGGGGATCTCGACAAAGAGTTGGGAGCCCAGGCGACCCTCGCCTGCGGATGTGCCTTGGACCGTTCGGGACCGTCCTTGAGGAGGGACGTCCGTCGACGGTGCTAGCCGCTCGAGGATTGCCCTCGAGGACTCTCCGCCCTTCTTAGCTTTCGGTGGCATGGCTTCTGAGAGATTGAGGTTTAGAAGGTTGGGAAGGTTGAGATATTACTTTCCCACAGACGGCGCCAATTGTAGGTGCAGAAAATAATGACCCACAATAAGGAGGTGCCTTAGAGGACTTATCCGATGATGATGATGACTGGGAATGACTGGGTGCCGTCCGAAAGCCTGAAAGAGATGAACAAACGATCAAAGGACCCTGGCCTGGGCGGCACAAGGCTCTCCGATGCCAAAGTCAGTGTGGGAACTGGAACAATGGAAGGAGAGGGAGAAGAGAGACAGAGTAACGGCTCTGTGAATGAAATTGTGCGTACCTTTGATGGTGGTATGAGCCTCTATTTATAGAGTTTGGAACGTATCTTTGGGAGATATCGTGGTGTGGGTCCCGTGATTCGACAGGGAAGTCACGATCAGCCCACATTACATTAATTGCGGTCCAATCCAGCCCACGATGCATTAAATGCGCGTCGGGTCAGCCCACGTCGCATTTAATGCGCGTCTTGTTGGGCCAGATCGTGTTGGACGCCTTTGGCGGTAGGGGATCGTGGGATCTGCCCTCGGGCCTTGCCCTGATGTGGCCTCAGCCGCTGGATGCCGCCTCGTCAGGATATGGCGAAGATTGTGAGCGGCTGGACGTCGTGTCTGTCCCACTAGCTCGTGCCCCTATCCCTCCACGTGCCTGGTGACGTGGGGAATGAGGGGCGTGAGTGGAGACTCTTTCTGGCTTCGGCTTCCTTCCTGGCTTCTTCAGCCGAGGTGGAGCTTTCTGCCGAGATGGCATCCGGGGCGGCCCAGCCGAGGTGGAGCTCCCTGCCGAGGTGGCGCCGGGGGTGGGCCAATTCGGCGCTAGTGGCCCGGAGCCGCCTGACTTCGGCCGGACCTCCTGCCCTGGTGGCCGGGGTGAGCTTGGTGCCACGTGGATAGCACGCGGATGGCATGTGAGGGTGCTTAGTCTCATCTGATGGCTGTGATTAGCGTAATCCTGTGGTTCTGGAAATCTCCCCACACACTAATGCCATGAATGTCTGCATGACATCCACCGTATATAACCAACACATATATCTACTTGGGGACCCATTCCATCAAACCATATTAACCAATAACCATAACGGGCATCTAATAGCACTCCTGCTGAAAGAAACATTTGGAAAATACTCTGGGAGTGGGACCTGATTGTTTTGGGCCTCTGTTTCATCATTTTGTGCCCAATGTTCTCTGATTTTTATTACTCATTTAAGTCTATAGAAGCCCAAATGGTTAGCCTGTTGGTAATTTAAAAGGCTTTCTGGAGATGAAGAAAGCTTCAGGGTTGCTTAGAAATCTTTGGCAATTGAGCTCTGTCATTTGCCCAAAAAATCATTAGTGTTCAATGCTCATTTGGCACAAGAAGCATGTTGAGCTGTGGGTGTTCAGTTGAACATTCCTGATGAAATGGAATCCATAGTGGGCCTTCCTTTGATGTCCGAGAATTTTACTTAAATTGAAGTTGGTTCTATATAAAGATTGATAATAAAATCAATCATATTCAATAATTATTGACATGTTCTAAATTTTTATGCAGAACAAGTTCCTACTGGATTAAAATTAGGAGACATCTCACTAAAGGGAAATTGTTCGTTCAGAGTGGTTGACATTTTCTTTGTATGGATTCTACTCTAAAGTCGCAGTCCTCCACTACAGGGAGCATGAGTAATATGCTTAGATGATCCAGACGCATGCAAAACTGATGAAGAACAGTGGTGTTCATGGGCCGGGTTGGGCAGGGCTGCACAATATTCAGGGTCGGCCTAATTTTAAACCATTGATCCAAGCCTGACCCTAGCCCGACTTGGGAGATAAGTGCTTGACCGAGTACGGTCTGCCTGAAAAAGTTTAAGCCCGAGCCCCAAATAGAGGGTAGTTTCTATAAAAGAAAAGGCATCCATCACTGTCCCAAGCTGTAGCTAAATTGGTTGAATCTTGTGTGTATGCGTTGGATAGTGTATGTGTTTGAATCCCCATTGTAGCAAATACATTGATTTTGCTTTAAATTGTGTCTCTCATTCAGGCCAGGCTGGATTCAGGCTTTCTACAATGAATCTAAGCCAGGCCCTATAGTAAATGGGCCTAGGTTTTAAGTCCTAATCCGGCTCGTGTACCAAAAACTAAGGTCCAAGCCCGGTCCAAAGTGGGTTGGGCCCTATTCGGGCTAAGGCCAGCCCGATCCATGAGCACCCTGAATGAAGAACCTGCCTTTTTTCATTTTTAATATATAGTGTCTCTCTCTCAAAAAAAAAAAAAAGGCTAAGAAAGGTATGAGGATGATATCTATTTACCTTATCATCGTAAGATGAAGAAAATAATTCTTAATATTTTCCCTCCGAACTACGGTTGCAAACGGGATAGTTTCGGATCGGAATCATAATGAACCCGGACCTATTTCTAAATAACGGTTACGGACACGATTTTGACTCGGAGCCTGTTTTGTTGGTTCTAGACCCGGATCCAGTTCCAGAACCGGGTCCACCTAGATGACTGAAATCTAGTTCCAAAATTGATTCTAATTTCTCTTCGTTCTTCATATTTCTTAAAATAAGCATATCATACAACTTATAACAGTGCATTAAGTTTATTACCTCCAGTTTTATACATATAATGTAAAAAAAAAAGTTGATTTTGAGGTACAAGTTGCAATATCAAAGGCTCATATGCTGGGTCCTAGGTCCCCAGGTCGGAACCTATGTGGACCCAGAACCGGACCTGTCTATCGATCAGAACCTAAATTGGGTTTCGAACACGAACCCGTTTATGAATTGGAACCTAAAATGGGCTCAAGACCTGATTTTTTGCTGGTCGAAACTGCCGGTAATCGGAGAATCGGATACCCATTTGTAACCCTACTTCGGACGTCCTAATTAGAAAGTCAGTAAAAAAGGCACATGCCCTTCAAAATCTGAACCCTTAGAAAGGTGAGGACCCATAAAAAAACAAAACCCTTTCAAGTTAAGGGCAGGTTTGTTGAGGTCCGCGGAAAATTGGTTCTGCAGTGTGGAATAGGGAAAATTCCAGGTCATTTTTACACTTTGTTCTTGTGAAAAAGTGGTCACACCACATGTGAACTATTTTCGCTACACAAAAAAGTCTGATTTTCCACGCTTGCTCTATGGCAACACAATTGCACAAAACATGCCATAAAAGTTATCATTTTTATTTTTTTATTAAGCGGATAAAAGTTATCATGGTAACATCAAAATGCAACATCCCTTAATATATATAGAGATTGTACAAAGATCAAATATGTTATTTAAACAATGAAAAGTAGATTGCACAAAAATTCAACATCCCTTATATAGAGAGAGGAAAATTATTTTGATTTTTGTGCAAACTACTTTTAGTTGTTTAAATAACATATTTTCTTGTAAAAGGAGAAAAAATAAACTAATTCTCCTTGATATATAGAGATGATTTCAAATTTCTAATGTATAATAGTAACCGTCATCGAAGAGGATTTCTCTCCAATTTTCCTTGCTAGCGTGGAAAACCCATGTTTGGTAAATTACGCTTTCCCTCGACTTGCATTTGCTGAATCCTCTTTGTAGGAGAAAAGCGCCTTGAGCTCTTCGATTCCTACTTCTTGAACTCTTGCCCAAATCTCCTTCTCGTCCTAAATCTCTCTAATTGTTCATTCTTGTAATCTCGCATAGCTCATCTCCTCCCTCTTCCCCAAATCTCTTGGATCACTCATTCCTACACTTTTGCCAAACTCATCTCTTCTTTCTTGCACTAATCTCTTCAATTGCCCCTACCTACACTCTATTTGTCTCGCCAAACTCATCTTCTCCTTCTTGCTTGGATAGATCCATAGATTCTCCCCGCTGGTTGCTTCCCCTTCTCTTTCTCCCTCCCTCTCTCCAACTCTCCATCTCTATCGTTACCTAAAAAAAAAATTTGGAGGAAGGGTCTACTCTCTTTCTCTCTCTGGTTTTGTTGTTCTAAAAACCTTCTCAGGTCTTAATGGGTTGTGTTTTAGCTTGGGCCGGGGTAGAATTAGAGGGGCTTAGCAAGGGCCATGGCCCTCCAACATTTGGAGAGTCTCTAGTAAATATCTTCTTTTGGTCCCATATATGCTCCTCTTTCTGTCTCTCTCCATCCATGTTTTAACCTGTACTTTTTCTCCACAATTCTCTCCATTTGTTTCTTTATTAATGTAGTTATGTGCGGTAGATATGCTCTCTCTCTCCTTATACAATTGTATCTTAGTTTTTCTCCACAATTCTCTCCATTAGTTTCTTTTTTAATGCAGTTAATTTCTAATTCTTGCACGGTTATTTCTCTTGGTATAGCTGTGCTTCTTTTTCTCACACCATTTTGAGATCTTACGTTGTGAGAAAACTTACTTTACTATTTATTTAGTAACTTCAATTAGTGATATTTCCTAATTTCAGCTCTGACCAGCAACCAATTAAAATTGATTCATAACATTTGTTAATTATCTTGAAAAGGTTTTTTTTAATTAGGCTTCATTCTCATTCATTTTCCTTTGTACATCCCTATGGTGTCCTTTTTTTTAGAGGGTTTTACCAAAAAAAAAAAAAAACACATTAGATAACCAATGGCCTCAAAAGATCATTTTAACCCCCATTGCAACAGATCGGTCATTTTTCACGAAATGGTATTTTTTTTAGCACTTTCGACTAGCGTCCCTAGCGACCCTAGTTTTATACCGTTAAGGGTCGCTAGAGACCCAGTGGTGTATACGAAAAGTTGAATAAAAAATGGTTTTTTGTCCCTCTTTCGTTGCCAAGCTCTTCTTCTCCAAGCCATCTGCGCCTTGTGCGGCGCTATGGTCCCCTCCCTCGTCAACGTCCTCTTCCTCGCCCTCCTACCAACTGCGGTCCCCTCCTACATCCTCTTTGTCGAAGGTATGTACTTTTGTATGCTTTCCTTTGTCGTCTAAGTCATGCTGTCATCGTTCAACATGCATTTTGCTTTGGATAATGTTTCCTCGTGGCAGACATCTACTCTCCACTTGAGAATCGCCTCTCTAAAAGGGTTTCTTTGTCTTCCTTTCGCTACTTCCTTGTGTAGCACTAATTGATAGCAAGAAAAATGCCTTAAAAATGGCTTTACCCCTTTTTGGATGAAAATGGGCAGAGAACCCTAGAGTGGTGGATTCTATTGTTTTCAATGAAATCTGTAAATGTTGCGAACTAGTTAATCACTTATTAGAACCCAATACTGCTTCAACATCAAATATCAGCCTAAATGGGTAAGCAGGAATGTATAGGAAATGGGTTCGTAAAATCTCAAGCCATGCCAATATTACCGATCCAGAGCATGAGATTTGTGTAGAAAACCCTTGTACGTGAAGGGAAGTGAGATGGGTCACTGTGGAAATAAAATGTGTGCAATGTTTCTTCTTCTGCTGCTCGAGTTCTTGCCCAGAAGTGGAACTGTGGAAGGGTGATGAGAGATTTTAGTCGATACAAGTTGTTGTTGTTGTTTTATTATTATCGAGCTTGTATGAGTTTTATATCTATGGAGATATAACGGAGAAATGGTGGGAAAGCATCATTTTTTATATATAAGTGTGAATTAGATGTAGTTATGGAACCATAAATGGGTGACTACAAATTTCAAGGGTGTGGAGAAATAGAGAGTTCAAGGCATGCTAAGCAGTTGGATTCAGACTATAACATGAGTTTTTTTTTTTTTTTTTTTTTTTTTTTTTTTTTTTTTATGGAGAATCCTTTAATGTGTTGGGGAAATCCACAGGAAAAATCAAGATGACCTTCTCTCTTTTCTTTCTCTCCATTGTGTTCTAATTCTTCCTTTCATTTTCTTTTATTATTCTTCCTACTTTTATTCTCCTTGTTCAAAACAAAGAAGCTACTTTTCTACTCTAGGCTTTGCAGTCAATAGTTTCTTATCATATATTGTAATGGTGGCAAAGTTGATATTCAGCTTTAAACTATTCATTGAGATCATTTGGAAAGAGAGAGACATTTAGAGGTTCTCGAAATCCATTCTCAGAGTTTAATTTCACTCCTATTTTAGATGAGCATGGGAACTTCTGCCTCCAACTCTTTCCCCCTTGTCTCCCCATTCCCCCACAAAACACCTTATTTTTATTAAATTTTTCTACTCATGAAAACTAACCATTAAGTTTTTCAACTGTTGTTGGATTTTAGCTTATCAGGGGCTTTTGGATTTACAGTCATGTCTCTTGTACTGTTTAGCTTCCTTAATAATATCCGGTCACTATTTATTTGAAATAAAAAACTCTTGTTGGATTTGCTTTAACCCCTTTCCTTCTTCTTCCCTCATCTTTTAACTATAGATCTTTGTATGTTTTGTTTGGGATTCACCCCAAGCCCCTAGCTTGTCACATGAGTTCTTCTTTGAGACACTTTCCTAAATTTTAAATCTTCTTATGCATTTCTTTTGTGAAAATTTGGCATCCTGTTTTAATGAAAGGTTTTAAACCAGTGGTCCACGACAACTGAGTACTACATATGAGCTCAAGTGAGGGAACTTACCAATTTATGTGAGACCTTTCCTAGTCATTTTGGCCCTTCTTTTGATTGATCATAAAGATATTATGTGATGCAGGAAGTGGCAACATGGTTGAAGATGGATATTAAAATTTTGGAAAAGTCCTTTATGTTCCACTTATAATATCATGAAAGGGATGCTAAGTGAGAACAAGATAATGTAAGAAAGATTAATAAAAAGAGAAGAAGAGTGAAAATGACAAAGTCAACAAAGAAAACTGCTTTAAAGTCAGTTCAAGGATATAAAACTATTATGTGTTTTGGATTTATATTATATAGAGTTCTCACATTTCTAATGACAGAAATCTAAGGGGATGCAACATTGAGGGTTCACAGCTTACAACTTTAGGTCTAATCTAGGATTATTGTTATAAATCACTTTGTTATTTTAGCCTTTTGGTATTTTTCATTCATGTTCCTGAATACAGACAGTTTACAATTTATAACTTGCAATTTCAATCACACCTTCCATTCAGCGAGCATGTTATTTAGTGTTTTTGCATTACACCTTTTTATTTATGTATCTCTAAGGAAGCCTGATTGTAACAAACTTCACCTTGTTATTATCGGCCAAATCTTTGTATGTAAAATACTTTTCCACAATGCTTAGCGAGTTATAAAACTGTTACTCATCTCATTAATTAATGTGATGATTTACCGTGGTCTTCATTCTCTTTTTAACTCTAATCAATATGTCCACTTTTTTGAATGTATCTTGATTGAAGTTCTGACTGTCTACATCTTCTACTGTTTCACTTTATTTGTTCTAACGTAAATTGGCTATTTTATTTTCGTTTATAGAGTTGGTGGCAAGGGAAACAGAAGACCGGAGATGATGCAGCTTTTGGCCCGGATGGATCCAGAGTTTGGGATGCAAAAGAGTGTAGGACCCTTGTTTACATCCTACACGCGCACAATCATTTCACTTTTCTCATATCAGCAAAATGGGACGGACTGTGGTTCTTTTACGATTGGATACGCAGGGCACTGCAAACACCGTCGCCCCATAAGGCTCACCCAAACTGACATTCCGTATTACAGACGAAAGATCTTGGTTGAGATCTTCAAGATAAGCTCGCTGCTGAATGCTGACAGGCTTCAACTCCCCAGCCTCCCAGTTATGTAAAGTTCTATTACGGATGAAATCAAGCCCTTAACAGTATATGTTTCGCTGAAATTGTTGTAATCAACTTATTCTTTTAGGTGAAAATGCTGTAATGTTTGGAACAATAATTTTTTATGTAAGTTGAAATTCCTGTATGATGTAATTAACTTGTTATTTTGGGTGAAAATGATATAATGAAATCGTTGTTTGGCTGGATCCTGCTTGTTGAAGTTGAGGTTGATGTATGATTTAATAAATTTGTTGTTTTGGAAGAATGTACATCACTGTACAGGGCAAGCATGAGTCCATAATTATAAAAAATAATTACTTGATGTCAATCCACCATGATTTAAAAATAGAAAACCTTCCCAATGTCCCTAGCGACCTATATTTGTTATAGATATGGGTCCCATGAGACCCATACGACAGTATCGAGATCCTTACCAGCGCCCCCATCGACCTATATTAGTTATAGAATAGGGACCCTAGCGACCCATGCAATAGTTTCTAGACCCTTCCCAGCATTCCCTAGCGACTTACATTAATTATATATATGGGTCGCTAGGGACCCATTGAACATCATCTGTTTCCTTCCCAGTGTCCCTAACGACCTATATTACTTATAAATAAGAGTCCCTCGCGACCTTTATATATTAAAACATAGTGCATATCTGAAATAGTTTTGATGGGCAAATCAGGTCCATTCCAACATAAATATATGCAGAGTCTGATCCAACGAAGTGAGGGAAATTATGATGTTAATAATAACTAAGAAAAAAGCCAGATGGATCATTACATCTGAAAAAAACCAAAAATGTCATTGACATGTCATTACATTTATTATGATTACATTGCTGTTTGTATGCATAAAGAAGCCATAAAAAAATATGTGAAACAAAATGTCAATTACGTGTCATACAATTTGTCTTCTTCATATGCATAAACAAAACCCATCAAATTACATGTGACATAAGAGAGCAAAAAATAAAAAACTGGTCCCTGTACTGAACAACGGGTGGATTATGCAGGTCCCCCGATTGTGTACCATCTCTTTACAGTTGGAGCAGGTTACAACCCTTCTGACGCGATTGCGATCTTCCACCTGAACCCTATTCTTCTTTGGTCTGTCCGGTTGCTTACTTGCTTCCCAGTTTGATGCTTCGAGTGCAACATTCACAAGCTCACTATATGTTATGGTTTTCTGGAGATGCCTCATCTTCTGTCTTCCATCAATATATTGAGCACGTTTGAGATCAGATTGAAAATCACCATCATAATGTAATATTGTTAAGACATCAACATTTGAAGTAATACTACAACATTAAAACATTTAATATTAGTTGGTTAAATCAGTAATAACAAACATGCTTCAATGAACTTATCCAATTTGCAAGAGGAACATCTGTTCAATACCATAAGTCCATTTAAAAGTTGACTGGTAAGTAGGGCTATTTATTGGCAGTGGTACAATTATTTTTGATAACATTGATTCGATTAATCTTGTTAATTTTACAACAAACCCAAGTGGTAATCAAAGGAAAAATATTTTTATCATATATGATTCTCTATATTTTTTCTAATCACATAACTCATTTCAAATCATTTTCTCTATGTTATCTACGAGTTTCTCTAAAACCCAAAATTCCAATGTATGCTGACACCCATATTATTCTCACATCAATGTTAGTGAAAAACAAAAACATAAAAAATCATATCAAAGATGTTTGCACACAATCTCTATCTTGGCCGTGATAAAAATACAATATTTCTTCTTCTTATAATGACAAAAGCATTTATATTGGAAAGGAAAATGAAAACACAAACACTTTGATTTCAATTCTCTATCTGTCTACTTTTTTTATGATGGGATGCTGTGGGGGAAGAAGACGATGAGATGCATGCAGAAATGGTCACATGAAAAGTGTTTATCAAAAGTAGAAAATCATGTTTTCTGGCAAAGTACAAACTTCACCTTTCCATTGCTCTGCCCCAATTAGAATATCATATGACCTTTAATGTTCTCCACCAAACAAAGGCATGTGTCTTTAATGGTCTTGATCTGTTTGTAACGATAGTTATTATTTATTGGATTAAACGCTACTATAATAATATGAACAAGACAAAAAAAATCATTTGATATCAAAGTTTTGATCTGTTTGTAACGGTTTTTTTAATATCACACTAGATTAACATATCAAAATACATAAACACACATTGGAACTATCATTCTTGACATATAAAGAAACAATTTTGTTATAAGATAGATAGATAGAGAGCTGAAAGAATGAAAGAAAAATAAGATAAGGGAACCAAAGACCATCAATCTTCATGCCTGTGTTGTTTCTCGAAGTAGATTGATTACAAAAACCCTTCTATGTTTTAAGTTTTCCTCCTAATCATAAGGATTCCAAAACTTAACTAATAACTAATACAAAGTAAGGGAATTCATTTTAAAGCAATTATAGAAGATCTGTGGAACATGTGCAAGATCCAAGCCATCATCATCTGGTACCCACCATGAGCTCCACTAGGCTAGAAGTACATTAGAAAAAAGGACATCTCTCAACAAGGATAGTGGAGGTTGAAAAATGAAAACATAGATAATGGTGCTATTTGCCAAGCCATCCCCTTGGTGCAGGGGTCCAATAAAAGGTGATAAAGTCATCTTGTGTGCATCTTCTTCAAGTACTAAATGAAATTGAATTTTCCATGCATCTGCTTATGATGCCCATTTTAGCACCTCTTTTAGGAGAGTTGAGTTACTTACTATAGGGCTCTTTGCATGCTGAGCACATGTAACGTCATTTTTTACCTCTATTATCTATTTCTAGCTAAGCTGAGGTGGAAATGGGTGGAGGATTATTGTTGGAGAATTGGGTGAATGAGGAGCCAAAACCTTAATAGAGGACTACATGTTTGAAAAACTCTAATATGGGATTAGTGGCAACTAAGTAAGATCTTCAAAATATAACTATACCTCAATTTCTTCTAACAAGAATTTCATCAAACACTTAAAAGGCAGCATGAGTTCCTTAATTTGTGGAATGTTTTTATAACATTCCTTAATTTAGCAAAACAGTGAACCTTAGAAGACTACATGTTTGAGAAACCAAAAAAGAACACATCAAACCATTATTCCATTATTCTAGAATCAACTAAACATATGATCTTTTACAAACAAATGTATAATATATCAAACCCTCATACTTAAATCAACGAACCATCATACTGTGTATAACACATATGTTGGCCATTAAGATCTCAAACAAAAGCTACGAGGAAACATTAACCAAAGCAAAAGGCATGGATTCACAATATACACATGACCTAGACGACAATAATGTCGCAGACGACCCAGAAAATTCCAAAGGAAAGAATCCAAAAGCCCATACCTTTGATAAAGAGGATGTGGGAGGGGACCACAGTTGGTAGGAGGGCGAGGAAGAGGACGTTAACGAGGGAGGGGACCATAGCGTTGGTGCTGGGTGCAGACGGCTTGGGGAAGAAGACTTGTCCCGTTGACAATGAAAGAGAGACAAAAAATCCTTTTTTATTCTACTTTTCGTATACATCGCAGGGTCCCTAGCGACCCTTAACGTTATAAAACTAAGGTCGCTAGGGATGCTAATTGAAAGTGCTAAAAAAAATACTATTTCGTGAAAAATGACTGATATGGTGCAATGGGGGTTAAAATGATCTTTTGAGGCCACTGGTTTATCTAATGTGTTTTTTTTTTTGGTAAAATCCTCTTTTTTTTTATATATTTTTTCTTTCAGAATATCATTCGTTATTTGTTTAAACATGGTGACTACATGTATTAGCATCAATTTGACAACAACATATTGATCAAGTTGTAGGAACTAAGTTGATGTCGAATGTTCATCAAGAAAATCCTCACCATTCATATAATATGTTAAAAGTCACTTATTTTGGAATGTCTCAATCTATTCTTATGTTAAAAGAAATCAAGAATCAAAACCTCTCTTTTTGTAAAAAAAAACCCAATGCATTGTATAATTTTATGTCTTTTAACTTATTTCCCTTTAATCAATTTACTCTCTTTGGGTTTTCTTGTATCAATATTTTTTTATTCTTCTTCACACTGATAAGGTTATATACTTTTATTCATTCATTAGAGAACTTTTCTTCCATTTTTCTACTTTATAAGACTCTATACCATTAGTAATTTTTTTTTTATTTGAGACTTCTAAAGCCATTTGTTAATATATATATACACTTTTTAATGGCCTTTCACATTTTTATATTTTATTTTAATATTTCTATTTTATTTATTAAATTATTTTTTTCTTAATCAAATAACATTACCATGTACATGCTTCACATCGATTTTTACATTGCCCCCCCCCCCCAAAAAGAAAAAATTCCTAGTTCCGCCCTTGAGCTTGGGCATAATAAAGAAGGAGATGACCAGACACTGACTGAATGCTTGGGTTAAGTGCATCCTACACAAGGGGTTGGGCTAGACTTTTTATTTTTTTGTGGCTAAAGGATGATTTCCAATCATTTGAGCTGGACTATTCCCATCGGGCCCAGAAAGAAGCCGGGTAGAACCCCTGTGGCCCCTAAGTAGTAGCACAAATGGACCCAACCTTTGATTCCTGAAGAGAGAGAACCGGGGATCGATATCAAAACCTCTGGTTTCGGAAGAAGGAGAAACCATTGTCCTGACCACTCTGTCAACCCCTTAAAATTAGGGGTTGGGCTAAATTGGGTAGTCTTGGCCATCCGTGACTCTAGCGAGCATTCAAAACTGGGCCCTGCCTAAACGCCTAGGTAGCCCTACTCTGGAGTTCTGCTTCGTGCTTCCTTCCTTCCTGAATTTCTCGAAGTGGGTCTATCTAGATAAACGTGTAGATAACATGTGAACCCTCTACTCTAGTACTTATGTCAGGTGAATCTAATTTTCTTAAGTGGGTAGCCAAACAAATTGTTCGATTGTATAGCGTCCCCCACATTTTAGGAATATTCTCTGAGTTTAATATCTTATTCATATGCTTTATAAATTATCAATTTTATGGGGCGATCAACTTCTATTATGCAAAAATCTTAGGGGTAATGTTCTCATGAGAGCAGACCATATTGCTTACCTGTGGTCCAGCTCATGGGGTACAAATAAAACGCCTCTATATCAGTGGTGATGGATAGATGGAAGGTTCCTCACATTGACAAGCATCAAGAAAAAATAACCAATTTTATCATATTATCCTAATCCTAGCCATTGGTTTAACCACCTTAAAATTAATAATCCTTTAATTATTGATTTCTTTGTAATTCAATCCAACTGTGCATAATCATTTGATGAGCGTAAAATTGGATGTGGTGGCAGATCAAGAGGGGATGAGATTGTTAAAAGGGCATAACGTGGGAATTGGTAAGCAAAAGATAAAAGACGAAGTTTGAAAAAAGAAATGCAAGGAAAGACAAATAAAGTCTGGCTTCTCCTTTTGTAATTGTACGTGTAAGACGGATTTGTAAGGAAACAGTATTCATTAGAAAGTCTGATCACTATAACCGCACTGCCGGAAGATATTTCATATTTGGGAGAGGCTATTCAGAATTCACAGATCCCTCGTTGCTCCTTGTACATCCATCATGGGATCCTTCCAAAAAATTTCTAAAGTACCCATGTCCCTCTCCATGCTCGCCCCGATGCCTCTCCCTCTATCTCTCTCCCTCTATATGTCTCTACCCACGGGCCGAACAATATACTCATTTGTTCGACCCTGAGTGGCCGAACGGGGGGGGACGGCGATCAGGGACAGGGAGAAGGAGAGGGAGAGGGCGTGGGCGGACGTGGGCGGCGAGCAGGGAGAGGGAGAGAGATAGAGACAGGGAGAGGACGCGAGCGGAGGCGGGTGGCAAGCATAGAGTGGGAGAGAGAGCAAATGAGAGGGACAAGGGTAGTTTAGGGAGTTCTTGGAAGGGTCCCATAGATGTATGTGCAAGGAGCAATGAGGGATGTGTGAATAGACTCTCCTTTCGTATTTTTATTTTTTGCATATACGCCCCTACTAATTTGGCAACTCTACTAATAGAGTCAAGTGAAGTAAAGTTGATTTTGAATAAAGAATAAAACATAACTGCGTTATGATGGTATTTTTTTTAGTTGTTTGTTATGGAATTTTTTTGACTTTTTGTATGGGAAAGTGGATTTTTTTTTTTGTATTTTAGTAGATAAAGGTAGTTGTTTTTTTACTTTTTTTGAAAAAGATGGAAGGAGTTTTGAATAAAAAGTGCTTTTGATGTGACATCTTGTCTGAAAAATGAAGGCTTTACTTGACTTTTACTATATTATTAAAGTGCCAAACTAGCCCGGTTACAAGATTTGTAGATAGACCTCTATGATTTTAGTAGTAAATGGGCCCTGCCTTTTCATTTTAATACATACCATATCCCCAAAATTAATATTTCCAATGACAACAAGCAACCACTTGTATTGGATTTTTATAAAAATGAAAGCTCTGCCTTACATCCATTAAATGAAAATGAGTATACTATTATCTATAAAAATATCATTATTATATCCCATCCCAATGGCCTCTTAATAATTCTCTCATGCACATGAAACCTAATCTTATATTTTAAAACTTTCATCAATCCAACGGTGAATCGTGCATGAATTGGATTATTTATATCCAAATATGAGTACATATCAACATATGTTAAGGATGGCGCTCATCAATAAATTGGTGCCTTTGAATTTTACTACTTCGAACGTGACGATATCAATCTCGTCTATATATGCAGGAACAACCGCAAAAAAAAAAAAAAATAAAATAAAAAAATTTACCATGTGAGTTTCAAGTACATCAAACCATATTTCATATCGTACGTGGAAGGAGTTTTGGATCCGGCAAACCAAAAGAAGGCATTCATAATTATTCTGTATATGGGTGAAACCGGTCTTTCAAGTAATGAAACCTTTTAACTTGTGCCCATAACCTTTGTTTCCTTATTATATATACTTGAGCTCCTCTCCCATGTAGGACGAACTATTGAATTAAACAAATGTTATAAAACTCATTAGCAATGGTTAAAAAATAATCAGATACCAATTTCTAGTTGTAACAATGATGGTTGAGGGAGTTGGACGAGAGAGTGTGTACTTACCTTAAAAATTGATTTACTAGCAAATTTCTTTTTTGCACAATAGTGCTAAGATTTTGTGATTTAGACTGTTCATTAAATGCACAGTTTTATCCTCTATAACTGTATGAGTCTTCAATCCACTCAGGGTAGGGTTACATTCAGTGTTGGATTGAAAAACACAAATTTTAACCACATTTCTTAACATCTGGAATCCGATATCGATCTTATGCAAATTGAGTTGTAACTTATATAAAGTGTGCATATACGAAAGGAGGGAATCGGGATCCTCTGATTGGGTCTGCGCTCGGTTACATAGGGGCTGCCCGCGGCGATAAGGCAGACCCTGAGTGGTCCACTCACGATCACCGTGGAGTTTTACCTCAACAGATCCAGACTCTAAAGGATCCTAAATTAATTAACACTTTGGGCGCATGTATGTAGTTCTCGTAGTATATAAGAGTTGTCGAATGTAACTATGAAAGTAGTAAAAGACGAAACCCTAAGGCTAAAACAGTAAAAAAATAATACTTAAGTTACTGTATACGGTCAGTTTGGTTTAAGCTGTTAACCGTGGGCTCAAACCGATAACCGACCGATTTAAGTTAATTTTATGATTTTCAAATAGTTAACCGAACCGATCTACTATAAACTGATCCGAACCACCCGGTTCGGTCCGGTTTTGCGGTGATATTGGATTTTTTGTGCAGCCCTAGTACTTTCCATAATTAAACTAACTATCCAATCCTAGGCCAACACGATCAGTTACAAGAAAAGGGAAGAATAGAGATCTAAATGATAGAGGCCTCTCGATGCACCAACTGCTTCATTCTCTGAATTCTACAGCAACGGATCAGCCGCCAAGCAATTCTACCAACCAAAGAAAGCAGAAGAGAAGATACCTAAAAACATCAAGGATTGGGTCAGGCTCGATGAGCCAGGCAAATAGGTTTGTTTAGATGGCAATACATTATATTAGTAGATAGGGAAGAAGACCATATTTGATCTCAGCTGTACCTGTGTGATTTGTACCTCGATAATAATATAGAATATCAGAGTGCAATAGAAAATGGTGTGGAGTGTAGTACATGAACGATAATCGAGATAAGAATATAACAGATATTTGATACAGTATATCAGGTAGAAAAGAGAAGCCATCATCATTAAGAAATCAAACAAATCATACAAGCACATCAGAGTCACTAGTAACAGAAGTAACCTGCGGAAGTAACCTTACCATATTCGTAACCATCGCATCCAGATCCAACCGTATCAACGTTGGAGAAAAAGACATCAAACCACGACATCCATGATATATAATATTCATACATCCAATATACATTCATAAGAGCAACTCCATTCTCACATGAACTCAACAGTCAACACTCAACACTGCCTCAGAGGGTTCTTCCTTCTCAGTTCTCACGACCATCGATCGTTGCCAGAGAACTCCATTGCTGCAGTCCCTCTATTCAATCTTCTCCGGCACTGACAAAACAGAAACCCTCTCTTCGATCTCAACCTGATCCTGCATGCTTCTTCTCCATTTCTCTGTTTCAAGAAACCAGAGGCCCGAACCCTAGTCCTAAACTAGAGGTTGGCGGGATCCCCCCATTTGTGGTGCCTCTACACAACGACTCTCTCCCCTGTCCTCTCTCTCCCCATTCTTGTTTCCCCACTCCAAACCCCAATCCTAAACAAGAGATTGTCCCAAGAATCCCCAAAATATTCAAGAGAAAATGAAAAAACAAAAGGTTTTGGCATCATCTCAAACCAAACTGGGTGAGAATAGCCTTGGTATGTGGAAATTTAGCCAAGATTTTTGTAGAGATACACTTGTTAATATGGTTGTGATTGATGAATTTTCATTTAAGTTTATTGAGGGTAAAGGGTTTCATCTATTTTGTGCTGCTACGTAACCTAATTGGAAGCCAGTGTCGCATATGACTGTTGCTAGGGATTGTTCGTCTTTGTATGGTAGTGAGAAAAGAAAATTGAAGCAAATATTCATGAAATCAGATCAAAGAATTTGCCTCACTATTGATACATGGACCTCTTTGCAAAATCTATCTTACACGTGCCTCACAGCTCATTGGATTGATAAAGATTGAAAATTGCATAAAAGAATCATAAACTTTTGTGTGATTTCCAGTCACAAAGGTGAGGCATTAGGTAAGGAATTGGAGGCATGTTTGGTTGATTGGGGCATAAATAAATTATGCACTCTTATTGTAGATAATGCATCTGCAAATGATGTTGCTGCTGGATATTTGAGAAGAAAGTTTTCTAAGAAATCTAGGACTTTTATTTTAGGTGGTGAATGCTTTCACATGAGATGTTGTGCACACATTATTAACTTGATTGTGAAGGAAGGCTTAAGTGAATTGAAAGCTCATTTGGCTTGAATTCGTGCTGAGGTGAAATATGTTAGGGGTTCTCCACAAAGAGAACAACGCTTCAAGAAGTGTGTGGAGATAGAGGGGTTAGCATGTAGTAAAAGTGTGATATTGGATGAACCAACTAGATGGAACTCAACATATCTCTTGCTAGACATTGCAATGAAGTATCAAAAAGCATTTGACAGATTAGAGGAGGATGATCCACTATTTGTTAGTGAAGTTGCTGATTTTGGTGGACCTCCTACCCTTAAGGATTGGGAAGAAGCTCATTTCTTATCACAATTCTTGAAAAGATTTTATGATGCAACTAGTTGTTTGTCTGGCTCTTTGTATGTGACTTCTTATTTGTACTTTACTAAAATTTATGCCATTGAAAGTTTCTTATATGAAATGTCATTGAGTTTGGAAGAGTCTTCGAGTAACATGGCTAAGAAAATGAGGGTTAAATTTGAAAAGTACTGGGGAAGGATTGAGAAAGTGAATATGATGTTAGTGGTTGCAGTTGTGATTGATTCTCGTTTGAAATTGGATTATGTGAAATTCTCTTATTCTGAAATTCTTACATTTGATGTTGCAGAAGAGCTCACCAAAAAAGTAAGAAATGCATTGAATCGTCTTTATGATGAGTATCAAAAGTTTGAATCTGAGTAATTTACTTCATCTTTAGAAACTTTGCTGTTGATGTGGATGGAAGTAGTTCAAGTGCTACCACAACTACAAGTGCAAGTGCTACTAGTCATATTTCAAAGTTTCAAAAGTAAATGAAAGAAGATGTTAGTGATGAAGGGAGGTCTGAAATCGACAAATATTTGGAGGAGACAGTTGAAAAGATAGATCCAAACACAAGTTTTGATATTTTGAATTGGTGGAAGGTGAATTCCCCAAGGCATAGGGTCCTTTCTTAAGTTGCTCAGGATGTATTGGCAATTCCTATCTCAACAGTTACTTCTGAGTCCGCATTTACAGGAGGTCGTGTTTTAGATAAATTCCGTAGTTCTCTTACCTCTAAGCTTGTGGAAGCCTTGATTTGTACAGAAGATTGGTTGCGTGATTCAGCAGTCTCCATTGATGTGGAGGAAAATATTGAGGAAATTTAAGCTATTAAGTCTGAGGTAGTTAATCAGGTAATAACATGCTTTATGTTTATTTGTTTACAAGCTTAAGCTATGGCTTGAATCTTGATTTTAGGGCTACATTAATGCATAATGTTTAATGCAGCCTATTATTCATTGTGAGTTGTGACTAAAGTGTTATGGCTTGAGCTTTGCGATGGTTGAGGTGGATGCATTTGGTAATACTTGTTATTTTTGTTAATCTTGTTGTCCACTAATCTTGTTATTCATGCAAATTCAAGTAATAACCACCTCTGAAAGACTGGAGAACCAAGCTAACAAGCAACAAAATAATTATCCAAAAGAAACCCAACAAACAGCAGCACCCTAGCTAGTTCTCCAAATTGGACCCAATTCCTAACATAAACTATATGCTTAAAATGCCCCATCAAGTGCTATGGCTTATGGAGTTGAAGTGCTATGGCTTAAGGCTTATTTAATATGTTTTATGTTGGATTTGCTTTGGGATGTGATAACTTTAAAGTTTAAATATTTCTGCTTGGTTGTTTGGTTAAGACTTAGTGAGTAGGGCTGCACATTGTGTTGTTTACAGTGTCACATTTGCTCCAAACTTCATTTCTGCTTGTTGTTTGGTTAAGAAAGCTTCATTTCTGAAAAATATAGTGGGTTCTGATACAGATTTCGTTTTTGTGTGACTTTTCTTGACATGAACTATTATTCTATTGTAATTCCAAATGGTATCATGTGGAATGAATGTTTCACTGCTATTTTTTTTTTTTTTTGTGCGCTTGCGTTTAGTCCAAACTCCCTTTTTCAAGTAGAAATATTTTTTATATGCGTTTAGTCCAGTCTGGAATGTTGGATTTTTATGTTTGCACTAAACATTGGAATAAATGCAAAGGATGGGGTATCATCATTTTAAAATTTTCAATGTCTGATTTAAAAAAGAACAAATAAAAAAAATAGTTTAACCGACTGAACCGAATCGAACCGAGTTACTGAACCGAACGGTTCGGTTCGGTTAAAGTCCTCTCCATCGGTTAGATTGGATCGGTTAATTAAAAAACCGACAAGTTTGGTTTGGTTGTTGGTTTTAGTATTAAACCGATCCAAATCGCCCACGTGCAGCCCTTGAAAATACCTTATAGTTGTAATCTCTTAAAGTGAAATAAAATTTTAGGCTATCATTATACTATTTATGTGATCCCACAATGATTATATTATTTAGGTGAGTCACCTTAAGATTTGATTTAACTGTCAATCAAAAGACATTTGTAATTCAGAAGTTATTTTCCCATTCAACATTTAGTCGAATGTGCGAACATTTAACTCAATGTGCTTAAAACTTGAACTTATATAGATATTTAATCTTGATTTATTATTCAATTACTTGAGTCTAGAGTCTAACCCATGCAATATTGCTCAGGCTTTAGGCTAGTGTGTGTATAACATACATACATTTAACCATTCACCATTAATTATACATCTTGATTTGAAACGCGCCCTATTTAAATTCCAATGAATTAACACATTTCTATGAAAATCATTGTATCCAATCGGAGGGTGAGCATGGAGAAACTTTGCTCTTACTCCATAGAATTTGAGTAATGAAAACATTTTCCAAGTAGCTCACAACGGGAAAAAAACACTCACTCTTCCATCTTTTCATATCACTCTCTTTAATCAACACATACATCACACTCTTCTAGGCTTCTAGCTACTAAAAAAACCACACATAAATCTTAAGCCTGAAACACTAACGCAGGCTCATTCTCATCATCAGACTTTCAAACCTTACTATTTCCACATAAATCACTACATTATATAAGATGTTAGGTACTGATCAGTGATCACCTTGCTGTGATACTAAATAATACATAAATATGATCACTATATATGCAAGAAGGCATTCTTTAAGGAGGTGTATTGCATATGCTATGAATGGCCGGCCTCCAATTTCCACCCCAAGTGCCCTTGGCCTGATTAAGTGTGGCTTTGTTCGCACTTGCTGCTTCCCTCATCCTCTCAATCAAGGCTTGTGTGTTCACCTGCTCGGACAAGACTTCTGCTAGTTGATCACTGCTAATTACCAATTTAACTCTCCATACGCCATTCCCCGGTGACGGTAAGACCTCAAGCGATGGCCCCATTGTAGTGTTCATCGCAAGTTCGGATGAGGCCTCAGGCGAAAACCTTAATGGTGTCATCTTCGTCGCGAATTCTTCTATAGCTTCTGAGTTAGGAAATTCTGATTGCTCTCTAGCCATTGGAAGGAGATAGTACAGTCGACCGCTCTCGAGTTGTTCATGGTCCATTAGAGGCGATGTAGCGCTGCCGCCCCTATGGAAAATGGCATACCCAGGGAAGTCATTTATCAAGGCTCGAACTTGCAAGGGGCCCTTGAGCTCAATTATCCTGCCGGAATCCATCATGATGCGAACGACGTTGATGCGCTCATCTCCGGCCATACAGTTCCCCATCTGGTGGACTTCTTTTGCAATGGGACTAGTGATTTGGGCATTCAGATTTAACTAAGGGGAGTATGTGGAATTCATGGTATTTGGAAGAAGAAGACAAAGGGTGGTGTAATTTTCAACACATACCTTTTTGAAATGTTGGTGATAGGCTTTTGGACCTTTGTCAATCAGGCCGTTTGGATTTCTAGTTTTCTATTAAATCCCCGACAAGCAACAGAATCTTTAGCATGTTTTCTTTGACAGGAGGCTTAAAATATGGTGGAAGAGGACGTTTCATCCCACCCCAATACAATGCCATCCTCTAAATTCTAGCTGATGCTCGCGGGACACTAAATAAAATCTGTACCATTCAAAATAAATATTTTGTTCTTTTGTGGGCTTTTGTCAAATTTAAATTCAATATGAGTTGGATCCACCATCAGATTAATCACATAAAAAACATGAATGAAGTCTGATGAAAAATCTATCTATGTTATATGTGATTAAGCTGATGGTGAAACTAAATCTTTTAAGAGTTAAATTTGATGGGAGCCCATTAAAAAGGGGATATATCTATTTTGAACGATTCAGATTTTACTAAGTGAACCCCACTTAAGAGCATCAGCAAATCATTACATGATTCTGAGCATCTCAGAATTCAGACTTAATTATGCTAGTGTAGGCTAGCTCTAGCGTATATTTATAACTTAATAAAACCCAAATGCTAGTCTTGATCCGTGAGCTATGGGGCTATCAGTGAAACTACTGGTGTAAGATGGTGGATCTTACCTTTTTTTATATCTAAAGTCGAAACTGTAGACACAACATGAAAGGTGTTGCAGGGTGCTTTTTTTTATTTGGGTAAATAGAATTTCATTAAGATATCAAAGCCAAGACAACAAAAAAAAAAAAAAAGGGTGAAACAACAACAATAAACCACTTGTATAATTCTGGGCGGCTCTAGGAATTCGAGTCAGTGGGATCAATAAAATACCTATCTTCCACAATTGAATAAATTTATTTTCCCATTTATCAACATATGTCATCTACTTTCGATAATTCGACAAACATAATATTAAATTCTCAAATAATCTATTTCCTAGAATTCGATAATGATAATATTGAATTCTCAAATAAAAATAAACAGAAAATCTAATACATTGCTACTAATAGTTCTTAATCCAAAAAGGAAAATCCAAATACATGAAGTCCTACAACTGCCCCTCGACGGGTTTTCATGTGTTGAAATCGTTGCATAATAACCTTAATTATCAACACTGGCAAACACATCATTTTCAATATATGTGACCAAACGGTCATCTATTCAATAATTTAAATCCCCAATAAATTTATATGTGATAGCACTCACTCATAGACAATAACAAATAAAACAGCCCTATACAACTGTAATGAACGAATCCATTGTATTATGATGTGTAATAACATATGTAGTATACAACATTGAAACAAACAATTTTCAGAAAACCATTTTAAAAAACCCATTAACAAGAATCCATTTTCAAAAGCCCATTTTTAAAACCCAATTTTCAACAATCATAAAATTGATGCCTCTCATGAGATTTCCAAAATACCATTTCCTGATTTCCAAAACCCATTTCTAAATACCCATTTCCTGATTCTCATACCCATTTCCACCTACCCATTTTCTAATGCCCACCTTTGACCCCCCCCTCTCTCTCTCTCTCAACATTCCCACCTGACTCTCTCTATGATTGAGCCAAACTCAACCACATGTATGTGTATGCCGGTATGGTTTGAAAAAAAAAATAGAGAGACAACTAAAAGAGATGGAGATTGAGAGATTATGAGAAAGATATACAAATCTAGAGAGAGAAAGACAAAGAGAGGCAAGAGCTGTGCTTACTGATTTGGATTGCTTTCCGGCGATGGAGGACCAAGCACTTAATTCTGCTAGGGCAACTCTTCATGTCCAGGTTGAGAGATGAAATGGGAAAGCATATGTGAGTGAGTGGGGTCAAGGATGAACTAGTAATATTTGACTCTTTGCAAGGATAAATTTGTCACAAAAATGTGGGTGAGTGGGGTCAAAAGCTTCTCATCACTTCCAGCCATGTCATAAAATTTATTTTGATAAGAGACCTTTTTAACATCTCAGTGGGAACTGTGACATAAGTAGCGCCGACCTTGTTACACATCCCCACCTAATCCCTACCCCAATCCAAAACAAAGTTTTTATTCAAGCTATAATTTAGTTTATCAAGCATGTAAGCACCCTCGTTCTTAGACCTAGGAACAAAAGAAAATATGACATAGACAAAAGATGAGACTAAGTCTTTGATATCTAAAATTATTGGGCTTATAGCCCAATCATAGAGCGTCCACCACCTCCTTAGCATCCAGCAAAACATAAACTTTGGGGAAGCCCTTGGCTTTAGCAATCATGAGAGTAAAGAAGACCGCCCTCGCTTCAGCCTCCTTGGGTGAGAAGACCTTTGGACATTGGCATGCACCTGCATGCAAAATAAATCCTTTTGACTTCATAAGAAAACCATGAGCCTGTTTGGATAAATGAGGAGTGGAGTGAATTTCACATGTGGAGTTGAGTGAAGAGAAGTATATTGAAGTTAAAGTAGAGTACTTCACTTCACTCCATTTGGATGCTTATTTTGAAGTTAATGTTTGGAGTAGAATCCATTTTTACTCAATGAAATGGAAGTATTTAGAGTTAACGTGAAATGAAGTACATATGACTCATAACATTACTTTATCTATCGGGTTAGACTCATCCAAATGGGGTAGAGTTGAAATTTTAGACTGTTAGGGTCCATTTAACTTCACTCTACTATATTTTTTGCCTATCCAAACAGGCCCTAAGAGGCTTTTCCATCTGTTTCCCTAAAAGCTGCATAAGAGAAGACTAATTCTCCTTTTCTAAAATCCCTCTATCCACATGGTTATAATATTTCTTCATGATCAGTGGCGGCTCCAAGAATTCGAGTCAGTGGGGTCAACAAAATTAAAGATTCATTTTCTACAAATCGAATAAATTTATTTTTTCCTTTATCAACATTTGTCATCTACTTTCGATAATTCGACAAATATAATATAAAATAATCTATTTCCGACAATTCGACAAAGATAACATTGAATTATAAAAAAAAATATAAATTTAAATACATTGTTACCAATAGTTCTTAATCTAAAAAGAAAATCCAAATACATATACTCCTACAGCCGTCCTCGATGGGTTTCATGTGTTGAAATCGTTGCATAATAGCTTCATTATCAACAATGCAAAACACATCATTTCCAATATATGTGACCAAACAATCTTTCATTCATTGATCTCCCATTTGGTTACAAAAGTTGGGCCCATTAACATAGGCATTGAGTGGGGTCAGAATCTTCCATATATTAAATTCATTAAAGATTTTCTTTTTAAAATAATTTTTCAGATGTCAATGGGGTCAATTGACCCACTGACATGCATGTAGCGCCGACCATGTTCATGATGCTTTCTCCTCTTTGAGAATATGTACTTCTATTCATCATATTTTTAAGTGAATGCATTTTGTTGATAGGGTTAAGAGGGATGCCTTTAAAGAGGTAGTTATTTCTCGCTTTCCCAATGGACCACCAACTAGTTAGAATCCACATCTTAGCATGATCACAATTAAGCAAAGGAGTCGGTTGGTCATGATGACATAATTGTTTCCACCAATCCATCAAAGTTATGGAGGAATAGCCTTGAGTTAAAAGACCAAAGTGTGATACAAACCAGCAAGCCCTTGCTTGTTCACACTGAAAAGGGGCATGGCTAACTGATTCCTCCACACTTCCGCAAATAGGGTACCAAGGATCAATCGAGCTTATCTTAGTGTTAGCGGAGGCTCTTATCGGGATAGCATTTTTTAGGCATTTCCATCCAAATAAGAGGATTCTTTGGGGAAAAGGGATTCTCCAAAATAATTTCCATTTTATAGGAGAGGTAGGATTATTTCTATTACCTTTTACAATCTCATTGTAAGTTGATTTAGTAGTAAGTTGGCTTTTTTTGCAAAAAGGCCAAATTATTTTGTTCTCCTGAGGCCTCATAGGGGTGTAGATTTTACACATATCTTCTATATCCGATTGATTATTAAAGTTATTTTTGATAAGATTAACATTCCACTTTTTATCCACGGCCTATAAATCGCTTACAGTGAGATTTTGGTTAGTTGTATTAGAAAGCAGTTTCCTGAATCCGTGTTTACAAGGGATCCATCTACATTGCCAAATAGGTATTTTCTCTTCATTGCCTATCATCCATCCAACTTTCTCCTTAATGAAATTAACCCCCTCCACGAAGCCTTTCCAAAACCAAAAATTACCTTTGCGCGCTTTGGCTTCCCTAAGAGAGCTTTTCAAGCAATATTTAGCTTTTAAAACTTTTGAACATAAAAGTTTCTTCATTCAAATATCTCCAACAAGTTTTGGATAGAGGAGCTATATTGTCACTGTGTGGGGAGATTTCCAGAGCCTCAGGGTTAAGCTAATCACAGCCATCAGATGAGACTAAGCACTCTCACGTGCCATCCGCGTGCCATCCACGTGGCACCATTCTCACCTCGGCTAGCGGGGCAGAGGCCTCAGCCGAAATCAGACAGCTCCAGGCCACTAGCGCCGAGCTCGGCTACCCGATGTGCCCATCTCGGCTGAAGGAGCCGGGACGGAAGCCGAGACATGAAAGGACTTCCACTTGCACCCCTCATCCCCCACGTCATCAGGCACGTGGAGGAATAGGGGGGCAAGCCAGTAACACAGTGCGACATCCAGCCGCCCACTATCTTCGCCAGATCACTGACATGGCGGCATCCAGCGGCTGAGGCCACATCAGGGCAGGGCCCGAGGGCGGATCCGATGGTACCCCTACCGCCAAAGGCGTCTAACACGATCTGGCCCAACAAGACGCGCATTAAATGCGACGTGGGCTGATCCGACGCGCATTTAATGCAAAGTGGGCTGGATTGGACCGCATTAATTGCAATGTGGGCTGATCATGACTTCCCAGTCGAATCATGAGACCCATGCCAAGATATCGTCCAAGATATCTTCCAAATCGTCTATAAAAAGGACTGCATTTCACATGCAAGGTACGCACAACCCAACTCAAAGAGTTGTTACTCTGCCTCTCTTCTTCCTCTCCTTCCATTGTTCCAGTTCCTTCACTGACTTTGGCATCGGAGAGCCTTGCGCCGCCCAGGCCAGGGTCCTCTGACCGTGTGTTCTTCTCTTTCAGGCTTTCGGATGGTACCCAGTCATCACCATTGTTGGATAAGTCCTCTAAGGCTCCCCAGTTATTGTGGGTCATTATTTTCTGCACCTACAATTGGCGCCGTCTGTGGGGAAGTAATATCCCAACCTTCCCAATCTTCCCAACCTTCTCAACCTCAATCTCTCAGAAGCCATGCCTCCGAAAGCAAGGAAAGGCGGAGAATCCTCGAGAGCAGCGCTCGAGCTGCCACCACCGTCGACGGACGTCCCTCCTCAAGGGCGCTCCCGGACGGTGCATGGCACGTCAGCAGGCGAGGGCCGCTTAGGCTCGCAGCTTTTTGTCGAGGTCCCCCTTCAAGAAGGACTCGAGACCTCGATCTCAGCAGAAGAAGTCATGCCACCCCGACGCGACGAGCGTCGGCATGAGCGTCCTCGCAAGGACAAAGCCGTGGCAGTAGAAGAAACGCGCCACGCTCAACCCCCTGCCACTGGAGGGGTTGTCGCAGCCCAAACTGCTCTCCTCCAGAGGCAAGAGCAGCTGATTCGCGAGCTCCAGCAGCAGCTGAGGGCAGCGCAAACCGCCTCCTTGAGGCAGGTCTCTGAGCCTCAAGGGAAGAAGATGGACGCCCCCAGCAGGGCAGCCCAGCCTCCCCGCGAAGATCTCAGAAACCATCTGGACCATAAGCGGAGCCAGATTCGTGACGAAGGCTCGAGCAACAGCCGGAGTCATCATAGCCGCGATGGCCGAACTCATAGCCATCGTAGCCCGAACCACTCCAAGCGAAAGCCAAGAGCCCAGACTCCAGAGAAGGACGACGAGCAGGAGCGGTTCGACAAACGCGTCAGGCTAGCTCTTCAGCACAACCTGGACGTGCGGGACGAGAAGCAGATCTGTGGCCACACTGATCTGAGGGGCTCACCCTTCACGAAAGAGATCGAGCGCACCCCCTTGCCCAAAAAGTTCTCTGTCCCGCGGTTCGTCCCTTATGACGGATGGTCCGACCCATCCGCTCACCTCCGACACTTCTCCCAGAAGATGTCCATCTGGGGGAATGAGGGTCACCTGAACTGCAAAATCTTCTCCTCCAGTTTGGGTGACCTCCCCCTGAAGTGGTTCTGTTCTCTCCCAGAGAAGTCAGTTTCCAGTTGGAAGGAGCTCCAGCTCTCATTCTTAAAGAAGTTCCAAGCTTACACCGTCGTCCCCAAGAAAGAAGGGGACCTCCTCGCCCTGAGAATGAAACAGGGCAAGACCCTCGCCAAGTTCGCCCAACGATTCTGGGCGGTCTACAGCCAGATCGAGGGCACCAGGTAAGAGATAGCAATCTACGCCTTCCAACATGCCCTGATCCCCGGTCACGACCTTCGGAAGGACTTGGTCGGGGATCCCCCAGAGTCCATGCCAGCGTTGATGTCCCGGATAAAGCGCTTCGTCGCCCGGGAGGAAGATGAGATCCGAGCCCGGGAAGAAGACGGGCGTCCGGAGCCCGAGCAGAAGAGCAGCCAGCCTCGGCAGAGAGGCGGGAGGCCCTTCCAGAAGCAGGAGCCCAAGCAGGCCTGGGTCTCCAGTTCGGCGGAGCCTGCGTCGTCCAGGTCTGGGGGCGCCTGGAAGCCCAGACCTCCCTCCAGCGCCAGTCAGAGCGTCAACGTCGTCTTCAAGGAGCCGATATACCGCATCCTGGCCAAGATAAAGACCAAGCCGTTCATCAAGTGGCCTCTGCCCTTGAAGCACGAGCCCACCTCCGGCAGCCGAAGCAAGCTCTACTGCTCCTTCCACAAGGGTAGCGGGCACAGGACCGAGGACTGCAAGTCTTTGTAGTGGTACCTGGAGAAGCTGGCTGAGGAGGGCCACATTCCAGAGTTCGTCAAGGCAGGAGATGCCGGCGGCAGCGAGGGCCGAGTTCACCAGAGCGCAGCCCAGGATCCAGACAGTGAGGATTCAGAGAAGATCATCAACGTGATCCATCTGGCGTCCTCAGCCCCCGCTCCCTCGTCTCGGGGCAGCTCCCAGGCCCGCGCCGAAGCCAGGCGGGCTTCGCACGGGAAGGAAGTGATGAAAGAGCTCGCTCCGGCATCCAAGAATACCCGCCGCGACCGGCCCGCCATCTCGTTCTCAGACAGAGACCTAGAGGGAATCCAGCTCCCTCACAACGACCCCCTGCTCCTCACAATGAAGCTGAGGGACTTCACAGTGAAGAGGATCCTCGTCGACTCCGGCAGCTCCTCCGAGGTCCTCTACTACGACTGCTTCAAGAAGATGAACCTATCGGAAGCAGACCTCACGGAGGTCCGTGCACCCCTACTAGGGTTGTCCGCCACGCCAGTCTACCCCAAGGGTAGGATCACCCTGGAAACCCGGGTCGGCGGGGCCTCCGTGTCGGCTGACTTCCTGGTCGTGGATGCCCCTTCTCCCTACGTCATTCTGGGCAGAACATGGCTCCACAAGTTAGAAGCAGTCCCTTCTTCCCTCCACCAGAAGCTGAAGTTCGTCCTTGAGAACAAGGAGGGCAAGTTGGAAGTGGTTACAGTGGAGGGAGATCAGCAGCAAGCCAGGCAGTGCGTGCTGGCCACAGTCCCAGCAGTGAAGGAGCTAGAGCGCATCAACCTTGCCGAGTTCGAAAAAGGCCTAGATGAAATCGGCCGTGATCCCGAGAAGAAGAGCATCGAAGACCTGGCCGAGGTCAGGCTGAGCCCGGCAGACCCAGACAGGTTCTTCCTGGTTGGCACCCAGCTGCCAGACGAAGAAAGGGCCGAACTCTCACGGTTCCTGATGCAGAACGTCGACGTCTTCGCTTGGAGCCTAAGCGAAATGCCTGGGGTCGACCCTGAGGTCATGTGCCACAAGTTGAATGTGGACCCCGACCATAAGCCGGTAGTGCAGAGGGCTCGAAGGACAGGGCTGCAGCAGACAGATGCGGTCGTCGAAGAGGTCGACAACCTGCTAAAGGCAGGAGCCATCCGGGAAGTCCAGTACCCGGTATGGCTGGCCAACACGGTAGTGGTCAAGAAGAAAACTGGTAAGTGGAGGGTATGCGTGGACTTCACGGACTTAAACAGGGCCTGCCCTAAAGATAGTTTCCCCCTTCCAAAGATTGACCAACTGATCGACGCCACCGCCGGTCACGACCGAATGAGCTTCCTCGACGCCTACAGAGGCTACCACCAGATCCCGCTCCACGAGCCTGACGAGGAGAAAACGTCATTCATAACCCCCCGCGGCACTTACTGCTACAAGGTGATGCCCTTCGGGCTAAAGAACGCGGGGGCGACCTATCAGCGCCTCGTCACAAAAATGTTCCATGCTCAGCTCGGCCGAACGGTAGAGGTGTACATCGACGACATGGTCGTCAAATCGGTGCACTCCGGCGACCATCTGGCGGATCTCGGCCAAGTCTTCGACATCCTTCGCGCATACAAGCTCAAGCTAAACGCTTCCAAGTGCGCCTTCGGCGTAGCCTCTAGCAAGTTCCTCGGCAGCTTGGTAACGCGGAGGGGGATAGAGGCTAATCCGGACCAGATCACCGCGATCCAGAGCATTCAGAGCCCCTCTACCACGAAGGAAGTTCAGAAGCTCACAGGAATGGTTGCAGCACTCAACCGCTTCATCAGCCGGTCATCAGATAAGTGCAGGCCTTTCTTTCAGCTTCTAAAGAAAAACTTGAAATTCCAGTGGACCCCCGAGTGCGACCAGGCATTGGCCGCGCTCAAAACCTATCTAATGTCACCACCCTTACTCTCCACCCCAACTTCGGGGGAGATTCTTTATTTGTATCTAGCGGTCTTGGATCACGCAGTGAGCTCCGTCCTCATCAGGGAGGACGAGGGAATTCAAAAACCAATTTATTATACGAGCAAGACCCTGCTTGATGCCGAGACTAGATACCTTCTATTGGAGAAGCTTGCGCTGGCCCTCGTCAGCGCCTCTCGCAAGCTCTCCCATTATTTCCAATCCCACACCATTGTGGTGATCACGGAGCACCCACTCCGTTCAGTGTTCAAAAGGGCTGACTTTTCAAGGCGAATATCAAAGTGGGCAGTTGAACTGGGGCAGTATGATATACAGTACCGTCCTCGAACTGCGATCAAAGCCCAGATTCTGGCAGACTTCATTGTCGAATTCGTCTCCCCCAACCCGGCTCCGACCCAGCTCGGGACGGCACTGGGGGGCACAGGGCACGAGCCAGAAGAAACTGAGGTCGAACAGTCTCCCACCTCAGCATGGAAGATCTTTGTCGACGGATCGTCCACCTCCAAGAGAGCTGGCGCCGGCATAGTTCTCCAATCGCCAGAGGGTCTGGTCATAGAGCAGGCTTTCACCCTCGACTTCAAAGCGACAAACAATGAGGCAGAGTATGAAGCGCTGATAGCAGGGTTGAACAGCGCCCAAATCCTCGGAGCCCGACACCTGGTGATCTTCAGCGACTCTCAACTGGTAAAGAGCCAGCTCGCTGGAGACTACCAGGCCAGGGACGACAGGATGACGGCCTACTTAGCCCTTGCGAAAAAACTGCTGTCTCATTTCCAGAAAGCCGAGGTCAGGCAAATATCCCGAGATACCAACACGCACGCAGATGCGCTTGCGAACCTCGCCTCCGCCGTCGAAGCAGGGAAGAAAAGGACCATCGAGGTTGGGTCAGTATCAAGGTCAAGCTTAGAACTCCATTCATCTCGGCTTGTCCTCTGTGCTGATCTCGGCCCAAGCTGGATGGATCCAATCGTTGCCTACTTGAAGGATGACCGGCTCCCTGAGGACAAGGCTGAAGCTCACCGGACCAGACTTAAGGCAGCTCGATTCTGGCTCTCTCCCGAAGGCAAACTCTACAGGAAATCCTTCACAGGTCCATACCTCCAGTGCGTCCATCCGAGCAAAGTGGACGACTTCCTGTATGAGATCCACGAAGGAATCTGCGGCAGTCACATAGGAGGCCGATCACTGGCTTACAGAGCAATAAGCCAGGGTTACTGGTGGCCCTACATGCAGAAGGACGCGCAGGTGTACGCCAGGAAGTGCGAGAAGTGCCAGAAGTTCTCCCACTCTCTCCACCAGCCAGCACAAGATCTGAGTCCCCTCACTAGCCCATGGCCCTTTCGCTCAATGGGGCCTGGACATTGTGGGGCCTCTTCACCGAGCTCCAGGAAACAAGAGATGGCTGATAGTCGCCACAGACTACTTCACAAAGTGGATAGAAGCTGAACCGTTGTCCTCAATCACGGACAGGGACTTCCAGGAACTTCGTTTGGAAAAACATCCTAACGAGGTTCGGCATCCCCCGGACTCTGATTTCGGACAACGGGACTCAGTTCGACTCCAAGTCCTTCAAAGACTTCTGCCAAGAGCACGGTATCAGGAACCATTACTCCACTCCGGCATATCCACAGAGTAATGGCCAGGCAGAAATCTCTAACAAAGTGATCCTGGACGGCCTGAAGAAGCGACTGGACAAGGCAAAGGGAAGATGGACAGAGGAGCTTCCGAGCGTGCTATGGGCATACAGAACAACTCTAAGGAGGTCCACCTCGGCAACACCTTTCTCTCTGGCCTACGGGATGGAGGCGGTCATTCCTTTAGAGATCGGCCTTCCCACCCTGAGGACAGAGCTGGTCGACCAAGGCTGAAATGACACAAACCTGGCGATGGAGCTGGAGCTGGCAGACGAGCGACGAGAAGCAGCAGCCCTGCGACTGACCGACTATCAGCAGCGGTTAGCCAGGGCATACAATCAAAACGTCAGAGAAAGAAGATTCTCCGTGGGAGAGCTAGTTCTAAAGAAGGCCCTGCCAGCTGACAAAGAACCAAACGAAGGGAAGCTGGCTCCGAACTGGCATGGCCCATTCAGGGTGGTCTTACTAGCAGGGAAATCAGCCTACAAGCTCGAAGACTTAGAAGGCAAGCCGCTGCCGAGACCGTGGAATGCATCCCACCTAAAGAAATTCTATTTCTAAAGATGTAATGAATCCCGAATCAATGAAAGCAGCTTTTCGTCTTGTCTTCAATCTGTCGTCTTTCACTGACTCCGGCATCTCTAAGGGTTCGTAGCCCTGGAAGGAGGCCTCGAGTTCGAACACTCGGCCGAATTCCTAAACTCAGGGATTTATCCCAATCTCCAAGGGTTCGTAGCCCTGGAAGGAGGCCTCAAGTTCGAACACTCGGCCGAATTCCTAAACTCAGGGATTTATCCCAATCTCCAAGGGTTCGTAGCCCTGGAAGGAGGCCTCGAGTTCGAACACTCGGCCGAATTCCTAAACTCAGGGATTTATCCCAATCTCCAAGGGTTCGTAGCCCTGGAAGGAGGCCTCGAGTTCGAACACTCGGCCGAATTCCTAAACTCAGGGATTTATCCCAATCTCCAAGGGTTCGTAGCCCTGGAAGGAGGCCTCGAGTTCGAACACTCGGCCGAATTCCTAAACTCAGGGATTTATCCCAATCTCCAAGGGTTCGTAGCCCTGGAAGGAGGCCTCGAGTTCGAACACTCGGCCGAATTCCTAAACTCAGGGATTTATCCCAATCTCCAAGGGTTCGTAGCCTGGAAGGAGGCCTCGAGTTCGAACACTCGGCCGAATTCCTAAACTCAGGGTTTTATCCCACTCTACAAGGGTTAACAGCCCTGGAAAAGGCCTCGAGTTCGAACACTCGGTCAATTCCTAAACTCTGGGTTTTTACCCCTCTACAAGGGTTAACAGCCCTGGAAGGAGGCCTCGAGTTCGAACACTCGGCCGAATTCCTAAAGTCAGGGATTTATCCCACTCTCCAACAAGGGTTCGTAGCCGAACTCATGCTCACATAGCCGAGACCAGTGGTATTCTGGATCCACCTCGGCGCACAAGCAGTTCGTCTCGGCCAGAGCCAGCCGCTTCGGCCAAAGACAGTTTTTAAGAAAAGAACTGTGCAAGCACTGAAGCACGGAAAGGCAGCACAAAAACATTCCAAGACAGTGCGAGGAAAGTAAAAGGGAAAACAAAAGGCATTGCACACAATTCAAATGGTCGCAAAATTCTTCCTTTTTATTCATTGCAAACTGCTTTGTTACAAGAGTTACAGAACAGAAAAGAAAAATACAGAAAGGAGGATCGCAGTCCTCTAAAAACAGAAAATAAAGTGAAAGACTGAGAGACTCTGATCTTCACCGACTCTTCAGACTGCAGGCTCGAAGACGCCGGTTCGTTGCCTGGAGGTTCTAAGGGATCCTGAATTCCAGTGAGCTCTACAATACGCTGTGGTTGGTCAGACCAAAGCATTCAGGATCCCCTCCAGTTCGGAGGCCCTGGACCTCGCTGAGCTCTTCAACACCCTTCGGTCAGTGAGACCAAAGTTTGAAGAACCCCCAGGTCCAGCAGGCCTCAACTCCACCCTTAGTCTTACGATCCTGACACGGCGCAAGGAGCTCGCAGGGAGCTCGATGCGACGCAGGACCCTCCAGGATCGCCAGACGCTAAGGGCCCGACCTTCCCGCGGCTGCAGAGGATTCCCCTGCAACCTGACCAGGGACGGTCGGCCATGAACCCGCGTTCAGAGAGCGCGTGGTCCACGGGGATTTCCTTCAGAGAGCGTGCAGACCACGATGGGCTTCCCCCCTTGGAGAAAGCCGCCCACAGCCGCAGGGATTCCCCCTGGATCGACTGCTTCTGAACACCCACTGGGCATGGCTCCTGCGTCTATATGATTTAAACTATCCTAAGTTCTTTCTTTTCATCGCCCATGGCGAGCCTATCGCCCCTACTTATAGGAAGAGGAATGGCTCAATCTCCGAAGGAAGTTAAGGGGCGAGGTCTCCCACGCGTTACGTGGGATGCACGCCTTCCTTCATGTGGACCAGCGATTCCTGCGACGCCACGTGGAGACGTCCGCCCGTTTCCCTCATCGACCGTAACACCATGTTTACTGCTATTTATGATCTCCAGAATACGGAGAATCGGCACAGACAGCTATGCAAACCGTATGACTCTCTCTACCTCGATGGTCATGCGTCGCAGTAAAAGCATTCAATGCTATTCAATGTCACATCCAAAAACCAAAGAGAGAAAACATCCAAGTAAAGAAGCCCGTTTTTCATTGATAGCAGGAAACATTACAAGGCAGAAAGCAAAAACATTACAGGAGCAGGGCTACTGTGGTTTCGGCGACTCCACCAGGTCGATCACCATATCTGCTGAATCAGTGGCTTCGGCCGAAACCATGACCTTGCTTGGAGCGTCACTGGCAGAAGGGGCTTCAACGGGTACCTCAGCCGAAGCAGGAGCAGAGGAGGCTTTACCTTGAGGCACGGCCGAAGCGTCGCTGGCGACCGGGGCATCGCTCGGGGCCGGGGCAGCTGGATCGTCGTCAGCAGCAGGAGCGACTGCAGGAGCTTCGTCAGGGGCACTTTCAGCTGCAGGAGTGGAGCTCGGCTTAGGGGCCGGGTCCGAGTACTTCGGCAGGTCCCGGTAGACAGGGTGGTCTTCAGGGACCCCCGCACGTCTCAGTGCGGCCAGGCATCCTTCCTCGAACAGGATGGCGGTGATCTCCTCCACCTGCTTCTCATACAGCTCAGTGGCGTGATCCACCCCATCCTGGAAGGCGGACTGGGCCTCGGACAGAAGAGAGGCCTTCTCTTTCTCCAGCTCGGCGTTCGCCGTCTTCAATTTCGCTGTTTTGGCTCGCCCAGCCAGCACTTCCCCGCGCAGCCTCGTCCCCTCAGCCGTCGATTTAGCCTTTAATCTGGCCAGCTCCGACTCCAGCTCGGCGGTCTTCTTGTTTCTCGCCCAGACCTCGCCCTTCAACTGATTAGCTCTTGACGTGAGCTCGGCGACATCGGTCAGGGCCGATGCCAGCCGAACAGACTCTTCAGCGCTGGCCTTCTTCAGCCCCTCCATTCCCTTCCGCTGCTCTTCCAGCTCCCTCTTCAGCTTATCCCTCTCGGACTCCAGCTGAGTGACCCGTGCAGCGTTCCTATCACTCCGTCCCACCACGGTCAGGAGCCTCTGCACATTCTGCAAATGGAGAAAGATGGGTCAAGCTGGGGCAGTCGAGCCAAATCACTTGGAAGGAAAACACTGAAAGCACTTACCAGGAGGTTAGCCTGAATCGCTGAAACCATCAGGCTCTCGTTATCGAACCTCTCGTGCGTCTCCATGTCCCGCGGCAGAGCGCAGACCTTGGCGAGAGCCCCGATGACATCGGCGTTCCCCAACAGCCGATCCTCGACGTTCAGAGGCTTACCGGGCTGCGTTTCCATCCTCGGCCTCCATGGCGCTGGGGCAGTTCGGGGTCCGGAGGACGACCAAGATCCTTGCCCCACCGAGATGGTGAGCTCGCGAGTCGTCCCGCCGGATGGCCTGCCGGCCGGCACGCTCTTCTCAGCCGGTGCACTCTTTTCAGTTGGAGCCTTGACTCCGGGGGCCCGCGCAGGGGTTTTGCCCTTCGGAGGCTGTTCGGCCCCCAAGTCCTTCTCCCCTGCCTTGGACTTCTTCCTGGGCGGGGACCCCTCCTTCGGGCGCTCCGGCGAGCGTCGCCGAACTCTCGCATTTGAAGCAGGAGCAGGAGCAGAAGCAGGAGCGGAAGTGGCGCCAGCACCTCCCGAGCTCGAAGCTGCTCGGGTGCTGGCAGAAGATGGCGTCGCAGAGGAAGAAGACCCCCGCCTGAACTTGGCCGCTATGTCCTTGACGACTGGCTCCCTCGACCTTCCCGCCATATCTTCTTCCTGATCGGAAGAGTAAGCGTCCACTATCTGCCTCAGGTTCGGCGGCTCCGAACTGGAAGTGGACGCCTCGGACCCAGACGCAGCTCGTCTCGTGGCAGGATCGTTCAAGGGGATCCCGGCAGGTACAGCAAGGGAGACGGTTGGACGATCAGGGTGCGCTTCGTCCACCTCGGGTACCCCGGTCCTCTGGTAGTGACCGCGGTATCTCGGCGTGTATCCGAGCAGCTTCCAAGCTGACCTGGTCTCGTACCCCTTGTACCTCTCAACCTTGTTGATGTCGTCGGCGTTCCTCCTCCAGCCTTCACTCGCAGCTCGGCGTCGTCTCGCACCTGCCTCTGCATAACAAATAATAGAGGAGTCAGCTCGGCATCGTCGAAATCAAGCAAAGAAGATGAATGAAAAGGAGCGATGTTTACTTGGGACTGTCCCGGGGCGGCGCGGGACCGTTAGCCTCCTACTTTCGCCAGCGCCGAACTCCCAGTCCCCCGAAACACAGAAGAAGGCTTCTTCGGCATTCTTACTTGAATCTTTCAAGGCCAGGACGAAGCCTCTTCGCTGCGGCTTCACCCGGAGATAATATTTCCCTTCCCCAGCCTTGCAGATATCGTAGGTGTCCTCGATATCATGGACACCTAGGTCGGTCCCCAGAATCTCATTCAGCTTCGCCGTGCCCATGATGACCTTATAGCCATTGGGCATCAGCTGGCACGGGGTAAGGGACCAGGTACTGAGGCAAGCTCTAAGTAGAGGGTGCAGGGGAAAACTGACCCTGCCCTCGATCACAGAGATCAGAGGGAACGGCATCCAGCCGCAGGACCAGCGCATCGTGGCATAGTCGACGGAGTCCGCCGGCTTGAGGAGAACTCCCACCGGGATATCGAAAGCGGCCCTAAATCTAGCTATGCCCTCTTCGGTATCTAAATTGAACCTAGGGGTGCCCATGTCTAGAGAAGGGGACAGCAAAAGATAAACCCTAAAGGTTGCGAAACCCTAAGAAAAAGCTACACAGAGGCGCGAAGCAACTTACAGAGACAGAAGGGGCGACTCGAGTACAAGTCCAGACACGCCCTATGGTCGTCCTCGCTAGAAGAAATCTCGAGCAGCAGAGCAGAAATCACAGATGAAGGCGAAGGCGAAGGCGAAAAGAAATCAGAAACAAGAAGGGAAGGAAACGACCCTCTTTATGGAAAACAAACCCTCGGCGCGCGCTGCTTTCGAAATTCGAAAGGGCGGATTTCGCGATCTGCGCCCATTCCATTAATAAGACAGCACAATCAGTGAAGAGGCGACGCGTGTAGCCGTCGACTCACTTCCCAGTATAGACAGGACAGAGCATTCATTGCTTCAGGACAGTTGAAGCGACACCAGGCAATGACCGTCGCATCCCCAGACGAGTCTTCTAGCTTTCGACCACTAAAGGCCAGGGCGCTTAAGAGGTCAAAAGCTAGGGGGCAATTGTGTGGGGAGATTTCCAGAGCCTCAGGGTTAAGCTAATCACAGCCATCAGATGAGACTAAGCACTCTCACGTGCCATCCGCGTGCCATCCACGTGGCACCATTCTCACCTCGGCTAGCGGGGCAGAGGCCTCAGCCGAAATCAGACAGCTCCAGGCCACTAGCGCCGAGCTCGGCTACCCGATGTGCCCATCTCGGCTGAAGGAGCCGGGACGGAAGCCGAGACACGAAAGGACTTCCACTCGCACCCCTCATCCCCCACGTCATCAGGCACGTGGAGGAATAGGGGGGCAAGCCAGTAACACAAGTGCGACATCCAGCCGCCCACTATCTTCGCCAGATCACTGACATGGCGGCATCCAGCGGCTGAGGCCACATCAGGGCAGGGCCCGAGGGCGGATCCGATGGTACCCCTACCGCCAAAGGCGTCTAACACGATCTTGCCCAACAAGACGCGCATTAAATGCGACGTGGGCTGATCCGACGCGCATTTAATGCAAAATGGGCTGGATTGGACCGCATTAATTGCAACGTGGGCTGATCATGACTTCCCAGTCGAATCATGAGACCCATGCCAAGATATCGTCCAAGATATCTTCCAAATCGTCTATAAAAAGGACTGCATTTCACATGCAAGGTACGCACAACCCAACTCAAAGAGCTGTTACTCTGCCTCTCTTCTTCCTCTCCTTCCATTGTTCCAGTTCCTTCACTGACTTTGGCATCGGAGAGCCTTGCGCCGCCCAGGCCAGGATCCTCTGACCGTATGTTCTTCTCTTTCAGGCTTTCGGACGGTACCAGTCATCACCATTGTTGGATAAGTCCTCTAAGGCTCCCCAGTTATTGTGGGTCATTATTTTCTGCACCTACAGTTACTTCTGGTATCCCTAATTCCCAAGCCTCCCTTGTCAATGGGTTTACAAGTCTCACTCCATTTAATGGTGTGAAATTTGTTCTTATCCTCTTTTTCACCCCACCAAAATTTCCTATATAGCTTGTCAATAGTGTCGGTAGTTTTATTAGGGGGTAGTTTTATTAGGGAGTTGTAGCACTGACATGTTATACACTGGGATCGCAGAATTAACATACTTTATAAGGCTGCTCCTCCTTGCTTGGGATAACAAAGGGATTTGCCACGAGTTTAAGATGGACTTTGTTTTATCGATTAAAGAGGCAAAGCTAAGGTTTTTATTTCACTTCATCACGAGGGGATGACCTAAATATTTCTCATCTTTTTTCCATAAATCTCATTCCAAGAGAAGTAGCAATGGTTTTACATCTTTGTGGGTGGGCTCCCTTGCTAAAATATATAGCCAATTTACGGAAGTTAATCAGTTGACCTAACATGTCAAGTAGTCCTCAAGTAGCTCTTTAATTTCTCTAGCTTCTTTAAGGGTGGTTCTACAAAAAATAAAGCTATCATCGGCAAATAAAAGGTGGGAAATATTAGGGGTCGTCCTAGATATTTTAACCCCATGAATATTCTTCTTCTTCTGCCCTAATCAACATTTAGGACTTGGGAGAGAACTTCTGCACTTAGGATGAATAGGAAGGGTGAAAAAAGGGGATCGCCCCTGCCTAAGTCCTCTAGATGGAATAATTCTGCCAAAAGGGAATCCATTGAGAAGAACCAAAAAGGACATAGATGAAATGCATTTCTTGATAATGTCTATAAAATCTCCATGGAAGCCCAAGGCATTCATGATTTCTTTGATAAAGTCACATTCCATCTAGTCATATGCCTTGGCCATGTCTAATTTAATACCCATAAATTTACCTCTTTCTTGGTCTTAAAAGAATAGATGACCTCATGGGCCACTATATAGTTGTCAGAGATTAGTCTTCCTTTAAAGGAAGGCACTTTGATAAGGGGCTATCACTTTGATTAGAACTTCCTTTACGCGGTTAGCTATAACCTTTGAAATAATTTTATACATTACATTGTATTAACTAATAGGTCTAAAATCACTAGCATTGCTCGGTTGTTTCTTTTTCGGAACAAGAATAAGGAAGGTTTTATTAAGAACTTTTAGTGGGAACTTCTTTCCAAATTTTATTTGGACTATGCTCAGTCTATCTGGGCCCACATCTTCCCACATATGTTGATAGAATTTAGCTGGGAAGCCATCAGGGCCAGGGGATTTTAAAGGCCCAAGTTGAAAGGTATCTTCTTTAATCTCATTTTCTGTAGGAGGGTTAATAAGGCTCAAATTTTCTTCCCAAGATATGATTGGGCTTATAAGTTCTCTAATTTTACTCATGTCTCTCGGCCCACTTGAAGTCAAGATCTCTCAGACCACTTGCAGTCAAGATATTCTGAAGGTGATTACATAGTTCTGTGTCAATCTCTTCCCTATTGTTAAACCATTTTCCTTCTCCATTCTTAATTTTATTTATTTGAATCTTCTCCTTTTTTAGGTAATTGATTGAAAAAATCTAGTATTTTTATCTCCTTCTTTAAGCCATATTTCTCTAGACTTTTGTCTCCACATGTCCTCTTCCTTAATTAAATACTTTTCAAGTTTATGGCTTAGCTCTAACTCTCTTTTAATAATATCTACATTAGGTGGTTTCAATTTGATGTTTTCTAATTCAGTTCTAGTGTTTTTAACAAGTTCTTCAATTTTACTAATATTATTTTTATTCCATTTGTCTAAATCCTTTCCTAGATAGAATAAGGTTTTACAAATATATCTTTCATCCACACCATTAGATTTATACCCATCTATCTTTAATAACACTCTCACATTCCTCCTCTCTAAACCAGAAATTATGAAACCTAAAAGGACGGGGAAATCTTTATTTTTCAGGTTTAGGGGGTGTTTGAAAATGAGATATTTTATGAGATTTTGCTATATTATCTCCCACTTCAGAATATAATATATGCTCATCTCAAAAAGGAGGTATTTGGATAACTTAGAAGGTATCTTACAATATCTTATTTTCTTTAAAAAACGTTCATATTAGATTATTCAACGACATGGTATATAAAATATTCTTTTGTTAAAAATATCCTTTCTAAATACGAATGGAGAGTTTTAGTAAAAACCATTAGAGAGTTCATGAGCACACATTAATAATTTTTACAGGAGTGCAACTATGACCCCATTAATATTAGATTGGTCCCACAGTGCTTATAAATTTAATGTGGGGTCCTACAGCTATATCACAATTACATAATCCTTGTTAATTATGAATATTAGGTGGGCCCTACAAATGTTATACTAGGGGCTTGTATTGTGATTTCCAACATTAGGTGGGTTCCATAGTACCAAAATCAATTAGGTCTCATACATATTACCAAGATAGAATTATGTGATTGCAATTATCAGTTTGCCATCATTAAATGGGTCCTACAGTGACCCTCTGTACAAACAGTGAGATTTTCTCTTCCAAATAATTTTTATTATTGTTCGATCAAAATAATTGCATCTGTTGTAGGGGAAGTCATCCAACCATCTGCCTATCCACTGCTGCATGCAGTTCAACAGAAGGACATTCATGAAGCAGGCATTCAAGCTCCCTTGAAAACCTTCCCAGCTTATTGCATTCTGATATATATCTCCTTGCATGATCTCTACATCAACGTTTCCCTTGTTTTGGGGTTGCTCTGATATGCTTCTCAGGATGTTATCATGGAACAATTTAAGTGCATCCTTTGATGAAATAGAATGCACAGATTCATACAAGTTCTGGAACCTATCTCTTGCTTCTACTTTGCCGACAAGCTTTTCTTTCAGGTCATCTGGAAGACAAGCCAACGAACTACATTTCCAATGTCGATGCCAACGTCACATTAAAGACAGACAAAATGAAACAGTGAAACATGCTCTGTATTTAACATCAAATAGAAGAGGAACCAAACTGATCCTTGTACTAAGGATATGCATAGCTCATGTCTTGGTTACAAGGTACAAGTGTGTTGGATCCAGATCATTGACTCGATGGGCCCCAGCTTAGAATTACCATGCCTCAAAAGCTTCCCCGATGCAGTAATTCTATCATATACCATGTTGTAGTAAGAACCAAATATGGAATGGCTTGGATCTTGTAACACCCCGACCCGCCTTAATCTCGTTTTAGAGTTAATTAATTTAGATTATTGCTTAATGGATGTTTTGATTGTGATTGGACTTGATTAGGTAGAATTAGTGGGGTTTGACCATTTACTAGGTAGATTATGACTTTTGGAGTGTTTTGGGTTTTTGTGTGTACTTAGAAATTTCTGGGTTTTTAATGCATTGCATAGAGCATTTCATGGGCCTCAACTTTCATGCCTTGACCCATCAAATTCGGATCCATTTAGGCCCATTCCCAGCCCACTTAATCAGTCCAAGCCCTTTCTTGAAACTTCAGTCCATTTTGTGGACTTGCATGCAACTGCTGGAAATAAATTCCATAAAAGCCTATTCCAGCTACTTTCTTCTTCTCTACTCTCCTTCTCTACTTCTTCATTTCTTCCTTCACTTCTAGCATCAACCAAAGGATATTGCAAGGAAGCCATCCACCATTCCAACACTATCATCTTCTCCAACAAGACTCCATTTTCCAAGCTCAAGCATTCCTTCATTTTCTTCTCCTTGCACTTTTTGGGTAAGCTCTTTTCTTTGTAATCTCCTCTATTTGATGAGCTACATTTTCCTTTTCCCTTTGTATTCATTTCAATCTTGAGAGTATGTCTAAGATTCGTGCATGTATCTTCTCCATTTCATTCATTTTCGTTTTCACCATTTCTAGGGCATTTGAGCTTTCATATTTGGGGATTTTCGAGTTTAACAAGGATTAGGTGTGAGAGCTAGCTTTCAAAGCACCAAGGCAAGTTAAATATGTACATTGATATGCATGCTTCCTTGTTTGTCTCTTGAATATGATCAATCTTGCTTAGAGACCCATTTCTTGCTCAAAAATGGATTTTTGTGGATGATTTCTTCTTGTTAATGTAATATGGTTTATTGATGGTTTTTATGAGCATTCTGGAAGCTCAAGGACACCCTTGTGTAGTGTGTAAAACCTGGAATGAATGCCTTGAATGGCTTGGAAGGAAACAAAGAAGTTTCAGATTTTCGGACCCAGGATTTGACAGTTTGCTCGAGCGAGCGTGAGTGAACGCTCGAGCGAAGAGCTCTCTGGGAGAGTTCGCTCGAGCGAACTTTGGTCCGCTCGAGCGAACAGCTCTCTGTCTCGGGTCCGCTCGAGCGAACATCTGAATGCTCGAGCGAACCTGATACTTACAGTATGCAGATTTTCCAATGGTCATAACTTTTCAACCGTAAGTCCGTTTTTGGAGATCTACATACCGTTGGAAAGCTCATGATGTGTAGAACCCAACAAAAAGTGATTTTATTTGATTTGAGCCTTGGAAAAGATTATATGTTGGATTTTACATAATTGTGATAAATGGACGTTTCCATGAGCCGGACATTGGACCGTAGCTTATTCTAGTTGATTGGCCTGATAGATGGACCTGTAGGATGTGCACCCTGAACCTTTATCTGGATCGATGGTTTGTTTAATTGTGGATATGGATTGAGCACCCGTACCCACAAAAGGGGCATTGTGTTCTTCGGATTGCAACCGAACCAATTGTGTTCTATTAAGGGATTCGACATCCAAATTATGTAACGCCAAGGGGGTCCTCGTAGCCCGATAATGTCGAACTCTTAATACTACCCTGAGTTGGACGGTGAAGACCACATGTGTTCCCAAGACCGTAGGCTTGGCTTGATTTCTGTCTTGACTCCGTATATGATCTGTATGTACATGCATTGCATTCCGTTTCCAGTATTCTAGTATGACTTGATCATGCTTCTGTTCAGTTATGTATTTTCTGTTACACATCTGTTATGTTATATTTGTTTCTGTATTTGTTCAGCATATTTCAGTAAGTCCCGATTTGTTATTTATATGTCTTGTCCTGTATATGTCCTGTATCTGATTTACACTGTCCTGCACCTGCTCTGTTGTTGGTATATTGCGTTCTATGAGTCGGCACCACTTAGCTTCGACCCTATCTAAGTCGGACCCGGCTAAGTGTGGGTTTAGTAAACTTCTGGCCCTCTGCAGATGGGAATATATTCTGAGGGTTTACCGGCACCCTAGGTCTACGATGGAGAATTCTGGGTACCTCTGTCTCCTAGTAGCACCGCCCTGTCCTGTCCTGATATTCTGCTCTTATTTTATTTCATGCTATATGATTAACTTGAGAGAACATAGCTTATGTGGATGTGCCAACTAGTACTGTTAATATATTTATCTGTTATCCATGACTCGTATGTCTCATGCTAAATTCATGCACTGATATGCCTAGTGATTATTCTTTGATCTCTTATGATTTATACCTGTCGGACTATTCATTTGATACATGTTATATGGACTGTATATGTTTGTCTTGCTTAGCTTAGTCTAATGGTGCTACACTTGGCGTTACAGGTGAATACATTGACGCCATTGCCCTGGAGATCCTTGAGGAAGAGGAACCTCCACACAACGTAGCAGAGTGGACTCCTGATGATGTCTTTTAGACATCCGTACGATGAGAAATGGACGATAAATTACCCATTGACCGTGGCTAGGATTGCCACATATTTTGTATTAGCTTATAAACTTGTTTAGCTTTTGGATTGTAAACTTAATTAACTTACTTCTTCTATCTCTACCTCTTGAACTTGAACTTTTAAATCTATGCTCATGGACCCTTATGCTCTATATCTTGACCATTGTGTTATATTAATTGGATATCTATTTGACAGATTTATACAGGCATATTGAGAAATATAAACCTCACACGTGATATCCTGTGGGTAAATTCCGTACGTGGGGACCTAGAGTCAATGAGTTTGACTCAAATTTCCACGCGGGCGTGTGTCGCGCCTCGGGATGTGTAAAATCTCGGGCTCGGGGCGTGACAGATCTCCCATGCTTGTTCGTTTTGTGCATGGTGAATCGTGAATCTAAAGTGTGGAATCATCAGATTGATGATCTGTAGCATTTAACTGTTGAAGCCACAGTTACAAATCCAATGCCACTGGACTATACATATCCTCTAGCAGAGATTTATTCATTCGTCACAATTAAGTTAAGAACTTTAAAACTGCAATACTGAAAAAGGGTCCTCTTTATAATTTTACCTAGCAACACCTCCAACAAGGCCCCAACTGTGCCAAACAAGCACAGACTCCTTAAAGCCAGCATTGAAACCCTCTTGAGCAGTAGCTTCCTTCCCTGCGATGAGGCCATCTCGATAACCAATCTAAAAATTGTCGAGAAATATAGAATTTACATGGCTTGCACAGAAAGACTAGTATTTCAGAAGTAGGATATGCAGGTTTGTTTGTTAAGATGTCAGGATGCTGTATAAAATTGATTGTGCCTCCGATCTCACTCCCTTTTCAAGTCAGATGCTTTAGTTAAGCCATCACTAGAACCATCATAAAAAGATCCATCTTCACACCACAAGTCGCTGTCATCATCATCATCATCTGAGGCCAAATATTCAACTGATTCAACTGCATAAATTTCTTTAAGGCAAGCAAAAGATTAATGCACACGAGTCATACTCATATTAAAAGAAGCAAGGAGGTGGTTTTCTTTTCTTCTCTTTTTTTCCACTTTTCACTAACCGAAAATTTTGATGGAAGTAGAACAATATAATATAGTGCAAATCCAAATAGAAGATGAAATTAAACATTAAAACTACTTCATGTGAAAACCCTCACAGACTCCACACTGTAAAAACTCCCAAGTTTCGAGACTCTGCACCGTAAAAATCCCATGTTTCACAAGAGAATATGCTAAACCATTAGCCTCTCTACTAAGAAGCACAAAGTAAAAGTTAAGAGGTACATGTGTAGAACAGGGAGAAGTATGCCACATGGTAAAAACTCTCCAATTAAAACAATTGTATGTACAGCTTCAGAAGATCCAATGCAGATTTACCATTACATTCATTCAACTTTTAAACCATATGCCCAATGCTCACAAACTAATTCATTTTTAATGGCAACAAAGAGGACTCTTTGCCCCTTCACTTGACAGCTGACACCCAACTCAGCAGCACTGTGACAATAATATATAGAGTTACATATACAGCTGCATTTAAATCTAAAACCCAGAGTAGAGATTATCAAGGTTGCCAATAAATTACAGGAAAAGTCAACATGAATGCAATCATCCCAATAAGGCATTTGGTGTGCTGCCAGCAAAATGGGCATGTGGAATTATGATCCTTGGTCTGTGGAGAGTTCGTTTGTTTTCCGTGGATCAGCCAAGAGGCAGAATTTAGCAAATAAATGAATAAATGATGATTAGAGAAATAGTATTGTAAGCTATCAGAACCAAGATGGAACGATAAGTCATTCAAATATTCAATGATGACCATCAACCACTCTCTTTCCTATGATCCATTATGGGTGGACCAATGGCTGCAGGCCATCTATTAAGTGGTGCAGATGAATGGCCAATATATTTCAGTGAGTAGGGACGGAGCCAAGATTTTCTTCTAGTGGGGCAAAGTTGATCAGCCAATGATGTTAGTGGGTCCCACTTATGGAAAATTTAAATCATTCAAGAAATGACCACTTCCCTTGTTATCTACATATGATTCACTTATAAGGAAGAATTTCTCTTACAATTAGATTACATGTAAAGTCCAACTCTATGGGGCTTACTTGGGTCAATATTTGATTAATCTAGCTCCTTTCACATTTATATCCCCCACCTTGATTTAGCACCATGCCATGTTTTGATGCTCATTGATACTTTACCCACTATTGGATTAGATCTCATAAAAAAAGAGAGAAATCATTATTAAAATACTGTTAGATTTTAAGGTTGTTAAATCAAGGACTAAGATGATTTCAATGTCCGCAGATGCCATCCACACAGTAGAGATAGTGAAAAAAAGAGGAAAAGAATATGATAGAAGAGTTCCACGTACAATAGTAGACTCACTTATAAAATAACTAAATCGTTGAAAAATAGCCTCCTCATATAGTGTATGGGCCTTATAAGATTTCACTCAAATGACCTAGCGTAAGATTGTTAACTTTAAAAAAATATTCCTTGAAATTTTTATAAACAAAATTAATTTGTTTCATATAGAGAACTAGAGCATTTATTTTATAGGATTTATATTTTTCCAAGGTATGCCCCCACTCAATAGCATTGGCCCTAGAGGACCCACATCTCGAGCCTGCTTAATTTGATCAAGTGGGCTCCACTGAAGAGCTTCATTAAATGCTCTCTGAATATGGTTGGATGTGGGACAAAGAAAGAGAGGGATAATACCATAAGACTCTATCTCTTAGGAAGAAAATATCAATAATGCCCTTATTAAGACAAGAATACCCTTGTTGCTGTCTAAAGTTCTTAAAGAAGACATAAATTTGCGTAGGGGCAAAAGGGCAAAAAAATGCCTAAATTTAATCCTATGTTTTCTCTTATTTATCAAACTTGAGAACGAAACTGAGTGGGGGCAATTGCCCTCACTTGACCTGCCCTCCTTTCGTCCTTGTCAGTGAGAGTCCTTTCTTATGGTTTCTATATTGAAAAAAAAGACTGACATAAAAGTTCAAGGCATCTTTGGTGGAGGATGTTACTCGAGTTGCTTTGATGGTCTCTCAAGGAAAAGAAGTAGGCTGAAGAGAACATGAATGAAAGTAGTAAGGATGGATTTGAAGAGTGCACCCTATCCAAGGATTTGGCCCAACATAGGCCAAAATTGCAAAATAGAATTCGTGTAGGCATCCCAACATAGTTGGGACAAGGTTTTGATGATGAGGATAATGATGATGATTACTCAAGTGGGAAGCAACTTAGGGCTTTTTGCTGGTATATATATATATAAAGAGAGACTTCAAAATAGCCTTCGGGGATAGTACAAGGACTTTGAATGAACCGTTTTTCTCTTGTGAGTGGCTCTTGTACTTCTTTAATCACTACCGTGTTAGATTAGATAAGGTAATAAAGGGTATGGTTGTTTTAACCATCCAAATTGAGCGCTGAGTTATATATATATATGTAAGGTCTGATTTTGATTGATCAACGGCCGAGCAGATTGGCTCTGCTTGGCGATGGAGATTTCCTTCCTTCTGGCTGTCCTGAGCAGATCTTCCTACCTGTTGTAAGTGCTGATTTTGGACTGGTCAGCCGGCGAGCTGATCAATTCAGCCCAGTAATGTTAGCTCGGTAATGGCATCTCGGTAATGTCATCTCGATAAAGGAACTGCTGATCAGTTCGGCTCGGCAATGGAGATGCTGATCGGTTCAGCTCGGTAATGGAGATGTTGAGCAGGTCAGCTCGGCAAGTCAGCTCGGCTTATCTCTGCTCGGCGACGGAGACCTCCCTCCTTCTTCTTGACCTGAACAGAGTGAAGACTCTGTTTGTTTTCCTTCTTCTTGGATCTGAATCGATCTTCTTACCTGTATCAGAAGTAAACCATCATAAGAGCTCGATCGGGTGGTCCGACCGAGGAATCTCCGATGCTTAAGTTAGCCTCTGGAAATTTGTTCTCGTTCTGAAAGAGTTTTGGTTCAGAACTTGCCTACCTCTCATTTCTCTTCTTTTTTCCTTCTATCTTTTTTTTTCTTTTTCTGCCATTCATGGCTCCATTAATTCTCTTCATGCCAGCCATTAGTGATCATTAATTTCCCTCTTCATGGTGATAACAGATAATGGATGAAGTTATTGCATCATGGAGGCACTCCTTTAATTCTCTTCATATTCTTCCTCCTGGCCGGTTGGGTTGGTCCACAATGACCCAAGCCCAATCTAATATTGAGTTCAGATTTTACCCCCACAATATATATATGATTTGGAAAGGAAAGGGTAATCTAAGAGCAAACCAATCAACTGAGGCTGAGCACATACCAGATGAATTCTTTTTTTGATTTTGATCTGATGAACCAGGACCCATTTCCACATTCAACAACTCTAAAGATTCCATTGGACTCTTGAGCTTCTCAGCAGGTCCATCCTCCATAAGCACTACTTGAGCACAGCAACTAAACCAAAATAAAACATAGTAGCACAAAACCCAGAATTACTCATCAAATTGTTTAACATAACAACCACACAAATCAACAGAAACATGCACACATAAACCCCAACCCATCATGACCCCATCAATGATCTACTTTTTTCTACTTTTAACACAAAAAAATAGAAAACAAAATTTAAAGAGAGGGAAGGATTGCAAATTGAAATATTATGGAGCTATCATGATCTCACAAGTCACAACACACAACACCCTTACAAGAGTTACTAGAACCTATCTATGATGCAGATAGGGATCTACTCATGATTAAATATTCATAAAAACGTCGACATATATTTAAAATAGAGAAAATAAATACTGGGGTACCTGCCCTTCACCAAAGGAGATGGAATCGTTGATGATTTTGTCAAGAGAATGCGATTGTTCTTACTACTTCTTAGGCTCTAAATGGGTGTCTGGAGAGAGGGAGAAGGACTTGTATAAAAAGGGTTAATAAGTATCGGCTAGACTCGGGGACTGATCAACACGAGTGGTATGAGTGAGAATTAATGGGATATGGAATGAGAGAGATTAAAGAGAGAACATGAACCTTCCGTGGGCTAGGTTTGGGCCACAAAAGAGAGTAATAGAAAACCAGAGAGGAAGGAATCTATGCTTTCATCATCCTGTTGGAAAAATGGACTGAGCACCTAAGTTTTTGGTCAAACTTGAGTCAAAATAAAAGTGGTCCCCCTTATCCTTTTAGGTGGGACTACATGGAAATGTGATATGCTCCATGAGTAGATTAAGAACATGTATTGGGTCGCTCTAATCTATTGATGATTGAATGAGAAATTGACTCATAACACCATTATTTGAACATGGTAACACAAGGAAGTGATAAATTTGCATCCCACATTGTTTGGGAGTTAAAGATTCTTTGTATATAAATATGTTTGCCTTGGTAGTAAAGGTTGACGGACGGAGGACTTAGACCAAGGTGGGCTTACCACCATCACGCGCACCCCGCCCCGCCCTGGGCATGGGCTTAATGCGTGAGCTTGGCCTGGCTCGGCCCACTCCCCATTATATTTTTGGAGAAATTTTATTTAAAATTTATTTTTCCAAATGGGGTGTGTCCGAAGTCCAGAAGGTTGTGTCCGTCTGCAACTGAAAGGGTGTGTCCAAAGAAATATTGGTGTTCTCTGTGTCTGTTTACCATTGAACAGTCACTGGACTGAACAGATGCAACCCTGCATGAAGAGTCCCGAAGCAGGCTGTTTAAACCCATTTCGTCCATACCTTTTTTAGTCATTCATTCTCTATAACTGCATTGCATCTGGGTCATCAGTCAGAGTCTAGAGAGAGTCTGTTTTACAGTCCTACCTCACCGGTCAAACAGTCTGAAGTGCTGCTATGTGTGAAGAATATCATTGTATCCTGCAAGACAAACGCCATAGAAGCTCGTAAGCACTACTGCGTGGGAGAAATTTATCTTAAGGACATAGTGTCAAACACTAGCCTTGATCACCTCACTTCTGCAGATTTCCGGATTACATAGCCACATCAACTGTTTTTTATTTTTCTTCCTTCATGCTGTAAGTCAAATTCTACTTTCTGAATTACAGTCCTATTGTTCTGTTACTGTTTTGTTTTTGCAAACCAGTTTCTAGATTCTGAACTAAATACTGCATGTACTCAGACTAACACTTCCTTCCTTTCTCAAAGCTATAACAAACAAATACAGGATTCAGAAGAAGAAAGGATAGACAAAACAAAACTCAAAATCCCAACTGGGTGTTCTCCTTTAGCACAATTCCTTAAAACCCAGATGAAATTTTGAATTTTGAACCCAAAGATTATAGGAATACTTTTCTGTCTTCTTTTCTTCCCACTGAAAAGATGCGGCACCAAAACCAGAAGAAAGAACAGAGGGAAATTTGGCAGGAGTGATATCCAGAAGAATGGGATGAGATGAAATGAGAAAGTAAATTCCCCTGTTATGGAATTTGGTAGAGCACTTTTGTTGTAAGAGAGAGAGTTTGAAATATTTGGTGTCTTTCAAGCACAAAACAAAGGTAGTAGAGTACTAGAAACATGCTAGATAGATACCAATTTGGTATCTTTAAAAGTCATGATTCATGGGACTTGATTTCATATTAAATTTACTTTACTTTGTTAATTAATTTTATGAAATATTAGTAGAGGCAGTGAAAATACTTTTCAATCGGTTTCACGAGGATGAACGTGTAAGCCTCGGGCCACCACCTATGAAACTGGCCTAAAGATCAGGTTCCCAATTATGGGCCAATGGATGAGAGACAAAATTACAAGGTAGTAGTATTTACTACTGATCCCTTGTTTGATTCTTTGCTCTAGATTCAACACCAATTATATTATATTAAAGTGCAAGGTTTTCAAGCTAATTTTGATTGTAACTTCCAATTTTGACCATTAGTTATAACTATTCTCTATAACTAACCTACATTCTCCTCCCACTTCGAACATGAAACTACTCTAGACACCTTGCTTCTTTTGCTTCATTCTATTCTAGACTCTTAGATTAAGAAAAGAAGTACCGTCATAATCCTCTCTTCCTTTATTCCTTACTTAGAATTTTATGCTCTATCTATACTAAATTTTTGTTAGCAAGTGTTTGAAGAAGATTTACATGATCTTAATTTCTTTTTAATTGATACTTTATATATGTTGCTACAAATTTAATTGGCAAACATGCTCGTGTTTAGCACGGGTTATTGTGCTAGTCTATCATTATCCTCTAGCATAACTGAATTAAAAGAATAAAAACTAGTATCAATCTTTGAAGCCTTAAAAATCAAGGGTCTAGAATATCTGATAGGTGATTTTCACCCTACCATCATCCACAATAAATCCCTTCCCATCTCGTCCAATTCTTGTGATCGGCATAGTCCCTAATGGCTCCATAAAGATGGGTTCACAAATGTTTCATTTACCCTGCTTAACAGACATTAGCTAGACCATGCTTTTCTCCGCGGGCAGTAATCTTTCTAGACATTGGTTCTAAACCAGAGACTAAGCAACATCTTGCAAGCTGAACAGTTCTAGGTCAGAACCATATTGGACTCGGACACAGACCCATTTCTAAATAACGGTTCCGGATTTGGTTTTGACTTAGAACCTATTTTGTTGGTTCTAAACTCGGTTCCGATATAAAAATCCGATATGATTTCGGAACCGGGTCCACCTGGAGGACTAGATCTAGTTTCAAAACCCATTCTAACTTCTTTTTATTTTTATTTTTTTCAGATTTGCTTAAAATAAGTATATCATTCAACTTATCATAGCGCATCAAGTATACTACCTCCAGTATTAGTCATAAAAATGTAAAAAAGAAAAAAAGAGAGTTTATTTTGAGGTATAATTTGCAATATCAAAGACTCATATGTCGGGTCCTGGGTCTACAGGTCGGAACCTATATGGACCCAGAATCGGGCCTGTTTATCAATCGGAACCTAAATTGGATTCCAAATCTGAACCCGTTCATGAATCGGAACCTAAAATAGGCTTCAAACCCTGTTTTTCTCATAACTTTTGGGTAAATGGAGAATCGGATACCCGTTTGCAACCCCAAGCTCTACCCATCATTATTATTTATTTGTTACATCATTATTCTTTTAACACACTCCATTACAAGAAATATGATAATAAAAATAGCTCCACCAAATATGTCGAGGCTCACTATTGCACAGCTTGCTCCAATGATTATGGGCATTTTATAGTCTGACTTGGGAGTGCCTTGTTGTGCTCGTTCAATCATTATTGGTAATCTGGTTAATATGTTCAAGTACTGATTGGCTTAGCCCCACCTCATTTGACTCGGTTTTATTATGAATTGGAGGATGATTTATTGTAGCTTGCTAAGTCCCCAACATTTTCAAGTTGGCACTCTCAATTTCATATGCGGCAATTGCATGATCTTTTGCATGCAAACATCCACAACAACTCATCAAGATCTCAAATCCATCATGACGATTACTTCGTAAAATGAAGCAGATTCTTGGTCAAAAAGTCTTTTTTGATTTAGAACTTCATCATTAATTCTTGAGCCCGGTGTGTGGGCTTTAAGTAATGTCGGGGTGTAGGCATCTTATTATTTTCACCCAATTGTGGGATAGTTTTTGTTTACCTTCTCCTTTATCAGGGACAAGGTTTTTTGTATTTTGGGTTTAACCCTCCTCTTTGATTATAATCTAACTTACTATATAAAAAAAAAAACCAGAAGAGATAATAATAACAATATCAATATCTGAAAGGATCCCATCAATTACTAGGTTAGCATTCTTCTCAAAATTATGAATTTTTTAATGCACACATGTAGAGTATTTAATGCAAACCTTTGTAGAACACGTGGTCTGATACAAGCTTTAGATATTTTTTGAACTAACATAGACAAGTTTAGTAACAGTCAATCTCACGAGGGAGGAATCGGTACAAACCATGAGATTGGGGCATTTTCAAAGCTAGATTGCAGCAATACAAGGCAATTTTCCAACAACTAATCGCAAGCCTTTGAATATATGAACTCCATGCAACACACAATACAAACAATAGAGGATCATATTAGGGCATACAACACTCACGATCAATCACAAGCACAAGCAACCTCACGGCACACAAATATTTACGTGGTTCGGTAAATTACCTACGTTCACGGGGCCATGAGGACTTCATCATGCAGGAATTGGACAACTTGTTGTAAGAATTTCAAACCCTCTAACACTTAGCCTACTATCTCCCAGCATGTCTCAACCTTGCTCTCACATCTGCCCCCACGTGGTTTGAAACCACGGGAGAAAGAGCTCTCACCTCTCTCACTCTGAGTTTAAGGTTACTTATTACATCAATATATAATATCTGCTTTCTAGGCATTGAGAAAAGTCCCTATACAATAACCAAAATACCATTGACCCTGAATCCGGTCACTGGCCAACCCAATGAACCAATCCGGTTAAATTAGAATACAAGACAATGAAACATAAACCCAACACTTGGATTATTGGATCTTGCCTTTTCTCGATTTGATTTTTGGAGGGTTTTGCCCATTTCTGGATCCAAAGACTCATTCAGGCCCTTCAAAACCAACCTGGAACAAGAGACCCCACACATCCAAACTGACCCAGAGCACTGGGGACCATGATTTGAATGGTTTGATTGAAGCATATACCTCCAATATTCAGAGACTATGAAAATGTTGAGCATGGATGTTATTCTATTGGTCATAATGATTCATCAAATGACCTTATCTCTTACTTGAAGAGGTTGAGGTTACAAGAAATCATAATGACCTCTCTCTTTCCAGAAATGGTACATTGATCATTTTATCCTCTTATAGTTCTTTTCCAATCTTGTACAACACATTAAGTAGTTAGGTCAGTCCTCATTTATGATGCATGGTTGTCTGCCTGCTTCATAAATTATGAACTTAAAATGCTTCTGCTTCATAGAAGAGTCACTTCCAAAGCCCATAGGCTAGGAATGTGAGCCATCTTCGTGCATATTTGGGAGGTCTGATTTTTCCGTCTATTTCTTTATTTTTCTAAAATGGATAAAGGTTTGAAAAAAATAGAGTGTTTGGCACCACCTTTTAGCCTCTACAAAGTTTTGAGAAGTAGAGGCAATTGAGAAGTAGAGGCAATGGCTTTACTTTTCACAGCCCCCTTGATGAGGTAGTTGAGAAATAGAGGGGAAAAAAGAAGAGGCGGAGCTACAATATTTATGCATAATCACGCCTAGTCCCATTTTTTTAATTTTTCTCCAAATCTAAGAGGCCCATTCAAGATCCAAACCGTTGAAAATGTTCACAAGGTCAAACACGGCCATGTAACCAGATTTTAGCCGTTGAATTATCACCAATCTCGAGATATGTGCCACAAACCATTGGATATAATTTGTTATGATCTATGGGCCCCAAACCCAAGATCAAAACCGTTGGATATGTTTGGGAGGCTGAAAATGGTTTTGTGGTCAATTTTGATCACATAATACCTTGTGAATTTCGAGATATGTGCAAAACAAAAATAACCATTGATGTATTATGCTTAATATTGCATTTGTCCATGAGCAATAAACTGTTTCAATTTTTATTATTATTAAGAGGCATGTAAAATAAGATCTAAACCGTTAGTAATGTTCACAATATCAAACATGACTATGAGACCAAATTCCACCCGTTGGATCACCACCAATCTCTAGATATGTGCAAAAGTGAGCCATTAGGTATCATTTTATAGATTATGTGGGCCCCAAACACAAGATCCAAACCGTGAGATCTCTTTGGAAGGCTGAACTCTCAACCAATTCTCATGGCGTAATCCCTTTTGAATCTCAAGAAATATGTGAAAAAACTCTCAACCAATGATATATAAATGTCTATTTAGCATAAACCCTTGCATTACCAAACACCTCCTTTTATTTTAGCCTGTTTTTTTAATGGCTCCTTTTTATATGGGTCTATATTGAACGGTCTTTAAGAAATAGACTAGCGGTCCCAAACATGGCCTTCCTCTTCTGTATTTGAAAGTTAAGTGTCTCTCAATGGTTTAGGTTAGATGTACAAAGATGTTTTGGCTCACTTTATCCACAACTTTGAAGGTTCATAGATAATCATCCATTGGTAAACATAGCTAATTACCTTGGACACAGTTTTTAGGAGTAGTAGTAGAAGAATCCATCATTTACGATTTATTGTGCAGTAGTGGACTGATTTATTAATATGCAATTAGGTTAGATGTGTAAGATATTTTGGTTCACTTTATTCACAACTTTGAAGGTCCGTAGATGATGCATCCATTCCTGTCAAACACTAAGAACAGCCCCTCCCCTTCTTGCCAAATGAATTTGCACTCTCTCAATTTGACACTGATGTTCTTGTTACTCACTGATTGAAAAACCAAAGTTTTAATACCTTGAGAACCATTAGACTCTGTGGGCCATGTATCAATTGGATAGGATGATCTGATAGGGCTGATTTTTGTCCCAAAAATAAACCGTCATGCATCCAAATAGGCCCCACATGGAGGCAAACAGGTAAGCTTACAGGGCACAGGGTCCACACCTGTTCAGTGGTCACTTCTCCCTCCACCTTGCGCTCCCCCACGCAAACCCACACCCACACCCACACCCCTCTGGTTTGTGGAGCAGAAGCAGATCAATGCAAACTTTAGGATATTTTTCCCAATTGCCTGTACAAATTCTAGATGTTGCACAAGTCGAGGGATGGATTATTATTTTTTATTTATTTTTATTCTTAGTTTTTCTTTCCTCAAAATGCCCTACAAAAGAAGGGTCCTATTATATTTTATGTCATCAGTGAATTTGGAATCCATCATTTAATCATTGTTTGTTAATTGCACTGCAGCAATTTTCTGTGTATGGAACAAATATAATCTGGAAAGATGACCAACAAAGAAAGTATCAAACTGTAATTTTGTTTTGAGGAAGTTAAGTTGGAAGTGAGGAGATGAGATATTTTTACTAGTTTAGTTCTGCTCGATGACAACACCTATGTTTCCTGTTTTGGGCAGATGTGAAATGTGGTTTTCTTCTTTTTGAGTAGTGACCTATTTTGGTAGGTTAATTCTATACCATAGCATTAGGTTCTAGTTCTCTAGTTCACTATTTCTGGTTTTTGGATGAATCTGCTTTGTTATGGTGGCCTTGACTGTGGATGGGGTTCTTGCCTGGAGTTTTGGATTCTGATGGAAACACAATTTTACATCTAAGCTGGGCTCATCAACTTTCAAGGTTCATTCTGATTTTTGATGTTTGTTTCTGATGATTTAGCCAATCTTTCTAATGCCAGAGGCCTTATTCCCCGCATATTTCGATTAACCCTGCCCCACATATTTCCTCTATGCTTGCAATCCAGATTGTAGTGCAAAAGCTTTTGCTGTCTTATGTCGATATCTAGTATTGAAGGGTTGATAATGTTTTGATATCAGTGCATAGATTTGTTTTATTTTCATGCAAGTTTGACAGTCATACTGATACAAAGGCTTCCAGACCAGCTTGGCAGTTGTAGATGTTATTCCTCTTTTCCTTGAAAGAGTACCTGTGCTTCACATAGACAATGAAGAAGATCTAGAGATCTCCTCTATCTTATAAAGTGGAGAAGAGAATCTTGGGGCACATCACAGAACATGCAGTTAGCATCTGCCATATCCCAACTAGTATCAAGGTTCAATGTTCAGGTATCATCATGCACACATTCTGTTTCCTTGGTGGTTTCCATTTTGCAGAACAAATTTGCATCTGTTTTGTCAAGATAAAGGCTGGAAATAGAAATGCCAAACATGGGCTTAGTGCTCCAGGATTTGAGAAATTGATGCATTGATTCTTGTTTACTATCTAATGTAAGTGCTACATATTTAGTGTGACTCATCTTCTAGTTATGTTTTAAGAGGCTAAAGACTTGACCCTGATTAGCGTAGTCATAGAGTTCATACTTCAGTTATAGTTGTTTTCAGTCGCTTCATTTGAGTTTTTACTTTTAGAGTTTTATGTCCTTTTTGGTAGTGGATTTCTTATCAGATATGCTCTGTAATTTGTCCATCTTGTGTGTGTTTGCTTTGATTTGTATCTTCGTGGTTAGAAAGTAGTAGTGTTAAGGTCACAGGCTCAAAAGGAAGGATTCAGCAAGTTCCCCAGGTTAATATGTGTTTTTTCTTTTGGGGCACGTTTGTATACAAGCAATTTCTATGGAAAGAGGAAATTATCACATCAGCAAATTCCATTATTTTTAAATACTACGGAAAAGAATTTCTGTGGAAGTTAGAAATTCATGTTTGGTGCAAATTCTTTTTCCTCGATGAATTGTCGCTAATGTTGTTGGGTGCGGCTGAGGATTCTTTTTTAAAAACTACTATTAAATAGGAAATGGAGTAACTTAAGGGGGGTAAGTTTTCTGTGGAAATGGACTTCCCATATCCCCCCCATAGGAAGTCTATTTCTAGACCTAGCAAGGAAAAAGCCGACATGGCGAAAAAGTAATTCCGCGGAAAATTGTCGCACCAAACGTATGAAAAAAGGATTTTCCCCATGAAAAAACCTCTTTTTCAGGGAAATGGGCAATACAAACATGCCCTAAAGATGCTCCAGATTTCCATCAATTAGGTGGCATTTGGATAATAGGGAAAGGGGGAAATACGGGAACCATATCAATTGGCAGAAGTTGGAGGGAACTGACTGTGAAAAAAAGAGAACATAAAGAAAGGACCATATACGTACATTCAATACTATCCATCAAAGGGGGCCTATCTACTAAAGACATTCCTTATGAGACCCATGTATGTTGGACTGTCCACTGTGCCTCATTTATCTTTGGGCCCACTAGTTAGCAGGTAGGCTCGTCCATCGCCAATTAAGGACTTGATTAGCAGTCAAAAAGTTAGAATAGGCCTTCTAATTTATACTAGTGGGGAAAAATCCAAGTTTCTAAGTTCATTCATGTAGAATATTTGATGTTGTAAAACTTGATTCAATCCCTCTGGGTAGAATCAGATAACAGACACTTGTACAAGGAGGAAAATTGGCGTGTGTTTCATGCGGGTTTCACTTTGATTTTCATTCACTATTCACTGCTAACTCCTTTTCCCTTTAGGGCCTGTTTGGATAGCCAAGTAATGGAATGAAGTGAATCTAAGTGAGCCACAACGGTATAAAATTTCAATTCATTGGTGTTTGGATCGGCCCGGCCCGACAGATAAAGTAGTCTTGTCGGCCCACATGGATCCCATTTCACTTCAACCCAAAACACTTCGGTTCCACTGGGTAAAAAATTGATTCTACTCCTCTCCTCTCCTCTCGATATTACTCCTGCAACGTTCTCTCGCATTTAAATTGAAAGAGGCACGAAAGAATAAACAACATTTTCATCTCGATCTCGATCTCAATCTAGGGTTTGCCGATTCATCTTGATCCAGAGCTTCAACTTCAGGTGAGTTTCGTCCTTGGTCCTTTTTCGGATTTGTTCTTTCTTATTTCTCTTCTTTCTCATCTTTCTGATCCATCCCATACGCCAGCTTCGTCGCCTTCTTCGCTCTCTACCTTGGGGTCGTCCGAAACCCCGCTTTCAACCGCTATGTACGCTTCAATTCGATGCAGGTAGTCATCTTGGACGTTCTCCTGGCGATCCCTCTCCTTCTGCAGAGGATCCTAAGCCCCTCTAGGGGTTTAGGGTTTCGCATTTTGATGTTGGGGTATAATGCAATCTTCATCTTCGTTGCTGCCTGCTTTCTCTACAGTGTTGTTTTCTGCATTTTGTGGGCGGACTCCGTATCTTCCTATCGTCGCCAGCGCGACAGATCGTCAGCTCTAAGTGGGGTTTGGTTGGAACCAAAGGATTGAAAATGGGGTTTTGGTTTGGAGGGTTTTGAGGTAGGTTTTCTGCACTTTGTTTTGTGTTTAGATACTGAATTATAATCTTTTCAGAAAAAAGGGGTTTATGAGTCTTGTTGGAATTGGGTGATTCAGAAAGGGGGTTTATGGGTTTGTGGCAATTGGGTGATTGGAGGAGGGTTTTGGGGATGTTGAATAGTGATTGATTATTTCTTGTCTTCAACTCTAAAAGAGGAAAGGGGGAAATGTTATTTTGAAACTCTAGGGTTGTGGGTGTGTTGGATTTGGATGAAATAGATGAAGAGAATTATGGCAGATGGGAATTTGATGTTTGTTTGTTTTAATCCTTTTGTGATTTGTATGGTTGTTCTGTAAACTGAGTTGATTTGCCTTGGACTTTAGCAGAGTTGAAATGCATCATCTAAATTTGGGATGCATTTTATCAAACTTCATTGAACTCAGCTAAATTCAAGCAGGTGAGATTACTACATCGCTATTCTTATTGATTGGTGAACTGCTACCTGAATTATTTATGCCGTTAAGGTTTTTTATTTGACCTTAGTATATGTGATCACATCCATGGTGTGATGAAGTGGTTTGGGTATATCCCTTCTGTTTTCTGTTTTAATTTCAGATGGGCATTTCAATCCAATTGAGAGTCTCTTGTTTTTCACTTCGATCCATCAGCTCAATCTGAACATCACTAAGTGCATTAAGCGGTGAGAATTTGAGATACATAGGAATTCAAAGTGAAATGAAATCTTCCAAAATGGATTGAATGAGGATATAAGATGGAGATATAGATGGAATATTCCCTAGCCTATGTATGGAATCACTAGGGTGATGGTTGGGTTATTTCCCATCTTCCCTTTCCCAGGAAAATTTTCAAAAAAGCACAAAAATATTCAAAATAAGTATAAGCTTTTGGCATCTTTTCAAAAAAGCATGAGTAAATTTGAATATTTCAAAACAGTATAATTTTTTTTCATAATTCTTTTAATCAAGTCCTCTTCATAATTGTTTTCTATTTTAAAAATGACAAGAAAGTTCTTATGACGAGTTTAACCTTCTTTCGTCTCCAAAACCAATCCAAAATTCACTTTATGGGACCCCCTGATCAAATGATGATGGTAGGGTACCTTCTTTTAATAATTCAAGTCGGTCTAATATTCATATGCCTAAGCTTCAACTTGATTTAGATATTCATAACCATTTAATTTAGTTTGTTTTTCAGTTATTTGGAATTCATATAAACCCTTCTTTTTCATTATCCATGTATAAATATAGTTGAAGCTGGCCCCACTAGGTCATTTCAAGTCTGTCTTGGGGTTCTTTTCTATGAATTTTCGTATGCCTAGTGTCAACTTGATTTAGATAATTATAGCCATTTAATTTAGTTGGTTTTTCAGTCATTTGGAATCCATACAAACCCTTCTTGTTATTTACCTATTCATAAATATAGTTGAAGTGGGTTGGATTGTTGGTCCTTTTTGCCCTTGAAATTTCAAAAAGGTTGGATTTTTCTTTCTGACTTCAAGAAATATCATATAGAATTATGTAGTGCATTCAATTGTGGACTTGTCATTTAATTCAGTTTTGAGCACTAAACGGCCCATTGTTTGTATGAATTCTCATGAACTTTTCTGTACATTTTGAGATTTTTATTTTTGCTTATTTGCTTCTCATTTTCTTTTGAGCCACATGTAACTTATGGTTAGAATTAGGGTAATTACAAATTTTCAGGTGAAATTTGTAAAGATAGGAACTTTTTTTTTGGCTTGTGTTTCTAAATGTACCATTTAGCTTGAATACATTTTATGTTTATTAGGTGTGTCCATGAAAATTAATATTATATAGGATCTATTGAAACGATCCCTAAGAGAGAGAATAGAAGAGAGAGCTTGTTTTTCTCTATGATCCTATTTTTACTTTACTCATAGGTATCCAAATACATACAAAGTATTTTAGATTTCACTTTACACAAAGCAACCAACCAGAGTGAAGTTCAACCCATTTCATCACACTTCACTTTTCATGTGAAATTTACTCCACTTCACTCATAATATGATTATCTTTAGGGAAAGGAGCCATTTTTCGAATAAGTTTAAGGGTTCTAAACCGTTTGAAAACCAAACTAACAAGAAGTAAAAACCGGCCTCCAACTGCCTGATATAACTTCTGTTTTGGATGGTAATCTTGAACCTCTCATTAAAGCCCATGTGAAAGATACTCACCAATCCTCTGAACGCTGTTTTTTTTTTTCGCATTCAAACTGTAACTACACTTAATTTTGCAATGGTTGCACTAGTTTTGTTTAGAAATTGAAAGAACTTCTGTTCAGTGGCTTCAGGATATGGAGCTGGAATTGGTGAAGATTGTGTAATCTTGGAATTAGTGAAGGCTTGAGATAGCACAGCAAAAAAAAAAAAAAATTCTTTTTGCACATACCTAGCTCCCATTATGATCTTTCAATCCCCTTGCCCTTCATGGTTGGCACAAATTCAGGTGGGCCCTAAAAAGCTAGCTCATATACCGCACCATCTCGCTTGACCATTTCTCACATATTTACAACCGGTTCGCAGAAGTGATCACTCTTGGCACAGTCCAGCTTCAGATTTGAAACATTCTCCGGGAGAAATGATGCCAAACGACCTTTTAAACTTACAAGAACCCAACTGTTATCATTCTTTCATTTCCATTACACGCTAAACCTTCGACCACCATTAGTATTAGGGCCTGTTTCTTTACCATGATTTATGACAAGAATTTGGGATGTTAAAGTTTTTTTTGGACATGATGTGATGGCTTGCCCCCCATCATTTGAAATGCCATATTTCTTTCACTAAAATCTCAAATTCCAGCCACTTATCAGATCTCAAATGACCTTTTGGAATTCCTAAAATTCCATTCTCTTGGCTTTTTGTTGAAATTCCAAATGCTCAATAGGAGAGATTTGGAATTCCACCTCAAGGGGACAGCTTTTGGAGAATTTGAAATTCTCTATACATGAATTCTTGGAATTCTGAAAAAGAAACAGGCCCTTAGGACTGTTGCCCAATTTCTATAGTAACATCCTCAAATAACATGTGCTCAATATCATTCTTTCAATGCATGTTCTGCATTTTAATAGAAAAGATTAACAGCTATCACTCCTTTTAGCCTAAAGATCACCCCACTTATCCGAGTATCAAACATGCCCTTCCTTTGGAAAACATCTGACCCATAAAGACCCATATGTGCCAGTAATCAAATTCCCACACAGCTTAACATATAGGCTTGTTTGGCTTAGTCATGTCAGAACAGGTTATGGAAAGATTCTGGCAATTATCTTTTAGAAGAAAAGGAGAAACACGAGACACCCTAGTGGCAAGGGTGTCTCATTGCACACAGCTGCCCAGGGATCTCAGAAGTTGGGTACAACTCACCTATCTAGCACAAAAAAGAAGAATAAGAAGAAGAAGGAGACATATATTGTTGCAATTCAATTGTAATTAGATGGCAATGCAATCAATTTTGGAGACAAATGAACTTTTTGTGTAGAATTCAGCTGATGTTTTCGCCCATGGAAAAATGGCGTATCAGAGGCTGAATCCTTGAATGAAAAGTGAAAACATCCTTAGAGCAACTCCAAGTCGTGAATAAAATTCAAATCTTCTCCATTCAAAGTTCAAAATTCCAGTGCACTACACTAAATTACTTAAGAAGACTCTTGAACATCATGTAACAAAATTATAGGACCGAAAAACCATTACAACCTAGAAGTAGACTACTAAAGAATATATAATCAAATAACAATTACGCACTAAACAACAAAATTCCTATGATCAGACTGTTTGTCTAAATGAATATCAGAGAACTCTAGCAGTTCATGCAGAAAGAAAATGTCAGACCGTCGTCACCTTAGAAGGCACCAACTTGTTGCCCCAAAACCGATCGCTTCTTTGTTTATGGATCTGTAGCAAGCAAACGGTGAGTTCAACCTCGATACCTGAACCCAGCTTCCTTGCATCTCTAACTAGGATTTGTTAAAGGGCCAAGTGTTGCAAGAATCTCCGTGCAAGATATCAAATAACTGGAATGACAGAAGGAAAATAAGAATGCGAAATAACTGAAACCTAAAAAAGCAACAAAACAGGTTATGTTTTCTACAGTTATAACAATGATTCAATTATACTTACATAATAATTACTGAAGAAGCTTGCAAGATTGTTCCTCAGCAGCAGCCAACTTAATGTGAATACTTTATAAATACTTAGAAACAGAAGCAGATGTTTACTACCACAGTACCACAGCTATGACTCAATCCAGTAACATAGTTAGTCTCTACCCCTTTGTGACTTCATTTTAACACATCAGTAAAGTGCTCAATCACATCATGATCTCACAGTGTCATCCTATAATAAACCCACTTCCCCAGTTCAATGCAAACCAAATGAGGTTATCAGCTATAAGACATTACATTCACGGCTAACGGCAGCAATCAGCTTCTCTTTGTTCAGCTCTTCGGGCCCTTGAGACTTGAGCACAAATGTGTGAAATACAGTATCATTAGCAGCAGCAATCTTCGAGTCTATAACATCAACATGTGCCTCTTTGAATGTGCGTATTATTTTAGAAACAGGATGGGTGTCCAAAGGGCTGGTCACACGAACTATTACCTCATCATGCACTGCTTGGATGTCAATACCTGGGGACTGGGACCTTTTCTGATTCTCGACTGAAGTAGCCTCAGATGATGCATCTCTAGATGCAGTCCCGAACGTATCTCTTTCCGACTCCATCTCTTTGAGCTTCTTCTGAAGCTCAGTTATGTAGGCAATGGCATCTCCAAGCAATGAAGCCTTGTCCATCTTCGAGATGTTGGGCACCACAGCTCTCAGCGCATAGAACCGTTGGTTAAGCTTCTCACGCCTCTGGCGCTCTGCTTCGACATGGTTAAGTGGCTCTTCCCTGCCATTAGCAGGCTTCCTGCCTCGCTTCCTTGGCTTATGCTCATCAGCTTGACCTGATTGATCTTCCTTGCCTGAGGCCTCGACATCGGAGTGTTCTGATTCAACTGTACTCAGATGAGTTATAGTGGAGCCTCTCGGAGTCCTTGTGAAATCAATCTGCCTCTGTTGCTGCTGCTGTGGTTGAAATTGGTTACACCAAGTGTCCTCTTTGAAGCCGTTACTGGGAAGGTAGGCTTGATGAGCACTATCAATACCTTTACTAACCATCATAACATTGTTATTAAACTTCTGAGCAGGATTAAGCAAAGATTGAGAGGTGTTAAGTTCTACCCCTGGTTTTACAGAGCAGGCCGGGTTCCAATTCAAACCCTGGAATCCTTTACTAGTGTGCATAAAAGGCATCCTACTCCCATTTGAGTGCACATCCCATGGCTTCTCCTCTACCTTTGGGACAACAAGCTTCTCACCAATCTGAGATACGCCAGTGCTCAGATTATGCCCAAAAATCTTTGGAAACTCCTCCTTGCGCTCACCACTGAACCCAAAACTTGAGGTGGGTACACGACCTTCTTTGTTCTCACTCACCACAGACACTGACACCATTCCATTAACCTTGACTAGTGGAAAAACTGAGATTGAGAACATGGATTTTATCATCTGTAAGACTGGTACATTCTTGGGTATCGGCCTAACCGACCCTAATTCTATTACACCAGTCTCCGTAGGAACAAGAACAGCAGTTTGGATCCCAGCCAACCTTGCAAGGAATGACCGAATGCAGAAATCCGAAGGCGAATTCAGCATGCCTGAGAGCCAGACAGGCTCACCAGATTTGAAAGACTTCCCAGGAGCACCCACTCCTCGCGGGAACAAGAAGTACATCGATGCAAGATAGAACATCTCCGTCCCGGACACCCTATCCAATCCAAATGCATAGCTTTCTTCTTCGGAGCCACCGAAGAATGTATGAAGCTTCTGAAGGACCGCCTTCCTCATCTTCTGCTGGGTACAATCTTTCGCCCCAAAACTCAAGACCCGGGTCTCAGATTCCTCTCCTTCCTCGGGCTCTCTGCAATAACCATCTCCCCAACCCAGAACTAATTCCCCGGATTTCGTCTGCGAAACCTGCCAAAAGATGGCATAATTCCACCCCAAATTCAAAGAATTCGATCCCTCAACTATCTCCGAGAGCTTGTTTTGCAGATCTCCATCATTCGCGCCGGCTGCAGCGAACAGACTCTCTGCCGATGCATGGCTCGTCGTCAGATAATTAAAAGCATCAGAACCCATAACCGCGACAGCCATGGCCTTATCCTCCTCACTCCAAAACCTACCCATTCCCATCTCCATCCTCATTTCTCCTATACACAAAAAGGAAACCCACCAACAAAAACCCTAGAAATCCAAAACCCCAAAAACCCTAAGCATCTTTCTCTTTGTAAACTCCACTATCCATGACCTCTAATTCAAGACCCAGATCCTCATTTCTACCAAAGATTCAAGAAGAAAAAAAGACACCCACACCCAATAAACAACCTAAAAATCCCAAACCCAGAAGCCTAGGATCTTTCACATTGGCCACTTCACCATGCATGGCCTGGAGATTTTAAGACCCAGATTCCATTTTGATCAACAGAGTGAAGAAGAGCTAACATGATCTGTATTTACACAGTTCATAGGCATATAAGATCTTGGTGAGAGGGGGTTTTTAGGCCTAGTTTTCAGAATCAGATGCAGGAGATGGTGGGAAACCAGACAATCAAAATTGCTGAAGATTCAAAATACAAGTAGGAAGTACATACTCACTTTTGCGCGGAGATTCAAATCAGTTCAAAGAAGGAATTTTGGCTTTTGCTCGGAAAGAACGGTCCATTATAGGAGAAACAAGGATGCTTGAAGAATTCCGCACTCTAGCTTTCTTTAAAATGTTTGAGAGAGGACAGAAGATGCAATTTACATACAAAGTGTCTTTCTTGAATTTATAAATGCCATTGAGCTTTTATTTTACAAATAACCACCTTGACTCATTGAGAAAACTCGACCAATTTTACTGTTGGGGTCAAGTATAGCACTTGTGCCTGATATAGCTCAAATCTAGCTTAATGAGGGCCAGGCAATGGGTGGCCCAACCCATAAACTTTCATATGCAGTCTGATATAGATTATATGCTCAGGCTGAATCGATTTAATAATGAACTTAGAATATTACTTCTTGTCTAAAGAAATAGATCTAGAGTCCAATTTAATATGAGTAAAACTGGAAATATATATAACCATTGCGGTCTTACTGTTCTCGAACCTGTGTTATCACGTATGGCACCCGGGGCTTTTACCATTGCACAAAAACAATCACCCTAGATGAAAATCTTCTTAAATCTGACTCAATTCAAATCAAATTAAGGACCCTAATCCTAATTTAATTGACCAAAATTCAATGCCTCTTTACATTAACTTATTTAATCTGACTTAATCTTTAAGTTATATAGGACGGACAAACATAGTGAAGCTGGTCGATGATCGACCATCAAGGTACCTTGATTGAGATTTAAATAAAGAATATACAAGTGGCTATTTTTTTTGTAGAAAATGGAAAAGAAAGACTGGTTTTATGAATGGTCATAATATAAAGGGTGTTAGTTGTAAATTCCCCAAGAGAACTCGAACTCCTAGTCCTAACTAAACATTGAAGTGGGGAGAGTTGGAATCTAACTGTGATTAGTTTGGCCGGCAAGGATTGTGTGGGAGACGGAGCCGTACGGCGCGGGCTTTCTATTCCTAGTCGCGCGAATCCTAAAAGCGCGCCGCCCAACAGGTGGGCGGTGGGCCCATTTTAAATGGACGGTTTGACTTCTGCTGAGGTGGGCCCGCCTGCTTGGTGAAAATCTCCAGGTTGACCGAGTCTCCTTGATCCGTGTCGGCTGAAAATTGTGACTTCTGAAGAATCTTACTGTGGAGAATTTTTGTTTTTATTTTTATTTTTTTTTCAATCCCCTCCCTTGAAGTTGCTTTTATGCAGCCATAAGTGCAAATTTGTGATTCCATGGATAAAATCTATTTTGAATTCCGTAGAAAGTGAAATCCCAAAACCCCTCACTGCCATTGAAATTTAGTTTTGAATCAATAGTAGAAAAGTCAGTTCATTCTTTTTGAATTTTGCACTTTTCTAGGTCTACATGGATGTCCATCTTATATGCCATTCAATTCTTGGACTTAGAAGGGTGAGTTTGTGCTAGGAGAGGATTTGCATAAGAGAGAAAGGATTATTTTGTATTTTTCGTTTATATTACTGATGTATTTGTTGGTGCAATATGTTTTTTTGATAACAAAAGGAAAAAAAGTTAATTTTCTTTTAACAAAAGGATTTTTTTTATTTTTTTATTTTTTACTTGAGATAGATTGGAATAGAAAAACAGAATTCATGTAGCCGAACGTAATTAGAACAATGTTTTGATGATGATGATTAAGGATTCTATGATGTTGCGAAAATGCTCAATTTTTTTTTTCTAAATGCAAATATTTTAGAATTTGATGGAGTACTTTAATTATATAGCATATAAAACCAAGTCCTAATAAAAACTTTTCCCATGAAGAGAAAAAAAAATTTTGGTAAAAAATGAAGAGAATGCTAAAATCATTCTTTTACACCTTTTTCAAAGTTTAGAAACACAACATGCCTCCAGCATGTGGCCTTTCTGTTCATGCTCGGACTATGGACATTTGTTTAATTTGAAGCTACCCATATGTGGTTGGTTTGGATCGAGCTTTTACTCTTGTTTCCCTAATGTGCTCCAACATGTGTGACTATAAAAGCATTAATGGTTGATGACCATGCCACAAATTATTTTTTATTGTTTTGAGCTCAATATGTAAGCATAATTAGTTGCCCTAGGAAAGACAACACAAGCATAAACGATGAACACCAGAAGTAATAGTACTATCATAGCTATTTTTGTTGTATAACTAATATTAAAATTATCATAGCAATCACCAGCATGGTTGAATGCATAAAAATGATGGGAGGACATCATTTACTGGGCCATGTGATGATAAAAATCAATGTTTCCTTTGAACAATGAGAAAATACAGGCTCAATAACAAGGGGTTGCTGAGGTGGTTGGCAACTCGATATATGATAGGGAACGGTCACAGGATATGCCACTTTTTCACGTATGGGCTCTCTTTCCTACTTGTGTGACCTTTCTTGAGTCCCAACCCTCCTAGGCTTCGATACCAAAAATAGAAAAAAGAGAGAATATAAATAAAATAATTTGTGAAAAGGTATTTTCTCTCTATCTTACCATATAGAGAGGAGTATAATTTTATTCATGTGTTTGGACAAGATCTTTGTACAGGTTTTGATCTGGTAAAGATCCTTGGTTGGCATGAATCTGTACGTACAAGAGGAAACATTATTCATGTGATAGAGAGAATGTTCTAGAGTATCCAGCTGGGTATTTTTTACACGTTTTTATTAGATTGTCTGGATACTTTCACATGTTATCTCTAGATGAGCCTTAGCTATTACACGCCCTTAAGCTGGTGCCTGGTGGGCCATTCATAGATGGATAGTTTGTCTTGAATAATTTGAAATAGATGAGAAAGAAAGGCCTTTAGTGAATACATTTGTAATTTGATCTTTTGAGTGTACAAATCGAACGACAAGATCTTCTTTGACAACATTTTCACACATACAGTGGTAATCAACTTTTATGTGCTTGGTGCGAGCATAAAATACTGGATTCGCAACGAGTAATATTACACTGATATTATAGCACCAAATTAGTGGAATATGTAACAAGAATATTTGGAGATCTTGAAACATTTAGCATACGAAGCCGGCCTTAGATATTTCCTTGCAGTGTATGCTAAACTACGGCTAGTGGTGTTTATCGGGTCAAATCCGACCTGACACGAAAACATTTTATGTAGGTAAAAACCTACCGGAATCCGGTTAATTTGGGTCACGGGTTATTGGGTCACGAGTTGGTTGGGTCACGGGCCGGGTTCGGGTAAAAAAGAAATAGTAAAAAAATTATAAAAATAATGTGATTTTATTAAAAATGATACAAACAAATGAGTTTTTTTTCCTCATCAATCTCTACTCTTCAGAGAGTCCAGTCTCATTTTCTTCATAACCCAACAGTAATAGCCAACAAACAGGGCTACATTTAAATATCAAATGATTTATTCTACTGTGTTGTTTTCTCTACCATTATCACTGATTGTTTCAACACAATGGGTTCCAGTATTCTTCTCCACCTTTGACAAATTATAGATCAAACTTTGTGCTTATATACACAAGAACAAGATGTCAATCCAACTCTCACTGTTGCTTAACATTAGTGGCAGTAAAATACAATGAGAGAAAATCACCATCATTGTTGTAACAGTAATAATTAACATATTTACACAATGTACGTCCAATTTTTCTACTGACTGATGAGAGACGATTAAATACCACAAACATGAATTCATATTCGGTGTGGGAAGGATATGCAGTGTGCGTCTCTTTAGCCTTTAGGGTTTTTACTTTTTAGTATTAAAAAGTAATTACATTTAATTATTTTTTTATTTTATCACCGGGTTCACAGGTCACCCGGTAACCCGACCCATGAGTCCCGTTAACCGGTACAGACGACCATCGGGTCGGGTCGGATCGAGCACTGAAAATCTGCTGTCATGATCCACCCGCATTGACCCACGGTTCGGTTCGGGTAACGGTTAATTTTGTACACCTCTAACTGCGGCATTTAGCTTCAATTGAAGAGCGGCCCACGGTGGGTTGTTTCTTGGCACACCATGACACAGGATCATGTAGATCTCTTAATATTCTCGCGCGTTATCTTTAGATGGCCCTTAGCTATTAACTAAGACCCACCACGATGATGGAAGACATCAGGCTTACTAAACAATCTAACTTTTTAAGGATTTCATCTAAATGGGATTGGAATCTACCCATTAATGTAATCAAAGCATGATAATCCAACCAATCCTCCAATCTCAGTGATTTGCATGCATTTAAGTAGGGTTCATCCAATGTCCACAACTCTTATAGACAAACATACGACGATGATTTGTATTTTTTTATATTTTTTTTAGATAAAGAGGGTCCATTTTTTCATGCAATTGAATTGAATATAGAAATTGCATGACTTTTATTTTTAAGAATGGTTGAGATTGAAGAAGCATATGTGAATCTTAAAAAAATGACCATCAAATTATCTCCCTCTAGTGGAAGATGAATTAAGTGGAGGTAAAAAATGAATACCCAGCCACCACCTTAGTAATTCAAATCCTAAAAAATAAAGGTTGCATCTATACAGATACCATATATTCTTATATTCAACCCCCTCACTAAAGGCGGACCAAAGAAATTCAACTTGCGGGGGCTCCATATAAAATACATATTGAGGGAAATGATAAATATAAAAGAAAAGCACATAATTCTCAGAACCTTCAGGTGTTTTTCTTTTACAATTTTTTTACTTTTTCAGGTATGGTGGGGGCTCCCCTATACATGGGTCCGCCCCTGCCACTCAGCTTTATGTATCATTCACTTTTTTAATAATCCTTCCCTGGAATTATTTGACCTTAAATTTCTATATAATCAATTACTATATATTTTATCCAAACAAACAATCCCTTATCAATAAAAAGGAAATAAAAATAATTAAAAGGTACCTAATTGCACCATACACATGTGACATGCATGCCCATATCAAGCATATCCAAGCCGTCAATACAATTATCCCAATCTCATTCCATTCGAATATCGGTCCCAATCGGTCCCAATCTACCCTAAAAGCTTGTTACATCACCCCAGTAAATTTCATGCCCATGCCTCATACCAAACCCCCACGTTTTGCATTGTTATAATAAGGCAAGATATGCATGTATTCTTCAATTGCCACTTTCCAGGATAGTTGAGGGTGGGTTCCACCTACCAGCCATGGAAGCTCCATGCCCAATGAGGTAGTTGATGTTTGCTCCAACTGCCATTCAGTCAAGCCCTCTGTTTATGCAAGCTCGTGCCTTTCATGAGCCATGTTGTATTGATTTAGGTAACTAAAGCTTATTAAAATAGTTTATACAATGTGATGTTTGATTGTCTTGTATTAAAACAAGTAATGCATTACTAAATAAATGGCAGAACTACAAAGCAACGCCCCTTGCCCTTTACCAATGTGAAGCTCTCCAATACATTTAGGAGTGGGGTACAACTTAGGGATCTTTTGCCCTTTACGCATGTGATAATAAAATGGATTTTATATATGTAAATGCAAGTATTATATTTATGAAATACGTTATTTTGTTTGTCAAAATCATTATTTTCTTTTAAGTAAATGAGTATATCCAATATTTTAGATTTGATTGGATTTTTTAAATATATCTTTCACAAATGTTTTAAAGTTCATTAAGATATGAAGCTTTTCATTTTTACCATTAATTACACGAATATTGAAAGATTTAGATCATGAATTAAGGTTAAACATTAGCTATATGCATATTAATTAAAGAGATCATGTCCATTAGAAATTATCACTTATACAAAATAAAATAAAATAATAGACTGTCAAGAGTATCTCCATTTTTTATCTGTAAAGATGGGTGGTTTGTTTTTGTAGAAAGGTTTGTACAAACACAACCACCCATCTCTATAGATAAGAAATTTCATTCCATATCTCAGAACATTCTACAGCTTCATTACAACCATAAAACATCTATTCATCTCTACTTGCCATAGACCCACTGTAATTTAATGTTTCGGACCATGCTTCAAAACCTTGTTTTCTCAAACCCAACTACACCACTCCATCTCCATGCTGTGAATTCCTACAAAATATAGGGCAGGAAAAGCTCAGGTAAGAACCAATCATAAATCAATCCCAGTAACATAAGTATAGAAAGAAATCGTAAATAATCTAAAATAACATGGTAAAATCATGAAAGATTGGTCATTTATAGGTGGGGCATTCCAATCACACAATCTAGGCCCATATGGAATTTGGATAGTGATTTTGAGATCCGGGATTTAGGGTGCTGCGATTTAGGGCTTTAGGGATGTAAGGATTTTTGGACTTTGTGGTTATAGCTGAAATCCCATTGACGGTCGCGCGAGAGGGAGAGAGGCGAGTTGCAGCGAGAGTAGATGACGCCCGAGAGAGAAAGACGAGAGGAAATGAGAGTTGCAGCGTGAGGAGATGAGCCTAGTTGAGAGAGAGAGAGAGAGTGGGAACCGAGCTTTAGGAGGGAGAGTTGCAACGATGGCTCCCAGCGATGAATCGAGCTTCGGGAGAGTTTGTAGTGATGGCTCTCAGCTGAGAGACGAGAGCGGGAGAGTCCAACGATGCCAGGAGAGAGAGAGAGAGAGAGAGAGAGAGAGAGAGAGAGAGAGAGAGAGAGAGAGAGAGAGAAACGAGGGAGGGAGAGAGCCCAGGAGAGGGAGAGTCTAGCGACGCCCTGGAGAGAGAAATGGGCTGGAGACTCAGGGGAAACTTCTTCACTTCAATGATAAGAGAGGGCTCTATTCGCGGAAGAGAAAGGGGAGAGAGAGAGAGGGTCCTGAATTTTGCTGACTCTTGACACTCAATCCGCCCACACGCAGAACTCACACGATTCAGCTTATGCCTTATGGTCCCCTAAGCTTTAGCTTAGGATAAAGTAAGCTGAAGTAATTTCAATTGTATAGTGGGGCCCACCTGGAGACCCACATGGGGATGGGGGTGGGGGGATTTCAATGACTTCCTGGGACCCTCCTTCCGGCAAAAAATCAGACGCCAACCGTGATTTCTATCATATCAACCTAGGAACCAAAAGTTTAATCGTCAACGGTCCATTTGGATTGGTACACAGTCAATCCAATGGTCCAGTAAATTCGGATCTGATCAAAAGTTAGTGGACATGTGCAATTTAGTGGGGGTCGAGTGTTTGGTCCATTTAAATGGACTAAGGGTGGGCCCTAAAAATGTTAGCTTACCGATTCTTATCCAAAACTTAATCTTAGGAGAGCAAGCTCCATATATATTATCATTTAATCATTTATATGCAAGAAATAATCAGGAAAAATACATTTTCCAAGGATTTTATCCTAATTACTAAAGAAAGTAGTGTGGGCAGAGGCAAAACTAAGCTCCCCTCAAATTTCTTGAAAATCTAAATCCATCTTGCATAATGGACCTTGAGAAAAAAAATTTTCTTGACATAGTGGCCTCCTCAAGATAAATTTTTCTTCCCTTGAGTACGGTTGCAAAAACTAATACAAAGACATATATAGTGCCAACAATTAGATTGTTCTAATTCATGTTATAAAGCTGGCAAGGGAGATTATAGGGGGAGAAAGAAGTGTGAAGACCTAGTGCTGAAATTTTGAACTAAGGAGTTGGTTTTTCATTTTCAACATGGGTGGCGTGCAGATGCACATGACTTGTTGACTGTTGACTAGTAAGTGCTGCAGGACATGCAGAAATGAGAAAGAGACTGCAACATGAAGCAGGCACAAAGAGATCAGTCATATAAATATACTAAAAATTTTTCGTACACGAAGGCACGACGCACCACTGGATCTAGATATGCCTCAGACCGACTGAACCTAGGTTCCATGCTTCTCAAAAGCAAGTCCAACAATAAAATGGATTCCACAAAAAAAAAAACCCAATTGATTGCCAAATGATATAATTCCAGTCATTCATTTATTCTTAACAAAACTGAATCATTAAATCACCCAATTTGCTTATCTGAGCTTCTTATCTTGGTCTCATCTCATCATCAATGAAGTAGTGCTTTTTTTTTTTTTTTTTAAATGAAGAAGGGATGACAATACCTGTAAATAACTCAAATTTGGTGATCCTTTTTTGTTTTTGATGAGGATGGCAAAAACTTGTAAAATTTTTCAACTTTTAGCCCATTTTCTTTTAAATGAAAAATGGATGGTAATACCTATAAATAATTCTAACTTGCTGCCCCCTTTTACATTCTCCTCTTAAATCCAAGGGTCCAAAATATCGCTTGAATTTATGTACATAAATCCAAGTGTCCAAAATATTCTAGATTCAAAGTCTGCTCTCCCATATTATATAGTTAAGAGAAGCACGTGTGAAGAGTGTAGATCATTTTGAATGGAACTACTCATTACGGTCCCTGAAATGCCTTTCACCTGCTTTAAATTTAAAATTTCTTCCCAGCTTTCTTTGGATTGGCCCAAAAGGTATTTACTGAAAATCACCCATCAGTCATCTCCTTCTCCATTTGGCATAGGCTTTGAGATGTTTATCTAATTAAATAACTAAATAGTTAATGAATTCAATCTCTAAGTAAATAGTCTTTTCTCCATTTCTGGTCCCTTCCCTTTAATGTTTTTTTTTAATGATCTCTTAGATTATTAGAGCCATAAAAAAGAACAATAATAGGATGCATTCCTTTTTTGGACTCGTTTTATCAATATAACAAAAAGGACAAGATGTTACATCAAAAGTACTTTAATTTAAAACTCCTTTCATTTTTTAAAAGAATATTTAAAAGCACCTACTTTTATCCACTAAAAAAGAAAAACTTCCACTTTTCCATATGAAAAATTTAAAAGATTTATAACAAATAATTAAAAATAAAATGTCATCATAACCGATTTATATTTTATTCTTTCTTTAAAATCAATCTTATTTTTTTTATCCTATTTAGTAGAGTTGCCAAACCGGCCCAAAAAGTGGTTAAGTGCAACGATTGATGACGTGGTAGTAGTGGGCCCCAACTATGATGTTTGTCACCTACCAATTGTGTTGGCAATTGTGCAATGGTGTTTGAAATTTATCAAAAGCATATTTTACACACTAACCTTTTCAAAAGGACAAATATAAAAAAAAGCAAAGATATTCTCCTGAAATTTCACAGCACGAACGTGCACTGCTATCTCATGCATGCCACGCGGTGCTCAAATGGTAGTCTCGCGATTACACTTAGCCACGCGTCTCCGCTCGCGTGAGCGGAGACTTGGGGTTTTTCATGGAGCACGTGTCTCGGGTGAACGCTGACGAGGTGTGTCACGTGGCCAGTCGCCTCTTGAGTCTTGAATGCCGCGGTGACGGTCAGCACAAGCTTCAAGTTTGCGACGACACGTGACGCGCCAAGGGAAACGTGACATGCATTTATTTACGAATCATAAAGGTGCTGCAGCATACGTACATGTGATCTGAGCCATTGATTTTAGCATGATCTCGTGTGTTGACTCTCTTGAATGGTTTTTATAGGTTTGGTACTACAATAACTAGGGCTGATGTTAGAATCGATCTACACAACAAATGCCCTCCGTGGGCTTGGGCTCGAATGGTGAGTTGATGGAGCCTTTTTGAAGGGCTTAAACTCAACTCGATTAAGGTGGGGCAAGTTCACTTTTGGGTTTATTTTGTACGTTGTTCGTAAAAGTTTGTGTGAGTAGCTAAATATTTTTAAAAGTAACATAGAGATGACCTTTTCAAGTAGAATTTAATGGCTCATCCAATTTTGATTTTTTTACAATTTTTTTTTTTCAAAATGTCAGTATCCACACACTCAATCCGCACACACTCATCCCAGTATCATGGATTAATCTCTGATTATATCAAAGGAAGAATTATACTTCACCAATTGAGCTACCAGTTGATGTTAACTTTGACAAATTATCTATCTGTTAAAAATCAAACACATCAATTTGATGATCTAGAGTTTAGGAGCGAGAGTAAATTAGAGCATGTCGCTAGTTTGATTGGCGATAATGGTTGAGAAAATCGGCTGATACGAACTTATATTAGTTGATACCACAACGATGATTTGATGGGTATTGGTCTCGGCATCGCTCCCCTAAATTAATGGTGTGAACCGATATAATTTCTCTGCCAATAGCCCTAAAACCCTCATTTTTTTCCTTTTCCCCATTTGAACCCATCTCCTCCAAACACCAGCAACCCCTCTTTCTTCTTAACATTTCTTACACCTCTCAAGCCGTCAAAAACACTTTTTTTTTATTTGGTAAGAAAAAATCACTTATAACTCTATAATAATAAGAATCTTGTGTTTATTTAGATTTGTTAAGAATGGACTTAGAAATGATGATTGCATTCCATTTTTTGTTTTGGATCGTTTCGTTCTCTTAGATCTACAAGTTTTGATGCTAGATCTATATATTGAGGGTTTTAGAAATGTTTTTTTTTTTTTTTTTTGTTGTAGTTGTTGAAATCTTCTATTTTTTTACAAATCAATTGTTTGTAGTGCGTTTATGATGCTTATGGCTCATTAGTTTTGTGTAGATGATAGATCTAATGATTAGAAATCTAGTTATAAGAATTTTTTTCTTTGACATTTGTGGTTTTTCTTGAAAGACTAAGAATTTTCTTCTAATTACTAATTAGTTTGTAAGCACTTGGTTTGATGAATTCATTCTAATAGATGTAGCCGTAGACTGTATAGCTCTACTCATCTACAAGATGTGAGTATTTTAAAGATTTTTTTAAAAATTTGAATTTCACAATATTTTAATATTAATATATTGTATTTTGAGGATTTCACCATAAATATGTTCTTTGAAGGTTATATAATCATTGTATACTTCATATATGCTAACTTCTCGTAATTGTTTTATGCTAATAATTTTTAGATCTAGCTGTAGGAACTTTCACTTTTGTATTTTGTTGAGGTTAACGTCCACCCTTGCTCTGAGCGGTCATAATTGTGGTCTAGCCCTTGCCCTCACCATAAAACTATGGTTGCGCCATTTCCTATCACCAATTGGTTTTGGGATAAGTGGTAGCTTAATGGGGTGTAAGATCCTACAAATAATATGAGCCTGGTAGGTCGGGTGTTCGAGTCACAGGTTACGTATTTTGTGAGTTCACAACAGGAGTCGCGAAACACTTTCGTCGAAAAAATAGTGTGCGAGATAGATTCCGTATGAAGCCATCACGAAGAAGTCGGAAGCAAGCACAAAGTTAAAGGCAATTATTTCCAGCAAACCATCAATGGATGGATTACTAGATTGAAGTAGCATTTGACTCACAGGCAGAATAGACTAGTGAAAGTATCCTAAAGTGCCTCCAATTGTGAACAAAGAAATGTAGGAGCTCCTAGATGCAAGAAAGCAAAAAGCAAAAAATAAAAACGTTTTACAAAGAATAAGAAGAAATGAGAAACTTGAGGGCTGCAGAGAAGAAGTATTTGAGCATAGGAATGAGGGAATAATTTCCTCCAGCGATGATGAGGCCCAGATATGAGGAGGGCTAAGAGAGAAAGTATGAGGTCTCTTCAGGAGGAGAGGAGAAGAATACAATGTGAAGCGGCCACTAGAGATATGAGTGGGGTGACTTATCTGGATCTGTAGGAGGGGGTTTGCTCTGGACATTTAGTCAGAAACATTACTGGAACGAGATATTGAGGAGGTCGATCAATCTCCCACACAAGGCACGCCTGGGTTCAACTGACCAATTTGTATATTGGAAACCAATAGCGAAACAACCCAGCATTAATTGTAAAAGTATTAAAGGGCAAGTTTAATAAAATAAGGAATAATTTGGTGAGAGCTGCTGGAAAGTTCTTTTTAGACGCTGCCATTACCCCCAAATAAGGCAGATTCTTCTAATTTCACAACTATATTAGATGTAACGGTAGACCATGGTCCTAAAATAAAAGCACCCACCTCTTACGAGATTGGTTATATCTTTGTGAATTGAAAATTAGGATGCGTTCAAAGTGCATACTGCTTACTATGATGTTACGAGCATTTTATTTGATTGTCACCCACTAATCAAAACATATGAAACATTCATATGTGCATCACTATCATCTACTTTAATCGGGTTATTACAGCATTTAATGTTCATTAGATAGAATTAGATTACTGTTCAGAATCATTGTTCATGATTATTACCATCCAACTGATCTCCTCCATCTAAGGATAACATTAACATGCCACAAGACAATTATGAATAAAATAAAATAATAGGATGATGCTCATGATAATTAGAGGCAAACACATTGGCAACTAGGAATCAGAACAATGAAAATCCCTCTTGAATATGGCTAATTCAGAACAATCAAAGTCATGAGTGGCCATAATAATAAGAGCGATTTGATGGCATATGCAAAAACAATACTCCAATCCTTATTCAATTTCATAAACATAAAGCAATAAAATATAAAAAAATGCAATTCTTTTCCTATTATTAGTAATCAAGTCTTGATCAACAATCAAATGTAGAGGGGTCGAGCCAGATCTGATCATTGATCCCTAATCACATGATCTAAAGAAATGGTTTAATATGAATAGCACTGTTCATTCTAAAGTGAGGAAAGGAATTGTCTGTAATTATCCTTTCTAAAAAATTTAGGTCCAATATCGCCTTAAAAAAGCAGTCTCTAAATAGCCCCATTTTGGGCCCATAAGCTATGGCGAAAGAGGGCCAATTTAATCCTAGCGTATTTAGTCCTATAATGGTCTAATATCTGGCCAGAAACTAGTTAAACTAGGCTCAAAAAGAAGACCAACAAACAGCCCTAGAAATGGGTCTAAAAGTAGGCCCCAAAATCAGCTAAATCTTGGCTCAAAGAATGTCAGGCCCAAAAATGGTTGAAAAGGGGGTTTAAAACAAGGTCCTTTGAGGCTCTAAAACTGAACCAAACTGTCCCTAAATCAGGTTCATAATGTGCCTAAGAACTACACAAATTGAGGGCCTGAATCTACTTTATATTATGGGCCATACAGTAGTCTAAAACAGGTCTATAAGAAATCTCAAAATTGCAAGGCAACAGATGTTAATAGCTTGTCTAGAAATCAGTCCAAAAAGGCTTAAAGCCAGCTTTAAAATGAGACCACAACAGCTTGAAATGAGGCCCTAATCTTGATATATATATTAGGCCCTTTTTTGATGCTATAAAACTGTCCTAACCAGGCCCATAAATGGACTATAAACAATACCAAATTGGTTTTAGAATAGGCCTACAAATAGGTCTGTAAATGGGTTTAGAATAGCCTCTGCAATAGATTCAGGTTGGACTTCCAAATGACCCATAACACAGGCACATATCTTGGAGTGTCTTAGGCCTAGGAAGAGCTAAAGAGCCAGTATAATTTACTAAACAAAGAGGCCTTATAATCATGCAAGATCTGGGCCCATTTCAAGTTTGAATCAAACGACTAGGCCTGATTGTATCACTCAGACCTGTTCAGATCTGGACCTAAAAAATCCAGATCAAGTCTGAGCCAGATCTAGACCTGTATCTGGGTCCATGGGCTGGGGCAGAAACTCCTCCCATTTTTCCTTTTTTTTTTTTTTTTTTTTTTTTTGTGTGTGTGTGTGTGTGTATTGAAAAAAATTGTCCCCAGTTGAAGCCACTTTATTTTTCTTCTTGTATTATTATCATTTGTTGTGGTGGAAATAAACACGAGCAAGCACACACGCACACAAAAAAAAAAAAAAAAAAAAAAAACATATTAAATGGTTCGGCAGTGGGCCTAGATTTATAGTGAGATGACTTCAATTTTCATTATTTTGAGAAATTACCATAAAAACTTTATGGTGAGTTCTATTGGCACAGCAAAAATCTCTCTTCCCACTGCAAAAAAATAAAAAAAAAAATAAAAAAGTTTTCCTACACTACCCCTCCCCCCTCCTCCTCCTCCTCCCTTCCTCCCTCTCCCACCCTCCACCCTCTTCCCTCATCTAGGCCCCCCCGGTCTCCGGCCGGGAAGGAGCCCCGACCGGCTGGCCGGTCTCCCTCCCCCCTCTTACTCTTTCTTCCTCCCTCCCCTTCTATTTTCTTTCCCTCTTCTTCCTCTCTCCCTTCCTCTTATTCCCTCTCCTTCCCTCCCCCTCCCCCTCCCAGTCGCCGGCGGGGAGGGAGTGCTGTAGCCTGATCTCCCTCCCCGCCGGCGACTGGGAGGGGGAGGGGGAGTAAGGGAGGGAAGGAGAGGGAATAAGAGGAAGGGAGAGGGAGAAGAGGGAAAGAAAATAGAAGGGGAGGGAGGAAGAAAGAGGGAGAGGGGGGAGGGAGACCGGCCGACTGGAGACTGGGATGAGGGAATATGGTGGAGGGTGGGAGGAGGAGGAGGAGGAGGAGGAGGGAGGGGGGAGGGGTATTTTAGCAAAAAACATACATCTTTTGTCTTCTAATGTGGTGGGGAGTAGGGGTGTACACGAATCGGATTGGTGCGGATTGGGCCAAATCCGTCACCAATCCGTAGGTAACGGATTGATGGATTTGAAATCCGTCACCAATCCGTGACTCTTAAAATCCGATCCGATCCGATCCGTGGTGGACCAAATTGGATCGGATTAATCCGTTCAATCCGTGACTGTAGAGTGTTGCAGGGTGTGTTGGAGGAGAAGCAGAGGAGGTTGAGCAGCAAAAGCAGATCTCTTCTTCCCAGAGAGAGGAGGAAAAAAAAACATGACTGTAGGCAAAATGCAAGGGAAGAAGAGGTAATAAGTAGCTGAAAAGAAGAGAAAATCCAAAGGGGGAAAAAGAGAAGAAACCCTAGGGATGTAGATCAGACCTTTCTTGACCTGCAGTGTCCCAGATCTGGGTCTTGACGCTCTTGTGCTGGATGACGAGGGTTCGAGTCTGGAACTCAACGCCGATGGTGGCCTTGGAGTCTAAGGAGAAGTCATTGCGAGCAAAGCGAGCGAGGATCTGAGATTTCCCAATAGCTGAGTCGCCGATGAGGACGATTTTGAACACATAGTCGATCATGTCTGCTCCTTCACTCGCCATTACTGAAGCAGAGGAGGCAGAACCTTCGCTTCGCAGCAGGCAATACAAGTGAATCAAGTCTCACTCCCTTCCGCTTCCTAAAATAGGTTCGAACACAGCCATCCCACTGCCTCTTCGGCCATGAAGCCCTAGCCCTAATCCTTGGCATGAACGACGCAATCGCGTTGGAAGCAAACTCACCAAAGGCCGAAAACAGTACTTCCAAAGAGATGGTGACGAACAGATCTCGAGTCAGAAAAAGTGGCGAATCGGGAATCGACCAGAGGAACTCTACAACATCAGGCGTGGCACTGAACAACGAGCATCTTGCAGTGATTTCCGCAGGATGAGCGGGGCGGCCGAGCCTCAGGAGAAGGGAGAAGAGATGCCATGCTTTCTCGATCTCGATTAAGCTGGATCCGTGAGATTCTGAATCGAAAATGGAAGCTGCTGCCATGACGATCTGAGAGGAAATGAAGCGCTTTGGATTGAGATGAGATTGCGATCTGAAAGTTCAGATCTTGAATCTGAGGTTTGAGTTAGGGTTTAGGGTTTTTGAATCTGATTCATTTTTCCTGCAGGAGACGAAGAGAGAGAAGGTTTGATGCGGTAGCTGGTGGGGGGATGAGGGAAAAAGGGGAGATTTTGGGTGTTGAAAGAAGGGGGGAGGGGGAGGGGTGGGGGATGGGTTTGGGATGAAGGGAGATGAAGCCACGAATCCGCTGGATGGGTTTTGGGGTAGGGTTTTGGCCCTCTTGGGATAAGTTAGTAGGGAATTATATTTTTACCCATATATATTTTTATTTATATTTAATGTCAACGGATCGGATCGGATTGAATCCGCGGAATGATAATGAAATCCGCCACCGATCCGTTGCTAACGGATTGTAAAATTCTCAATCCGTTGACATTCGGATCAGATTAAAATCCGCGGATCGGATCGGATCGGATTGACGGATTCACGGATTTTTTGTACACCCCTAGTGGGGAGAGCAATATTTGTGGTGCCAATAGAATTCCCCTTAACCCCAAACTTTATTTGTTCTGCTTTCTTATGTCTCTCATGAGGCCTTTCAGACCCTCCCAATTATGTACCTGCATTAGTATGACCCAAATGTTTTAGTCACCACAGAAATCAGGGTGACCGGCATACGGTACACCCCGTTATACATTGCAGCTGCCAAGAAGTGTCTTTTCTGCTAGTCATCCCAAAGCAAATTCCAATAATAAGTGTCACAACACAAACAGTCTAAATGATCAGATGTTGGAAAACAGTGATGTCCTATATAACAAGGGTCATAAATTGATCAGAGGCGCTGTAACTTCTAAAATTCAGATTGCTTAAAGCCTGTTTGTTTGCATGAAATACCTAGGAATTGAGTACATAGGAATTTATTAGGGCTGTACAAAAAATCCGGTATAACCGCTAAACCAGACCGAACCGACCGAACCGGGCGGTTCGGATCGGTTTAAGTANTAGTAGATCGGTTCGGTTAACGGTTTGAAAATCATAAAAACCGCTTACATTGGTCGGTTATCGGTTTGAGCCCACGGTTAACCGCTTAAACCGAACCGACCGCAGGCGAGTAACTTAAGTATTAATTTTTTACTATTTTTACCCTTAGGGTTTACTTTCATAGTTACTATTTTACCTTTCTCATAAGAACTCAACAGTCAACACCGCCTCAAAGGGTTATTCCTTCTCAGTTCTCACTTATCATGACCATCCGCCGGAGAACTCCACTGCTGCAGTCCATCTATTCAATCTTCTTCGGCACCGACCAAACAGAAACCCTCTCTTCGATCTCGACCTGATCTTGCATGCTTCTTCTCCATTTCTCTGTTTCAAGAAACCAGAGGTCCGAACCCTAGTCTTAAACTAGAGATTGGAAACACCCCCCCTCTCCCGGTTCTTGTTTCCCTTCTCCAAACCCCATCCTAAACAAGAGATTGGCAAACCCTAGAAGAAAATAAGAAGAAGGAAGAAAAGACAGCATCCCCTCTCCAAACACCAGTCCTAAACAAGAGATTGGCAAACCCTAGAAGAAAATAAGAAGAAGGAAGAAAAGACAGCAGTTTGGTGGTTTGTAGAACCCATTACTCAATGTGAGTAGACATGCAATTCTACTTGTGAATCCATAGTGTTAATAGTTGATTTGGTCTCTCATTAGATGTGTGAAATATGCAGCATCTGAAATGGAACCTAATATGCAGCATCTGATTTGGTCACTCCTAATTACTGTTCGGGTTGGTTTCTGTTTTGTGTATGGACGGATTATTATATTATTATATATGGAATTTGAATCGGTGGAGAAAACGAATGGAATCGTATTTTGGTTGATTATGAAACTCAAGTGACTGACCTGTTGTTGTTCTCGAGAAAGAGAAATTGGAAGGAAAAAGATGATCTTTTTTCTTGGTCTTTGATTTTTATGGCATTGAGTTGTGTGGTTTTTTATTTTATTTTTTTATTTTTTATTTTTTTTTTTTTTGTAGAGTGAGAGATTTCAATGGATGATGTTTTGGCTTCTCTCATTGTTTACAAAATGCCTTGTATGGAATTTTATATTTTGTTTTCATGGTCTTTTGTTTGGCCCTTTATGTATGGAATTTCAGACCTCAATTTCTGTCTCGATTTGTAGAATGATTCATGGTAGGCTGGTTTGCATCTCTCTAATTCTAGATAGGATTCCATTTCTTTAGTTTCATGTTAAGCACATGAGAATCAAACAAATTGAGCAAAGATGAGAAAGGAACAGAGAGTTTTTTTTTTTTTTTTTTTTTTTTTTGGGGGGGGGGGTGGGGGGGTTGGTCGGTATTAATAAATGACACTAAAAGAGGAAGGTGCAGATAAGGGGAAAGAAGCTTTTTTTTGTTGTTCACAAACTAGAAGATAAAGGTCAATTGTCTCTTTTATGTTCTACTGCATTTCCAGACAAATCCGTCTTTCAGGGTGCAGAATGAAGACATTCTTATTTAGTTAATGGGAAACCTGAGGGGCACTTCTTTTGCTTTGGCGACCTACATTAACATTTTTGCAGGTTTATGCTGAGAAATATGCAGAAGATCAAGATGCATTTTTTGCAGACTATGCTGAAGCTCATGCCAAACTCAGCAATCTGGGTGCTAAATTTGATCCTCCGGAGGGTTTTTTGTGCGTTTGCGATTAGTCCAAACTCTCTTTTTGGAGAAGAATTTTTTTATATGCGCTTAGTCTAGTCTTGAATGTTGGATTTTTATGTTTACACGAAACATTGGAATAAATGAAAAGGATGGGGTATCATCATTTTGAAATTTTCAATGTCTGATTTTCAAAAAAATAAAATAAAAAACAACGGTTTAACAGACCGAACCGATCCGAACGGATCGGTTCGGTTCGGTTAAAGCCCTCTCCATCGGTCGGATCGGATCGGTTAATTAAAAAACCGACAGGTTCGGTTTGGTTATTGGTTTTATTGTTAAACCAATCCGAACCGCCCATGTGCAGCCCTAGAATTTATGGTGAAATAAGTTAAGGAATGAAGGAAAAATGGTGGAGATATATATAGATGAGACCTTGACTTTTTTAGTATTGATTTACTAGGGGGCTGAGTATTTATTTTCCATCTTCCCTTGATACAAGATCAAATAAAGAAGAGGTTATTTGATGTACATCTTTTGATATCCATATTTATTTCTTCATTTTTATGCACTTAAAGAAATCCAATAATCCTACGTATTCAATTACATTAAAAAAAGGGGCTCTAAAATTAATAGCCTGTTATGTATTGACTATGTACCAAATTTCATATTGGAAAGAGTTGGGCTTACGGATGGCGAAAATCCCGCGGGTTCGGGGCCCTACGGGGACCCGGCCCGAAATTCGGGTATAGGGCCGGGTTCGGGTGCCACTCGAACCCCCCAGCCCGGGGGCAGGTAGGGTATGGTAGTGCCATACCTGGCCCCGAACCCGACCGGAAAATAATATGTAATTATATATATAAATAAATATTTTTTTTAGAAATATAATACATGCATGATATATATATAACTCTTTTGAGAATTGAGACTTGAGTCCTTTTTTGCAAGTATATATATAATACATTATACATGTATATATTATATAGTATTATAGTTATATGTCATTAGTATGTAAATCCTAAATACCCTAAACTCTAAATCCTAAATACCCTTAATCATATGATCTATAGTTTTAATTTTCATTTTTTGCTAAGTTACCTAAAACATGTTAAATTCATTATCTCAATAATATTTTAGAAACATAATACATGTACGATATTATAATAACTCTCTTGAGAATTGACTAATTGAGACTTGAGTCCTTTTTTGCAGTAAGTAATATATATATATAATACATGTTATATATATTGTGTGGGGTGATTTTTAAGGTACCTAGATAATGTTAACCTCGGCGATAAGATGCCGGCTAAGCGCGCCCACATGTCGTCCAAGCGCACCTCGGCGATGGAGTCAGAGCGTTGGCTGAGACTAGATTTGGCCCGGCTACGCACTCTAACCTCGGCTACACACTCTGACCTCGGCCAAGGGAGTCAGGTTGCCAGTTGAGAAGTACAGCGATCGCTTCCCTACTTCTGCTGCGCCATCAGACACGTGGCTGAGTACGGGCATGTGCAAATGAGACAGATGAGCCATCCCAGCCGTCCACAATCTTCACCAGATCACTGACAAGGCAGCATCCAGCGGCTGTAGCTAGATCATGGCAGAGCCCGAGGATGGATCCGATGGGACCTCAACCGCCAATGACTTGGGACAGGATCAGGCCCAACATGACATGCATTTAATGCGATGTGGGCTGATCGGACTGGCATTAAATGCATTGTGGGGTATGATGGATCCTCATATATTACTTTGTGGGCTAATGAGATCATTCCTATCAAATCTAAGGGCCCACTCCAAGATATCATGTAAAATCCTCTATAAATATGAGGACGTTCCAAGACAAAGGTATGCATACACATCCCCTCTTGAGCCGTTACTCTGTCTCCCTTCTCCTCCGACCTCTTTTGAGTTCATACACTAACTTAAGCATGGGAGAGCCTTGCGCCGCCCAGGCCAGGGTCCTCTGACTGTTTGTTTCTCCCTTTTCAGGCTCTAAGGCAGCTAATCTTCATCAATTCTTTGGATAAGTCCTACCAGGCACCCCTTAATCTTGTGAGTTATATTTTTTGCACTTATATATATTATATAGTATTATAGTTATATGTCAGTAGTAAACTACTAAACCCTAAATGCCCTTAACTCTAAACCCTAAATACCCTCAATCATATGATCTATAGTTTTAATTTTGATTTTTTGATAAGTTACTTAGAACATGTTAAATTCATTATCTCAATATCATAATTGTTCATAATATTTCACCATCCTCTAAACCCTAAACTCTCAATTACTAAGATAGTAAGATTATGATTTATAAAATATAAATACATTTAATGGTAAAATAAAGTAATTAATACATGTAATGTGCGGGGACGGGGTCGGGTATGGGTCTTACCCATCCCCGTCGGGGTCGGGGATTCCCCGAACCCCAAATAGCGGGGATGGGGGTGGGGATGGGAAGGGCATACCCGCCCCGTTGCCATCCCTAGTTGGGATCACTGTCAAATTGTTTAAATGTTATAAACATGAACTAAGTGAAACAACGAGTTTTCCACGTGATTAGCCCTTGGTGGGCTTATTCCGTGGATTGGGCTTAGAACTAGTGTTTCTACGCTCATTTGTTGCACTCAGGCTAATTCCTAGCCCAACAATAAATGGGCCCAGTCCTGCTCATATGTATGCTTAAAGACCTAGTCTAACCTGAGATATTTAGGACAAGGAACTTATATATATATATATATGTGTATTGGGAGTGCTCCTATGAGAGCATCTCTCACCTTATTATGGAGACAAGGTTCACATTTAAGTTATTGGCATTGGATATGGATGTGAGGAACGCTAGGTGACGCCGGGCGTTTTTAAAAGGCTAGGTGACGCCCGGGCATTTTTAAAAGAGGAATGCCCAATTCTTTTAACCAATCAAATAGGAATGAGTTGTATTTCTATTGATTGTGGTTATCTGAATTGATTGTGGTGAGGTGATCTGAAAAAAGAGGAATGCAAATAGCTTCAAATGGCTTAAATGGCTCCTAATTCTTTTTTTTTTTTTAAGAGTATTTCTTTTTGAAGAGTATTTTTCTGAAGAGTATTTTTTGAAGAGTTTTTTTAAGAGTATTTTTAATTCTTCCCTCTCCCTCCCTCTCTCAAAAGGGCCAACGAATGGCTCCTTTTTTTCTCTCCATGTGGCTCCTATTTTATCTCTCTCAACAAATGCCCGAGATTAACACAAAGACTCTTAAATTTTATCTCTAAAAAACTGCCACCAGGAAGAGTACAAATGAACAATGTGATTGCCATATAAGGTTCGAGATTTGAATTGGTCATAGTTGGGCACCAACGTTGATAACAAAAATCAGGTTTTTTACCCAATATTGGCCCTATATCTATAATGTGTGTAGAGTAATACCTCAGGTTAGACTTTATATGCATGGAGCCCACTTCAATCCTATGGTGGAGACTTACCCAAGAGAAACCCTATGTGGAGAGAGACCCAAGATGACTTCCAAACTTGGGTGAGTGCCAATCCGCTTGGTGATAATCATGTCACGATTTTGATTTGAATGGATCAAAGTTGGGCCCCATCATCTAGAACAGAAATGAGGTTCACTTTTTAGAAGGTGCTTCATGTGTGTGTGTGTGTGTTTTTTTTTTTTTTTGGTATCTTGACTTCAATCCTATAGTGGATGTTAAGGGCTTCAAGTCCTCAGATGGGTGAGCTCTTGATCAAAATCCAGTCCGGCATAATCCAGGATGTTCAACCCAACCATGTCTAGCCCATGAGCCAGGACATAGAGATCCAACAGAAGGACAGGTCATGCAAATTGTCGTCCCAACACATCAAATGCATCAAAAGTAGTATGCAAGGTGTCCACTCCACTTAACAGAGATTTTGGTGAACAAAAGGAAAGTACTTCAAACGATATCCATGACATTGATGACAACCTAGCACATCAGATTCTTTGCGAGTTGCTACAGCTCCAGCATGGACAACTACTGTAACACCCCATCCCTTAACCCATCGTTAAGTTAATTAATTGTTTGATTAGTTAGTAAGTTTGCTTAGAGTCTTAGCGAGTCGGGTTTATCGTATGGATCACGCGTGCGAAGTCTCGCGCGAGTCCGAGATCGTTTGGGTACAGTAGGGGGGTGGTTTGCAATTTGGGAAGTTTTCAGGGGTTTAATCGAGATTATGAGTTTTTGTGAGTTTGGTGCATCGGGTAGATCTCGTTATTTTATGAACTTAAGTCTTCTATCGCGTTTCGATTCGACCCGAGGAAGAGCCCCAAAGATCAACTTAAGTGAACTTAGGGACTAAAACCAAATCCCCATTTTAGTCTAACCTAATATACGACATTTGGGTTTGAGAGTTGTTTTCTCCATCTTGAACTTAAAAAGAGATTTTCTCCCAAAACTCCCTTGGATTTTCAATTAGCACTTCATCAAAGGCAAGTTAATATACATAATACGTTTGATATGTTTATCTCTTCTTGATTTGAATGGAAATATGATGATTTAGATGACCTTTGCTCATTTGTTAATCTTGGATTTGAAAACATGATAATTATATTTACTTGCTTAATGAATTGGATTAGGATGTTAATGATTTGATTAGATGGATGATTGGAATTAGAATGGACTTGTTATATGCATAATGTGGTTATATATCAGGTTCAAGAAGAATGTGATGGAATTGACCCATGTTCACTACAGTTACAGAACTTGTGTTCTGTAACCGCAGTGTACTCGGTCGACTGACCAGGGGTCTCGGTCGACCGACCACACAGGGTCAGGTTCTCTGGAACCTGACCATTTCACTGTTCATGCATTTTTCACTTACAACTGGGGGTCGACCGACCTTGGGGTAGGTCGACTGACCATGAAGGGGGTCGACCTGCTTAACTGAAAATTCCCCTTTTGAAGGGACTTTTCCACCCATTTTGATTATGACTGAATTGGAGCCTTGGCTACCCATTTTGGACTAATTTGACTATATATGAGGATGTTTTGAGCCGACGCTCCTCATGGCTATTCCGGTTACATCGGGATCCATTCTAACTCAATCTTGAACGGTATGGGACAACGTGATACATTCCTTTAAATCTATGCACGAAGAATGTTCGTCTGGGTATCCTGAACCTTAACCCTTTCGTTGACTGAGTAGGGATGTACGATACTGCTGGATTAACTTTGTACTTAGGATTGGCTTGTCTATCGCTTATGATTCCGAATTGTACCGTCCGGTACCTTCTACATGAAATGTTCATGTTCTTTAGCTTTGTTTAAGTTTATTTTGTTTGGGATCACATGATGAACTTAGATGACGAACTTAGGATCCCCTTTGGTGTTTCGTTTGTTCTGAAATTCGATGAAAGTGTTAAGACTAGACGGCTTTGATTGTAAAGCTTGTCGAGAACTACTTATGATGTTTATGTTTTGAAGAAGTCTGATTGTATTGGTTTGATTTAATGATGGAAAAGTAGTTCTCTAAAATTTGATGAATCTTGCGTTCACATAAGAAGAGTCTAGTCCCTCACTATTGTATGTTTAGGACTCTTGTGTCAGGAATCACTCAACTGTAAATGCCCAACACACTTGGGGCACCATTTGTGTGAGGACTTTGGATTGAACGTCTGCGCATTATGACTTTTTTATATTTAAATGGATGTACACCATTTGATACCCGTTCTGAAGAAGTTTGATGTTTTGTTTTATTTTTTTTATAGGGTATCATTCTGATTGCTTGCCGGGTTTTTATCCCGTGCCTTCTGTTTACTCTACCGCAGCTCTCATGTTGAGCCGGGAGGGACAAGTGGAACTATCCCGTGGTGATTAGTTAATGTGGATGCCTATTTGTTAATTTGTCTTCGAATGCTATACATTATTACTTCCCGAATGCTATGCATTTCTTATGATTCTGTCTATCGTCCAATCTGATTCGTTCTGCATATCTATTGATGTTTTATAATATTGCTTGCCGACCTTCTTGTCTGATGATATTACTCTTGGTGCATAGGTACCGAACCTTCCTACTACGAGGAGGAGGAAACAACGGAGGAAGTTCAGGCAGATCAGCCTGATGACTCCGTAGAGTATTGTACGGATGGCATTGTTTAGCCGTGACGACCCCGTACAAGAGTGCTTTAATGATATATCTGTTTAATTTCACCTTTTGGTTCTTTTATCCTTTTGATTAGGTCTAAGTTTTGGTGTGGCCTAATGTTGTAATTAATACTTTTGTTAACAGTCTCAAATTTGAACTCTAGTTATGTTATTCAGTATTTGCTCAAACTATACTCTTTTAAGATACCACTTATATTTATAAGCTTCCGCTATTTGTTATATGTATTCGAGGAAATGTTTATACCACACAGCGGTTTTCGATCCAATTGGGACACGATTGGGGTTAAGTTGTATTTGATTAAGATTTGGAAAATTTTAATTAGCCTAATCTGACGCATAATCCCGGTTTACATTTTGGGGGCGTGACAACTACTCTCAATCCAAAGTCAAAGATTGTTAAAGCCCTTCTCACTTGATCATTGGACCAGCCATAGAATCCTTGGGGAAGAAGAAGATGACCAGAAGATTGGGGAAGAAGAAGCCTTGTGATGAGAAGATGGAATATCATAAACAGCAGCATGAAATGTGAAGAGGGATGTGAAGCGTCAGGTTTGGAAGTTCATCGCTTAAACGACTCATTTCATTGTTTCTCAGCTCACACACTTTTTCATTTTAATAAATGTCAGCTGATGTGGCATTGGTCAATTGAATTAGTGAAAGAGGGCAAAAATGCCCCTTTTCAAATGGAGCATTTGGAGAATTTCCCATTTTCATTATATTAAATGCCAACTGATGTGGCATTAGTCAATTGGATTAGTGAAAGAGGGAAAAGACGCCCCTTTCCAAATGGGGTATTTTGGAGAATTTTTAATATATATGAGTTACCCTACAAAACTTTTCGGACGTTTTTCATAAAAAAGCCCCTCTTTCAGCCAGTGAAAGTGTGACACATGTCATCAATGATACAAAATCCGATTCTCTCTCCTATTAAACATTTTGCTACAAAGGTGGATCTTTTTAAATACTCTTAAAATACTAACAAATCATTGGCTATTAGATGGGGGCAGAAACTCACCTTTTGAGATAGGGGAGTTTTTGAGAATTCTCTCTCGCTCTCTTTCTCTCTCTAAGGTCCCTGACCTTACTGGGTCAGTTAAGCCCATTATTCTCTCTCTAAGGTCCTCGACCTTACTGGGTCAATTAAGCCCATTAACAGGGACGTTGACCCGTTTATTTTATAATTATTTTAATTAATTATATTGTTAGATCTTTAGGTGGGTTTAGAGCATGAGTGAGTTTCTTTTATTACTAGAGTAGTGTCTGCGAAGTTTCGTGCGATTCCGAGCGCGTTTGACCCTAGTAGGGTAGTTTGCAATTTAGGAAAACTTGAGTAATTTTCCAAAAAAATTTAATCGTTGTGATTTTGGGTTCATTGGAAAGGTCTCATTGCGCCGACCATTTTGTCTCTTAGCTCGTTGCGATTCGTCAATCGGAAACCTTTCAAGTAGTCTATTCTTTCACCGGACCCACTTAAAGGGCAAATTAGTCTTTTCCCCTCCCTTTCTCTTTAAACAGAGATTAGCCCTAATCTCCTTCTTTATTCTCTGCCATGAAGAACTCCAGCAACCCATCTTATTATTCTTCTTCATCTTCTCGAGCTTCGGAACTCAACCGAGAGGAGTCATCTTCAACGATCCGGACCACTTATCTTTCTTCTATCGATCTCCTCTTTCCATTAATCTAAGTTGGTAGGCTTTTCTTACCTTCATCTTGCCTAATCATTTACTTTTTGTTTAAATTTAGTTTTGTTCTTGATCAAATTCAAGAAACAAATCAACTCCTTTTATACTCAAGACTTGCTTATCATTAATCTCCATCCATTTCTTGTCCAACATTTTTTCAATCCTACATGATAATCAAAACAAATACTAATATGATTAAAAGAATGGTCTTCAACTAGTTTAATGATCATTTCTTTATGTATCAGCATTAATGTTGCAGTAACTTGATTGAATGCAACTAGGCATACGAATAAAATCAAATTAGAGAAACCAAGACTCCCGCACTGAAAAAGTATTCTATTAAAACAGAGAACCAGTATTTATAATTAATTAGAGAAAAGATAGTCAAAGATAAACTGTTCATTTTGATAGCTAGGCATAAGTTACTACAACTTTCCATGAAGAACCATTAAATGAAGACCAGGAGCTATTTACATATGTGTTGGAGAATAAAGTGTAAGCCAATAATACTCAAGCATTTGTTGAAGAGAACAATTTTCCATCATGAAACTAAGAAAATGAGATTTGCTGACACAAGGTTACACCACAATTTTCTCACTAATAATTGAACACCTTAAGAAATATCCTTTAATCACACTTCTTAGAATATCCATCAACTTCACTGTAGAAAACAACAAACCATTTCACCAAATTAAAAAAAGAAGAAGAAATCCAACACAACCACCCACATCTTAGCTAAAAGCAATGCTCATCATCCAAACCCAAATCTTTTCACACCCACCAAACTAACCCCCTATCAAATCCCCTTCTGATTCCCACTACAACATCATCATCAACCACGTACTCATCAAATCTATCATTTGCTTTTGACACCCCCGAAGTGAACCACTGGTGAACAAGAAGCGCATCAACATAGTAAGGTGACAAATCCCATGAGTGGTTATGTTCATTCAATTGGATTTGGGGTTAGTGGTACACAGACCTCACACCTCTTCCAATGAGTGGTAATGTTCATTCAATTGGATTTGGGGTTACCCTACCCATTCCAGATGCCACACATCATTACACCACCTCCCCCACTTGTTCAAGCTCCCATACCCCCTGCACCCTCCAAATCAATGCATCCAACATATACCCAAACAGCTAGCCAACATTAAGAACGGATAAAAACAACATCCCATATATGAACAGACAATTAATATTTGAAAAATAATACATGTCTAGAGAAATAAAAGATGTAGAGTCTCTTGCCAAAGAAAAGATGAACAACTCTATGTCCAAAGTCCCTTGCTAAATAATAGCATGAACAAATAATACCATGCAGTGAAAGTGGACTCAGCTAATTAAACAATCTGATTCCTTTCTACCAAAAAAAAAAGTTAGCAGAACCTGATAAACAAATGGGTCAGATTCATTTCAAATCTCAACCTTTATATTTTAAATGGTTCCATTTTATATCTTAGTGAGTTTGAGGGCCAAAATCATGACTACAAATAATTCAGATTGTACATGTATCAGACTCATTCAGATTCAGGATCCTAATGGCTAATTGTATCAGACCCAAATCAGACGCCTATTCCACCTTACTTGCAATCAGAGAAGGAAAACTCAATATGATCTATGATCTTCAGCCAATAGTATTTGAGAACTTTTCCATTTTTGTAAATAGAAAAAAGATGGGTTAAATCAAATTTCACAGAGGAAGATCAAATGCGGTGGATTAACTTGTTTAATTGGAATGTGGTGTAGGAAATCATTTCAGGGCCAGAGGAAACAATGCCTGAAGCCATGGTTACAAGACAGCAGATGAAGCAACCCTTGGACAGGCTTCTCAAGACATTGGATCAGAGGGAGGAACACATTCTAAGATTGTACTTTGGTCTGAACACATTCTATAATTCATTAAATCAGCTCAACATAAACTTATGACAAAAATTGAAATTTAAGCACATCACTTGGAGCTTGAATGGGTATCTAATATGCATAGTTTCTTAAATCAATCATATTAATGTTGTAATGCAAATATACTTATTTACTTGCCTCAATTTGGGGCTCTAATTGTTGTCTCCAAGTTCCCAACCAAATCCCAGAGCTAAAAGCTTCTAAAACAAGAAGGAATGAAAAGAAACATGGAGATGGTAAGTAAGAAGATGAAGATGATGAGTTTGATGGAAAAATGGTGAAAATAATACAAACCTTGAATTGAATGAACTGAAGCAAGTAAGTAAGAGAAAGAGAGCTAGGGAGTCAGCTGGGAGGAGCATCAGGAGCAATCCTGTTCTAGATTAGATATCCAAATCAGAAACCATATTCAGATCCATATCCAAAATAATAAAAAAATAATACAATGGATATACACCGAGGATGCAACTATTTATGGACAGAGAGAAGCATCAGGAGCAATCCTGTTCTAGATTAGATACATGCAGTTGATCTTGGCAAACAGTAAGTAGGCCCAATACAATTCATTGTAACATAGCAATTAAACTTGGTGAAAGTCCAAGGGATCCTACCCTAGAGGGGGGGGGGGGGGGGGGGGGGGGGGGGGGGTGAATAGGGTGAGCTACACTTAATGACTAATTATGACCAAGTTTAATTTCTTTAAAACAAACTAGTCACATGTGATGATTAACATACATAATGCAGAAGCTAACGAAAACAATCACCACAAAAGCAATCACCACTATATAAGATTTATAGTGGTTCGGCCTCAATGCCTACATCCACTACCGGCTTGTGACTCAACACCCCACCGGATTTCTACGATTATGCTTTTCAAAAGGCTAAGCAATAACCTCTACAACTATGCTTTTCTAGGCTAAGCAATAACCTTACAATGTGCTTTTATAGGCTAAGCAATAACCTTTACACAATGCTTTTCTTAGGCTAGGCAAATAACCTTTACAATCAAAAGATTTTCTTTCTCAAAGAAGTGTCTTCACAAACACTAGAAGAGAAATATTTTAAGCTCAATTACAATGCTCTAAAAATAGGCGGATATGAAATTGATAATACAAACTCACACAACACAATAAGTAATGCAAAGATGAATGCTCATGATGTGTATGTTGTGAAGACTTCAATCAAGTTTAAAATTAAGCTCAATCAATATATGCTAAAAGCATTTAAGAGTTTAATGCACATAAAAAGATTTGATTGAAGTGTAATGCAAATCACATGTATAAAATGCAAACTTGTTAATGATTTATGAAAATCAAAATGACACAAGTTGTATGAAATTAATTTATCTTAAACATGTGATGCATATGCAATGTTGTTTTCAAAATGAAAGTTTAACTAAAGATCAAATGAATGAAAACAACAAAGATGATTCAAACAAGTTAATGAAACATGTTTATAAAACAAATCAAAGGTTTCAACATAACATGTTTTATAAAGTATTTAAAACAAACTTGTTTTGAAATCAAGGTTGAAGAATCCAATAACTAAAAATCAAAGATTAAGAGAAGAATGGATCCAACACATCATAGTTAATATGCTAAAAATCATTTACCAATAATTTAGTTAAAGCATAAAATATATGATTAATAAAAGTAAAGCTTACTTGATGATTTAACTTAATGATCCAAGCTTTAGCTTTACTAATGACCCCTTAATCTCACTTGCTTCATCCCATTTTTCTTCTCTCCAAACTCCTCAAAGAGTGCTTAGATGTTGTAAAATGTTCAACCTTTTTCTCATGGGAATGAACTCATATTTATACTCAAAAAGTGAGTATCAGCGTGTCTTCGGTTGACCCCATAGACAGCTCGGTAGACCTGCCCTTCAACAGGCAAAAAATATGACCGTTTGAAAAAATCTTTAACGGTCACATTTTGGTCAAACTGTAGTGTCTTCGGTCGACCTACCACTGCTTCAGTCTACCGAAGACACTGCAGGTCAACCGGGACCAAAAATTCCCATTTTTGCATATTTTCAAAGATTTTCTTGTGGGGATTTTTTGGGCCATTAAATCAAGTATGAAAACATGATTTTAAATCATTCTAAGAGGTTTTAAAAACATGAAATATAAAAAGCCTAAAATGATTAGAAAGTTTTAAAACCATAGGCTTGCTTGATATATAAATTTTTTTTTCAAATTAAATTGCATCCAAGATGAAAACCAAAACATGCATGAAACATATGATTTACAAGATTTAAAACAATGCATGTGTAAATCAAGATTTTAAGAATTTCTAAATCAATGCATGTGTGAAAATTCATGAGATGAATAAAATGATAATGATGCATCCATCAAATTGCAATATACAAAATTCCTAACAGTTGGGTTTATGATATCAAAAGGGAAGAGAATATAAAATAAGGTTTGTGCCAAAGGATTCAACTCAGTTTCACATGTCACAAATTCCAGCATTCTGGCATTCATTCCAAGACTAATTCAGATTAATTGATGCTTATCCGATTTGTGGAGCATTAGGACAAGCATTGTTCTTCCACATTGCAGATTACAAAAGCAAATGAAGGTAAATCCAGATAAGGCAATTTAGATTGGTCCACATGACATGAAAATATAAAGATACTATGTACAATCATCAAGTCATAAATAATCATCCAGAGACCTGAGATGGGGTGAGGATGTGCTATTTCACCCCTTGGCACCTTGCACTGCCTGCTCCTCAGGACCTTAAACAATTTCTCAACTTTCAAACACTGTTCTTCCTTCCACCAGAATAAGCCCAATAGGGAATAGCTGGAGTGCGCTTCATCATCTTCACTCCAAGTGGGTTGCTCTTGCTCTGCAGAAAATCCCAAACATATGCATCAGAAATGGAAAAATAAGTTATAAAGTTCACAGAGTTGAGGAGAAATGAAGAAAAACAAAGAAGCTTAAATTTATTTTCCATAAATCAAAACCATTTGTTTATACACATCATCTTCATCATCACAATTCATCCCATTTATTTTCCATAAATCTAATGGAAGAAGCTTATCAAACAGTGAAGCTTGAAATTAGGGATGATGAAGATCGTGGGGCCCACTTGATCGATGGCCCACTGGAATAGTGGTGGTGATGGTGCTCGGTGGTCCACTGGGCAAAGAGGGGGAGGAATGAAATCAGAAGAAAGAGAGAAACGAAAATCAGATGTGAAATGAGATGAATGAGTGGAGAAGGGAGAGGGAAAAGAGAGAGGGGGCTGCTGAGAGCGTGGAATGAGAAAGGAAAAAAGGGAGATAAGGGAGAAGGATAAGGAAGAAAGAAGAGGAGGAGGAGGAAAAGGCGGCTGCGTAGGGCAGAGGAGAGGAGAGGAACCGGGGAGTAAGAAGAGAAGATAAGAGAGGAAGAGAGAGGGAGTGGTGTGCAGGTGGGCGCAGGGCGGAATAGAGGAAGCAGGGGAGAGGGAGAGGAAAAGGGGAGGAAGAAGAGAAGAGAGGGGGAGAGAGAGAGAACCGAGGGAGAGAGGGAGTTGCGTAGGCAAGGGGAGGCAGGGGAGGGGCGAGAGGTGGGCCCAGGCTGGAATAGAGGAAGCAGGGGAGAGGGAGAGGAAAAGGGGAGGAAGAAGAGAAGAGAGGGGGAGAGAGAGAGAACCCGAGGGAGAGAGGGAGCTGCGCAGGCAAGGGGAGGCAGGGGAGGGGCGAGCGTAGATGGGTTCTGGAGATGAGATCGAGGACGCCGATGGAGTGAGATGAGAGGAGAGGAGGGAGAAAGAAATGAGTGAGGGATAGGGAAAAGGGGGAACTTAGCGCGCGGGAGGGAAAAAAAACCTGGGAAGGGAAAAGAAAAAATGGGGCTTAGCGCGCCAAGTGTATGTTGCGGGAAAAAATCAGTGACAAATTCAGTGACGACCCAAAAACATCTCGACACTGAAAAGTCTAATTTTGTGACAATATACTTTCTTGTCACTAGTGACACGTGACGACTATTTATATGTGACAATAAAATTTTTTAGTCACTGATCAGTTACTTTCAGTGACAATATATACCTCCCTCACTGAATAGTTGTCACTGAATCTGCATTTTCTCGTAGTGTGGGTCTTAATCCAAAAGGAAAATCCAAATACATGAAGTCCTACAGCTGCCCTCGACGGGTTTTCATGTGTTGAAATCGTTGCATAATAACCTCATTATCAACACTGGCAAACACATCATTTTCAATATATGTGACCAAACGGTCATCTATTCAATAATTTAAATCCCTAATAAATTTATATGTGATAGCACTCACTCATAGACAATAACAAATAAAACAACCCTATACAACTGCAATGAACGAATCCATTGTATTATGATGTGTAATAACATATGTAGTATACAACATTGAAACAAATAATTTTCAGAAAACCATTTTAAAAAACCCAATAACAAGAATCCATTTTCAAAAGCCCATTTTTAAAACCCAATTTTCAACAATCATAAAATTGATGCCTCTCATGAGATTTCCAAAATACGTACCATTTCCTGATTTCCAAAACCCATTTCCAAATACCCATTTCCTGATTCTCATACCCATTTCCACCTACCCATTTTCAAATGCCCACCTTTGACCCCCCCCCCTCTCTCTCAACATACCCACCTGACTCTCTCTATGATTGAGCCAAACTCAACCACATGTATGTGTATGCCGGTATGGTTTGAAAAAAAAAATAGAGAGACAACTAAGAGAGATGGAGATTGAGAGATTATGAGAAAGATATACAAATATAGAGAGAGAAAGACAAAGAGAGGCAAGAGTTGTGCTTACTGATTTGGATTGCTTTTCGGCGATGGAGGACCAAGCACTTAATTCTGCTAGGGCAATTCTTCATGTCCAGGTTGAGAGATGAAATGGGAAAGCATATGTGGGCGAGTGGGGTCAAGGATGAACTAGTAATATTTGACTATTTGCAAGGATAAATTTATCACAAAAATGTGGGTGAGTGGGGTCAAAAGCTTCTCATCACTTCCAGCCATGACATAAATTTTATTTTGATAAGAGACCTTTTTAACATCTCAGTGGGGACTGTGACATAACCCAAAACAAAGTTTTTATTCAAGCTATAATTTAGTTTATCAAGCATGTAAGCACCCTCGTTCTTAGACCTAGGAACAAAAGAAAATATGACATAGACAAAAGATGAGATTAAGTCTTTGATATCTAAAATTATTGGGCTGATAGCCCAATCATAGAGCGTCCACCACCTCCTTAGCATCTAGCAAAACATAAACTTTGGGGAAGCCCTTGGCTTTAGCAATCATGAGAGCAAAGAAGACCGCCCTCGCTTCAGCCTCCTTGGGTGAGAAGACCTTTGGACATTGGCATGCACCTGCATGCAAAATAAATCCTTTTGACTTCACAAGAAAACCATAGGCCTGTTTGGATAAATGAGGAGTGGAGTGAAATAAAGTGGATTTCACATGTGGAGTGGAGTGAAGAGAAGTAGGTTGAAGTTAAAGTAGAGTACTTCACTTCACTCTATTTGGATGCTTATTTTGAAGTTAATTTGGAGTAGAATCTATTTTTACTCAATGAAATGGAAGTATTTAGAGTTAAAGTGAAATGAAGTACATATGACTCATAACATTACTTCATCTATCGGGTTAGACTCATTTAAATGGGGTAGAGTTGAGATTTTAGACTGTTAGGGTCCATTTAACTTCACTCTACTATATTTTTTGCCTATCCAAATAGGCCCTAAGAGGCTTTTCCATCTGTTTCCCTAAAAGCTGCATAAGAGAAGACTAACCCATCCTCCTTTTCTAAAATCCCTCTATCCACATGGCTATAATATTTCTCCATGATCAGTGGCGGCTCCAAGAATTCGAGTCAGTGGGGTCAACAAAAGATTTATTTTCTACAAATCGAATAAGTTTATTTTTTTCCTTTATCAACATTTGTCATCAATTTTCGATAATTCGATAAATATAATATAAAATAATCTATTCCCGACAATTCGACAAAGATAACATTGAATTATAAAAAAAAATATAAATTTAAATACATTGTTACCAATAGTTCTTAATCCAAAAAGAAAATCCAAATACATAAACTCCTGCAGCTGTCCTCGACGGGTTTCATGTGTTGAAATCGTTGCATAATAGCTTCATTATCAACAATGAAAAACACATCATTTCCAATATATGTGACCAAACAATCATTCATTCATTGATCTCCCATTCGGTTACAAAAGTTGGGCCCATTAACATAGGCATTGAGTGGGGTCAGAATCTTCCATTAGTTAAATTCATTAAAGATTTTCTTTTTAAAATAATTTTTCAGATGTCAGTGGGGTCAATTGACCCCACTGACATGCATGTAGCGCCGACCATGTTCATGATGCTTCTCCCCTTTGAGAATATGTACTTCTATTCGTCATGTTTTTAACTTAATGCATTTTGTTGATAGGGTTAAGAGGGATGCCTTTAAAGAGGTAGTTATTTCTCGCTTTCCAAATGGACCACCAACTAGTTAGAACCCACATCTTAGCATGATCACAATTAAGCAAAGGAGTCGGTTGGTCATGATGACATAATTGTTTCCACCAATCCATCAAAGTTATGGAGGAATAGCCTTGAGTGACCCAAGTGTGATACCAACCAGCAAGCCCTTGCTTGTTCACACTGAAAAGGGGCATGGCTAACTGATTCCTCCACACTTCCGCAAATAGGGTACCAAGGATCAATCGAGCTTATCTTAGTGTTAGCGGAGGCTCTTATCGGGATAGCATTTTTTAGCTAGGCATTTCCATCCAAACAAGAGGATTCTTTGGGGAAGAGGGATTCTCCAAAATAATTTTCATTTTATAGGAGAGGTAGGATTATTTCTATTACTTTTTACAATCTCATTGTAAGTTGATTTAGGTGTAAGTTGGCCTTTTTTGCAGAAAGGCCAAATTATTTTGTTCTCCTTAGGCCTTATAGAGGTGTAGATTTTACATATATCTTCTATATCCGATTGATTATTAAGATTATTTTTTATAAGATTAACATTCCACTTTTTATCCACGTCCTATGAATCGCTTACAGTGAGATTTTGGTTAGTTGTATTAGAAAGCGGTTTCCTAAATCCGTGTTTACAAGGGATCCATCTACATTGTCAAATAGGTATTTTCTCTTCATTGCCTATCATCCATCCAACCTTCTCCTTAATGAAATTAACCCCCCCCACGAAGCCTTTCCAAAATCAAGAATTACCTTTACGCGCTTTGGCTTCCCTAAGGGCCTGTTCACTTACTAGAATTCCTGACAGGAATTCAGGCTGTCTGGGAATTCAGAATTCCTGTCAGGAATTCTGTGTTTCATTACTAGAATTCATACAGAATTCCTGGGCATTTGAAATTCCAGGCATTTCAAATTCCAAAAAATCCAGCATTTGAAAAACCACTTTAACAAGTAGGATTTGAAAATCTCACTTGTCACAGAAATTCCGAAAGAGGGACGACGGCATTCCGGGAGCTCAGGTAGGAATTCAGGCCATGAATGAAATAACGAATTTAGAATTCCAGAATTTGGTAGCATTTCAAATACCAGGATTTGAAATTCTCAGACAACCACCAGACATGAATTCTAGTAAAGAAACGGGCCCTAAGATAGCTTTTCAAGCAAAATTTAGCTTTTAAAACTTTTGAACATAAAAGTTTCTTCATTCAAATATCTCCAACAAGTTTTGGATAGAAGAGCTATATTGTTACTTCTGGTATCCCTAATTCCCAAGCCTCCCTTGTCAATGGGTTTACAAGTCTCACTCCATTTAATAGTGTGAAATTTGTTCTTATCCTCTTTTTCACCCCACCAAAATTTCCTATATAGCTTGTCAATAGTGTCGGTAGTTTTATTAGGGAGTTGTAGCACGACATGTTATACACTGGGATCGCAGAATCAACATACTTTATAAGGCTGCTCCTCCTTGCTTGGGATAACAAATTAAGGGATTTGCCACGAGTTTAAGATGGACTTTGTTTTATCGATTAAAGAGGCAAAGCTAAGGTTTTTATTTCACTTCATCACGAGGGGATGACCTAAATATTTCTCATCTTTTTTCCATAAATCTAATTCCAAGAGAAGTAGCAATGGTTTTACATCTTTGTGGGTGGGCTCCCTTGCTAAAATATATAGCCAATTTACGGAAGTTAATCAGTTGACCTAACATGTCAAGTAGTCCTCAAGTAGCTCTTTAATTTCTCTAGCTTCTTTAAGGGTGGTTCTACAAAAAAATAAAGCTATCATCGGCAAATAAAAGGTGGGAAATATTAGGGGTCGTCCTAGATATTTTAACCCCATGAATATTCTTCTTCTTTTGCCCTAATCAACATTTAGGACTTAGGAGAGAACTTCTGCACTTAGGATGAATAGGAAGGGTGAAAAAAGGGGATCGCCCCTGCCTAAGTCCTCTAGATGGAATAATTCTGCCAAAAGGGAATCCATTGAGAAGAACCAAAAAGGACATGGATGAAATGCATTTCTTGTAATGTCTATAAAATCTCCATGGAAGCCCAAGGCATTCGTGATTTCTTTGATAAAGTCACATTCCATCTAGTCATACGCCTTGGCCATGTCTAATTTAATACCCATAAATTTACCTCTTTCTTGGTCTTAAAAGAATAGATGACCTCATGGGCCACTATATAGTTGTCAGAGATTAGTCTTCCTTTAAAGGAAGGCACTTTGATAAGGGGTTATCACTTTGATTAGAACTTCCTTTACGCGGTTAGCTATAACCTTTGAAATAATTTTATACATTACATTGTATTAACTAATAGGTCTAAAATCACTAGCATTGCTCGGTTGTTTCTTTTTCGGAACAAGAATAAGGAAGGTTTTATTAAGAACTTTTTAGTGGGAACTTCTTTCCAAATTTTATTTGGACTATGCTCAGTCTATCTGGGCCCACATCTTCCCACATATGTTGATAGAATTTAGCTGGGAAGCCATCAGCGCCAGGGGATTTTAAAGGCCCAAGTTGAAAGGTATCTTCTTTAATCTCATTTTCTGTAGGAGGGTTAATAAGGCTCAAATTTTCTTCCCAAGATATGATTGGGCTTAAAACTTCTCTAATTTTACTCATGTCTCTCGGACCACTTGAAGTCAAGATCTCTCAGACCACTTGAAGTCAAGATATTCTGAAGGTGATTACATAGTTCTGTGCCAATCTCTTGCCTATTGTTAAACCATTTTCTTTCTCCATTCTTAATTTTATTTATTTGAATCTTCTCCTTTTTTAGGTAATTGAATGAAAAAAATTAGAATTTTTATCTCCTTCTTTAAGCCATATTTCTCTAGACTTTTGTCTCCACATGTCCTCTTCCTTAATTAAATACTCTTCAAGTTTATGGCTTAGCTCTAACTCCCTTTTAATAATAGGTAGATTTCAATTTGATGTTTTGTAATTCAGTTCTAGTGTTTTTAACAACTTCTTCAATTTTACTAATATTATTTTTATTCCATTTGTCTAAATCCTTTCCTAGATAGAATAAGGTTATACAAATATATCTTTCATCCACACCATTAGATTTATACCATCTATTTTTAATAACACTCTCACATTCCTCCTCTCTAAACCAGAAATTATGAAACCTAAAAGGACGGGGAAATCTTTATTTTTCAGGTTTAGGGGGTGTTTGAAAATGAGATATTTTATGAGATTTTGTTATATTATCTCCCACTTCAAAATATAATATGCTCATCTCAAAAAGGAGGTATTTGGATAAATTAGAAAGTATATTACAATATCTCGCTTTCTTTCAAAAACGTTTATATTAGATTATTCAATGACATGGTGTATAAAATATTCTTTTGTTAAAAATATCTTTTCTAAATATGAATGGAAAGTTTTAGTAAAAACCATTAGAGAGTTCATGAGCACACATTAATAATTCTTACAAGAGTGCAGCTATGACCCCATTAATATTAGATTGGTCCCACAGTGCTTATAAATTTTAAATGGGGTCCTACAGCTGTGCATATCACAATTACATAACCCTTGATAATTATCAATATTAGGTGGGCCCTACAAATGTTATACTAGGGGCTTTTATTGTGATTTCCAACATTAGGTGGGTCTCATAGTACCAAAATCAATTAGGTCTCATACATATTACCAAGATAGAATTATGTGATTGCAATTATCAGTTTGCCATCATTAAATGGGTCCTACAGTGACCCTCTGTACAAGCAGTGAGATTTTCTCTTCCAAATAATTTTTATTATTGTTCGATCAAAATAATTGCATCTGTTGTAGGGGAAGTCATCCAACCATCTGCCTATCCACTGCTGCATGCAGTTCAACAGAATTAAGGACATTCATGAAGCAGGCATTCAAGCTCCCTTGAAAACCTTCCCAGCTTATTGCATTCTGATATATCTCCTTGCATGATCTCTACATCAACGTTTCCCTTGTTTTGGGGTTGCTCTGATATGCTTCTCAGGATGTTATCATGGAACAATTTAAGTGCATCCTTTGATGAAATAGAATGCACAGATTCATACAAGTTCTGGAACCTATCTCTTGCTTCTACTTTGCCGACAAGCTTTTCTTTCAGGTCATCTGGAAGACAAGCCAACGAACTACATTTCCAATGTCGATGCCAACGTCACATTAAAGACAGACAAAATGAAACAGTGAAACATGCTCTGTATTTAACATCAAATAGAAGAGGAACCAAAATGATCCTTGTACTAAGGATATGCATAGCTCATGTCTTGGTTACAAGGTACAAGTGTGTTGGATCCAGATCATTGACTCGATGGGCCCCAGCTTAGAATTACCATGCCTCAAAAGCTTCCCCGATGCAGTAATTCTATCATATACCATGTTGTAGTAAGAACCAAATATGGAATGGCTTGGATCTCCCATGCTTGTTCGTTTTGTGCATGGTGAATCTAAAGTGTGGAATCATCAGATTGATGATCTGTAGCATTTAACTGTTGAAGCCACAGTTACAAATCCAATGCCACTGGACTATACATATCCTCTAGCAGAGATTTATTCATTCGTCACAATTAAGTTAAGAACTTTAAAACTGCAATACTGAAAAAGGGTCCTCTTTATAATTTTACCTAGCAACACCTCCAACAAGGCCCCAACTGTGCCATTGTGCCAAACAAGCACAGACTCCTTAAAGCCAGCATTGAAACCCTCTTGAGCAGTAGCTTCCTTCCCTGCGATGAGGCCATCTCGATAACCAATCTAAAAATTGTCGAGAAATATAGAATTTACATGGCTTGCACAGAAAGACTAGTATTTCAGAAGTAGGATATGCAGGTTTGTTTGTTAAGATGTCAGGATGCTGTATAAAATTGATTGTGCCTCCGATCTCACTCCCTTTTCAAGTCAGATGCTTTAGTTAAGCCATCACTAGAACCATCATAAAAAGATCCATCTTCACACCACAAGTCGCTGTCATCATCATCATCATCTGAGGCCAAATATTCAACTGATTCAACTGCATAAATTTCTTTAAGGCAAGCAAAAGATTAATGCACACGAGTCATACTCATATTAAAAGAAGCAAGGAGGTTTTCTTTTCTTCTCTTTTTTTCCACTTTTCACTAACAGAAAATTTTGATGGAAGTAGAACAATATAATATAGTGCAAATCCAAATAGAAGATGAAATTAAACATTAAAACTACTTCATGTGAAAACCCTCACAGACTCCACACTGTAAAAACTCCCAAGTTTCGAGACTCTGCACCGTAAAAATCCCATGTTTCACAAGAGAATATGCTAAACCATTAGCCTCTCTACTAAGAAGCACAAAGTAAAAGTTAAGAGGTACATGTGTAGAACAGGGAGAAGTATGCCACATGGTAAAAACTCTCCAATTAAAACAATTGTATGTACAGCTTCAGAAGATCCAATGCAGATTTACCATTACATTCATTCAACTTTTAAACCATATGCCCAATTCTCACAAACTAATTCATTTTTAATGGCAACAAAGAGGACTCTTTGCCCCTTCACTTGACAGCTGACACCCAACTCAGCAGCACTGTGACAATAATATATAGAGTTACATATACAGCTGCATTTAAATCTAAAACCCAGAGTAGAGATTATCAAGGTTGCCAATAAATTACAGGAAAAGTCAACATGAATGCAATCATCCCAATAAGGCATTTGGTGTGCTGCCAGCAAAATGGGCATGTGGAATTATGATCCTTGGTCTGTGGAGAGTTCGTTTGTTTTCCGTGGATCAGCCAAGAGGCAGAATTTAGCAAATAAATGAATAAATGATGATTAGAGAAATAGTATTGTAAGCTATCAGAACCAAGATGGAACGATAAGTCATTCAAATATTCAATGATGACCATCAACCACTCTCTTTCCTATGATCCATTATGGGTGGACCAATGGCTGCAGGCCATCTATTAAGTGGTGCAGATGAATGGCCAATATATTTCAGTGAGTAGGGACGGAGCCAAGATTTTCTTCTAGTGGGGCAAGTTGATCAGCCAATGATGTTAGTGGGTCCCACTTATGGAAAATTTAAATCATTCAAGAAATGACCACTTCCCTTGTTATCTACATATGATTCACTTATAAGGAAGAATTTCTCTTACAATTAGATTACATGTAAAGTCCAACTCTATAAGGCTTACTTGGGTCAATATTTGATTAATCTAGCTCCTTTCACATTTATATCCCCCACCTTGATTTAGCACCATGCCATGTTTTGATGCTCATTGATCCTTTACCCACTATTGGATTAGATCTCATAAAAAAAGAGAGAAATCATTATTAAAATAGTGTTAGATTTTAAGGTTGTTAAATCAAGGACTAAGATGATTTCAATGTCCGCAGATGCCATCCACACAGTAGAGATAGTGAAAAAAAGAGGAAAAGAATATGATAGAAGAGTTCCATGTACAATAGTAGACTCACTTATAAAATAACTAAATCGTTGAAAAATAGCCTCCTCATATAGTGTATGGACCTTATAAGATTTCACTCAAATGACCTAGGGTAAGATTGTTAACTTTAAAAAAATATTCCTTGAAATTTTTATAAACAAAATTAATTTGTTTCATATAGAGAACTAGAGCATTTATTTTATGGGATTTATATTTTTCCAAAGTATGCCCCCACTCAATAGCATTGGCCCTAGAGGACCCACATCTCGAGCCTGCTTAATTTGATTAAGTGGGCTCCATTGAAGAGCTTCATTAAATGCTCTCTGAATATGGTTGGATGTGGGACAAAGAAAGAGAGGGATAATACCATAAGACTCTATCTCTTAGGAAGAAAATGTCAATAATGCCCTTATTAAGACAAGAATACCCTTGTTGCTGTCTAAAGTTCTTAAAGAAGACATAAATTTGCGTAGGGGCAAAAGGGCAAAAAAATGCCTAAATTTAATCCTATGTTTTCTCTTATTTATCAAACTTGAGAACGAAACTGAGTGGGGGCAATTGCCCTCACTTGACCTGCCCTCCTTTCGTCCTTGTCAGTGAGAGTCCTTTCTTATGGTTTCTATATTGAAAAAAAAGACTGACATAAAAGTTCAAGGTGTTCTTTGGTGGAGGATGTTACTCGAGTTGCTTTGATGGTCTCTCAAGGAAAAGAAGTAGGCTGAAGAGAACATGGATGAAAGTAGTAAGGATGGATTTGAAGAGTGCACCCTATCCAAGGATTTGGCCCAACATAGGCCAAAATTGCAAAATAGAATTCGTGTAGGCATTCCAACATAGTTGGGACAAGGTTTTGATGATGAGGATAATGATGATGATTACTCAAGTGGGAAGCAACTTAGGGCTTTTTGCTGGTATATATATATATATATATATAAAAGAGACTTCAAAATAGCCTTCGGGGATAGTACAAGGACTGTGAATGAACCGTTTTTCTCTTGTAAGTGGCTCTTGTACTTCTTTAATCACTACCGTGTTAGATTAGATAAGTTAATAAAGGGTATGGTTGCTTTAACCATCCAAATTGAGCGCTGAGTTATATATATATATATATGTAAGGTCTGCTTTTGATTGATCAGCGGCCGAGCAGATTGGCTCTGCTTGGCGATGGAGATTTCCTTCCTTCTGGTTGTCCTGAGCAGTTCAGCCCAGTAATGTTAGCTCGGTAATGGCATCTCGGTAATGTCATCTCGATAAAGGAACTGCTGATCAGTTCGGCTCGGCAATGGAGATGCTAATCAGTTCAGCTCGGTAATGGAGATGCTGAGCAGGTCAGCTCGGCAAGTCAGCTCGGCTTATCTCTGCTCGGCGACAGAGACCTCCCTCTTTCTTCTTGACCTGAACAGAGTGAAGACTCTATTTGTTTTCCTTCTTCTTGGATCTGAATCGATCTTCTTACCTGTATCAGAAGCAAACCATCATAAGAGCTCGATCGGGTGGTCCGACCGAGGAATCTCCGATGCTTAAGTTAGCCTCTGGAACTTTGTTCTCGTTCTGAAAGAGTTTTGGTTCAGAACTTGCCTACCTCTCATTTCTCTTCTTTTTTCCTAATATCTTTTTTTTTTCTTTTTCTGCCATTCATGGCTCTATTAATTCTCTTCATGCCAGCCATTAGTGATCATTAATTTCCCTCTTCATGGTGATAACTGATAAAGAGATGAAGTTATTGCATCATGGAGGCACTCCTTTAATTCTCTTCATATTCTTCCTCCTGGCCGGTTGGGTTGGTCCACAATGACCCAAGCTCAATCTAATATTGAGTTCAGATTTTACCCCCACAATATATATATGATTTGGAAAGGAAAGGGTAATCTAAGAGCAGACCAATCAACTGAGGCTGAGCACATACCAGATGAATCCTTTTTTTTATTTTGATCTGATGAACCAGGACCCATTTCCACATTCAACAACTCTAACGATTCCATTGGACTCTTGAGCTTCTCAGCAGGTCCATCCTCCATAAGCACTACCTGAGCACAGCAACTAAACCAAAATAAAACATAGTAGCACAAAACCCAGAATTACTCATCAAATTCTTTAACATAACAACCACACAAGTCAACAGAAACATGCACACATAAACCCCAACCCATCATGACCCCATCAATGATCTACTTTTTTCTACTTTTAACACAAAAAATAGAAAACAAAATTTAAAGAGAGGGAAGGATTGCAAATTGAAATATTATGGAGCTATTATGATCTCACAAGTCACAACACACAACACCCTTACAAGGGTTACTAGAACCTATCTATGAAGCAGATAGGGATCTACTCATGATTAAATATTCATAAAAATGTCGACATATATTTAAAATAGAGAAAATAAATACTGGGGTACCTGCCCTTCACCAAAGGAGATGGAATCGTTGATGATTTTGTCAAGAGAACGTGATTGTTCTTACTACTTCTTAGGCTCTAAATGGGTGTCTGGAGAGAGGGAGAAGGACTTGTATAAAAAGGGTTAATAAGTATCGGCTAGACTCGGGGACTGACCAACACGAGTGGTACGAGTGAGAATTAATGGGATATGGAACGAAAGAGATTAAAGAGAGAACAGGAACCTTCCGTGGGCTGGGTTTGGGCCACAAAAGAGAGTAATAGAAAACCAGAGAATAAGGAATCTATGCTTTCATCATCCTGTTGGAAAAATGGACTGAGCACCTAAGTTTTTGGTCAAACTTGAGTCAAAATAAAAGTGGCCCCCCTTATCCTTTTAGGTGGGACTACATGGAAATGTGATATGCTCCATGAGTAGATTAAGAACATGTATTGGGTTGCTCTAATCTATTGATGATTGAATGAGAAATTGACTCATAACACCATTATTTGAACATGGTAACACAAGGAAGTGATAAATTTGCATCCCACATTGTTTGGGAGTTAAAGATTCTTTGTATATAAATATGTTTGCCTTGGTAGTAAAGGTTGACGGACGGAGGACTGAGACCAAGGTGGGCTCACCACCATCACGCGCACCCCGCCACGCCCTGGGCATGGGCTTAATGCGTGAGCTGGGCCTGGCTCGGCCCACTCCCCATTATATTTTTGGAGAAATTTTATTTAAAATTTCTTTTTCCAAATGGGGTGTGTCCGAAGTCCAGAAGGTTGTGTCCGTCTGCAACTGAAAGGGTGTGTCCAAAGAAACATTGGTGTTCTCTGTGTCTGTTTACCATTGAACAGTCACTGGACTGAACAGATGCAACCCTGCATGAAGAGTCCCGAAGCAGGCTGTTTAAACCCATTTCGTCCATACCTTTTTTAGTCATTCATTCTCTATAATTGCATTGCATCTGGTCATCGGTCAGAGTCTAGAGAGAGTCTGTTTTACAGTTCTACCTCACCAGTCAAACAGTCTGAAGTGCTGCTCTGTGTGAAGAATATCATTGTATCCTGTAAGACAAACGCCATAGAAGCTCGTAAGCACTACTGCGGGGGCGAAATTTGTCTTAAGGACATAGTGTCAAACACTAGCCTTGATCACCTCACTTCTGCAGATTTTCGGATTACATAGCCACATCAACTGTTTTTTATTTTTCTTCCTTCATGCTGTAAGTCGAATTCTACTTTCTGAATTACAGTCCTATTATTCTGTTACTGTTTTGTTTTTGCAAACCAGTTTCTAGGTTCTGAACTAAATACTGCATGTACTCAGACTAACACTTCCTTCCTTTCTCAAAGCTATAACAAACAAATACAGGATTCAGAAGAAGAAAGGATAGACAAAACAAAACTCAAAATCCCAACTGGGTGTTCTCCTTTAGCACAATTCCTTAAAACCCAGATGAAATTTTGAATTTTGAACCCAAAGATTATAGGAATACTTTTCTGTCTTCTTTTCTTCCCACTGAAAAGATGCGGCACCAAAACCAGAAGAAAGAACAGAGGGAAATTTGGCAGGAGTGATATCCAGAAGAATGGGATGAGATGAAATGAGAAAGTAAATTCCCCTGTTATGGAATTTGGTAGAGCACTTTTGTTGTAAGAGAAAGAGTCTGAAATATTTGGTGTCTTTCAAGCACAAAACAAAGGTAGTAGAGTACTAGAAACATTGCTAGATAGATACCAATTTGGTATCTTTAAAAGTCATTATTCATGGGACTTGATTTCATATTAAATTTACTTTATTTTGTTAATTAATTTTATGAAATGTTAGTAGAGGCAGTGAAAATACTTTTCAATCGGTTTCACGAGGATGAACATGTAAGTCTCGGGCCACCACCTATGAAACTGGCCTAAAGATCAGGTTCCAAATCATAGGCCAATGGATGAGAGACAAAATTACAAGGTAGTAGTATTTACTACTGATCCCTTGTTTGATTCTCTGCTCTAGATTCAACACCAATTATATTATATTAAAGTGCAAGGTTTTCAAGCTAATTTTGATTGTAACTTCCAATTTTGACCGTTAGTTATAACTATTCTCTATAACTAACCTACATTCTCCTCCCACTTCGAACATGAAACTACTCTAAGTCTTGTTCCCACTTTTTTTCTTTACACCTTGCTTCTTTTGCTTCATTCTATTCTAGACTCTTAGATTAAGAAAAGAAGTACCGTCATAATCCTCTCTTCCTTTATTCCTTAATCCTTACTTAGAATTTTATGCTCTATCTATACTAAATTTTGTTAGCAAGTGTTTGAAGAAGATTTACATGATCTTAATTTCTTTTTAATTGATACTTTATATATGTTGCTACAAATTTAATTGGCAAACATGCTCGTGTTTAGCACGGGTTATTGTGCTAGTCTAATCATTATCCTTTATCATAACTGAATTAAAAGAATAAAAACTAGTATCAATCTTTGAAGCCTTAAAAATCAAGGGTCTAGAATATCTGATAGGTGATTTTCACCCTACCATCATCCACAATAAATCCCTTCCCATCTCGTCCAATTCTTGTGATTGGCATAGTCCTTAATGGCTCCACAAAGATGGGTTCACAAATGTTTCATTTACCCTGGTTAACAGACATTAGCTGGACCATGCTTTTTTCCGCGGGCAATAATCTTTCTAGACATTGGTTCTAAACCAGAGACTAAGCAACATCTTGCAAACTGAACAGTTCTAGGTCAGAACCATATTGGACCCGGACACAGACCCATTTCTAAATAACGGTTCCGGATTTGGTTTTGACTTGGAACCTATTTTGTTGGTTCTAAACTCGGTTCCGATATAAAAATCCGATATGATTTCGGAACCGGGTCCACCTAGAGGACTAGATCTAGTTTCAAAACCCATTCTAACTTCTTTTTATTTTTATTTTTTTCAGATTTGCTTAAAATAAGTATATCATTCAACTTATAATAGCGCATCAAGTATACTACCTCCAGTATTATTCATAAAAATGTAAAAAAGAATAAAAGAGAGTTTATTTTGAGGTATAATTTGCAATATCAAAGACTCATATGTCGGGTCCTGGGTCTACAGGTCGGAACCTATATGGACCCAGAATCGGGCCTGTTTATCAATCGGAACCTAAATTGGATTCCGAACCTGAACCCGTTTATGAATCGGAACCTAAAATAGGCTTCAAACCCTGTTTTTCTCAGAACTTTTGGGTAAATGGAGAATCGGATACCCGTTTGCAACCCTAAGCTCCACCCATCATTATTATTTATTTGTTACATCATTATTCTTTTAACACACTCCATTACAAGAAATGTGATAATAAAAATAGCTCCACCAAATATGTCGAGGCTCACTATTGCACAGCTTGCTCCAATGATTATGGGCATTTTATGGTCTGACTTGGGAGTGCCTTGTTGTGCTCGTTCAATCATTATTGGTAATCTGGTTAATATGTTCAAGTACTGATTGGCTTAGCCCCACCTCATTTGACTCGGTTTTATTATGAATTGGAGGATGATTTATTGTAGCTTGCTAAGTCCCCAACATTTTCAAGTTGGCACTCTCGATTTCATATGCGGCAATTGCATGATCTTTTGCATGCAAACATCCACAACAACTCATCAAGATCTCAAATCCATCATGACGATTACTTCGTAAAATGAAGCAGATTCTTGGTCAAAAAGTCTTTTTTGATTTAGAACTTCATCATTAATTCTTGAGCCCGGTGTGTGGGCTTTAAGTAATGTCGGGGTGTAGGCATCTTATTATTTTCACCCAATTGTGGGATAGTTTTTGTTACCTTCTCCTTTATCAGGGACAAGGTTTTTTTGTATTTTGGGTTTAACCCTCCTCTTTGATTATAATCTAACTTACTATAAAAAATAAAAAAACAGAAGAGATAATAATAACAATATCAATATCTGAAAGGATCCCATCAATTACTAGGTTAGCATTTGTTAGAATAGTTGTTGTCAGTCAACAAAAACGGCAGCAAGGTAAAAGAAAAGAAGAGTTGACAGAGACTGCAGACGGTTGCAAAAAACGGCAGAATGCACTCTCGCTATAGCGAGAGTACACCTCGCTATAGCGAGGTGACGCGCAGAGTCTAGTCTGATCCGGACTTTGTAATAGTGTTTGAGAAAGGACTCTTTATTCTAAGTGGATTATTCTAAGGAGTCTTAAGCACGAATTAGGGGCTATATATTGGGTGTTTCTCACAATCCAAAGAGACACAGATCATCTCTCAAGTTCTGAATTTGTAATCTAATTGAGAGAAATTTTCTCTAGAGATTTTTGAAGAGTTGTGCTGCCAAGTACTCTAGAGAGCAAGTTTCTTCTGCATCCCTTGTAGAAGATCATCTTCTTGCGTAGAAGATCTGAGGAGTCAAGCGTTGGATCTGTTGCAATCAACGGTGGATGTCGTTGAAGCGTGATGCGACACAAGGTAACTTCAGTCTTTAGATAGGGGATATCTAGGGAAGAAATCTGGGTTTCTTGTAATTGCGAGATTCATAGTTTGATTAGATCCAGTACGGATCGGTGGTTTTTTACCCGGTTTGGGTTTTCCACCTTAAATTTGGTGTCCTTGTGGTGTGTGCTTGTGATTTTATTTCCGCTGCGTAGTTTATTGTTTTTGCACACTAGTGGGTTGATTTATTGAGTGGACCAATCTAGAGATCTCGAACCCTATAAACACTCTTTCAATTGGTATCAGAGCGGGTTACACTAATTTGTTGTGTTTGATCTAAGAGATTTCTAGAATGGTTCTCAATCGAGAAGGGACATCAACTACTAAGCCCCCTTTGCTAGATGGTTCTAATTATGCATATTGGAAGCAAAGGATGATTGGGTTTCTTAAGTCCATTGATGATGATGTTTGGGATATTGTTGAGGAGGGCTACTCCAAACCAACAATTGTGGTTAGTGGACAAACTGTTCCTAAACCTAAAGCTGAATGGACTAAGGATGAGAAGCATGCCTCCAATTGTAATAACAAGGCAGTGAATAGTATATACAATGGAGTGTCTGCTGAAGAGTTCCGTAGGATTTTCACTTGCAAAACTGCAAAAAAAGCGTGGGAAGTCTTGCAGACAGTGTATGAGGGTACAAACAAGGTGAAGCAATCTAAATTGCAAAGGCTGACTAAAGAATATGAAACCATTGTGATGGAAGAAAATGAGACCTTTAATCAATTTTATGCAAAACTGAATGATATTGTCAATTCTGTTTTCAATCTGGGTGAGGAAATTCAAGAAAACAAGATTGTCAAGAAAATTTTGAGGTCTCTACCTTCGAGGTTCGATTCTAAAGTTGATGCTATTGAAGAAAACAAGAATCTTGATACCCTTAAGGTAAACCAGTTGGTTGGAAATCTTCAAACCTTTGAAGCAAACCGTTTGGATAAAGGAAAATCAAAAGAGAAAGGTATTGCTTTGAAAGCCAACTCAGAATCAAGAAAGAAGGCTGAAATGAAAATTGCGTCTGATTCTGAATCTGAGGCTGAAGATGATTTGACTGAAATGTTCAATTGCTTCAAGGACTACATGAAGTCAAAACAAGTCAAGTGGAAGAGTTCTAATTTTGCGAAAAGGAATTCTGCAAAAGGAACTAAGTGTTTTGAGTGCCACGGCTATGGTCACTATGCTAGTGAGTGTGCCAACAAGAAAAAGGATGCATTGAAAAAGTCTCTCAATACAACTTGGGAGGAACAGTCATCAGAAGAAGAACAAGATCCTTCAATTGAAACTTCTGAAACTGTGAATGGCAAGTTTGTGGCTTTCATGGCTAATTCTCTATCTGACAATGATACTGATGAAGATCATGGTGATGAGATGTCAGATCAAGAGAAAGATTATGAAGCGTTGTATCATAAAACATATGCTGATTGTGTTAAGATGTCCAAGTATGGCTACAAGATCTCTATCAAGTTTAAAGCTGCTCAAGAAGAAAATTCTGCATTGCAAAGTGAATTATAGCAAGCACTTGAAAAGATTCGTCTCTTGGAAAGTCAGAAAATCTGCACGGATGAAAATTTGACCACTGATAGTCAAAAACTTAAAAAGGCTAAACAAGACATAGTGAATCTGAAGGAAGAGATAGTGGTTGTTAACTTTGAAAAAGAAGATTTGCAAGGACGACTGAAGATCACTCTGTCTGAGTTAGAAATCAAACAAGCTTCACTAAACAAGATGAACACTGGTTCGAAGACTCTTACAAATATCTTGTGTAGTCAGAAGTCTCAGTTTGACAGAAGCGGTCTCGGTTATGATCATGGTGCATCCACTTCAAAAGCTAAAGGTAAAACAATTTTTGTTTCAAGTGTTGCACATGCTACTCCAGATACTGCACTTTCAAATAATGTGTCGAGTAGTATCAAGAAAAAGAATGTGTCACGCACTGCACGCACATCCACTTGTCACCATTGTGGAATGAAAGGACACATTCGTCCCCATTGCAAGAAGCTGCAAAGTCTACCAAAGACCAAGCAATGGAGGAAGGATTTTTCTCCACCCAAGACAACTCCAATTTGGGTTAGAAAATCTGATTTGCCTAAGGAGTTTGCTCACACTATACTAAAAGTTCAAACTACAAAAGTGTGGGTGGCTAATCATAAAAAGCCCTGATCAAGGAGGTCAAGTCCCCATCCCCAGTGCTGATACGAAGATCATAGTGAGGGGGAGTCAAAATCGAGGGGGAGCTACTGCATCCAGGTTGACGGAAGCTGCATGATTATTTTTGTTTGTCAATTATGGACAAATTCAGGGGGAGAAGAATGAATCCCAGAGAAGTTCTACAAGGCTAAGGCAATTCAAGATCTACAGTGCTGATTTTTTTTATTTATTTAAAAAAATTCATTGTATTTTGGGTTTTTCTTTTGGGTAGATCTTATTGTATTGTTCTAGGAGATTTGTCCACGAATTGCCAAAAGGGGGAGATTGTTAGAATAGTTGTTGTCAGTCAACAAAAACGGCAGCAAGGTAAAAGAAAAGAAGAGTTGACAGAGACTGCAGACGGTTGCAAAAAACGGCAGAATGCACTCTCGCTATAGCGAGAGTACACCTCGCTATAGCGAGGTGACGCGCAGAGTCCAGTCTGATCCGGACTTTGTAATAGTGTTTGAGAAAGGACTCTTTATTCTAAGTGGATTATTCTAAGGAGTCTTAAGCACGAATTAGGGGCTATATATTGGGTGTTTCTCACAACCCAAAGAGACACAGATCATCTCTCAAGTTCTGAATTTGTGATCTAATTGAGAGAAATTTTCTCTAGAGATTTTTGAAGAGTTGTGCTGCCAAGTACTCTAGAGAGCAAGTTTCTTCTGCATCCCTTGTAGATCATCTTCTTGTGTAGAAGATCTGAGGAGTCAAGCGTTGGATCTGTTGCAATCAACGGTGTGATGTCGTTGAAGCGTGATGCGACACAAGGTAACTTCAGTCTTTAGATAGGGGATATCTAGGGAAGAAATCTGGGTTTCTTGTAAATGTGAGATTCATAGTTTGACTAGATCCAGTACGGATCGGTGGTTTTTTACCCGGTTTGGGTTTTCCACCTTAAATTTGGTGTCCTTGTGGTGTGTGCTTGTGATGTTATTTCCGCTGCGTAGTTTATTATTTTTGCACACTAATGGGTTGATTTATTGAGTGGACCAATCTAGAGATCTCGAACCCTAAAACCCTCTTTCAGCATTCTTCTCAAAATTATGAATTTTTTAATGCACACATGTAGAGTATTTAATGCAAACCTTTGTAGAACACGTGGTCTGATACAAGCTTTAGATATTTTTTGAACTAACATAGACAAGTTTAGTAACAGTCAATCTCACGAGGGAGGAATCGGTACAAACCATGAGATTGGGGCATTTTCAAAGCTAGATTGCAGCAATACAAGGCAATTTTCCAACAACTAGTCGCAAGCCTTTGAATATATGAACTCCATGCAACACACAATACAAGCAATAGAGGATCATATTAGGGCATACAACACGCACGATCAATCACAAGCACAAGCAATCTCACGGCACACAAATATTTACGTGGTTCGGTAAATTGCCTACGTTTACGGGGCTATGAGGACTTCATCATGCAGGAATTGGACAACTTGTTGTAAGAATTTCAAACCCTCTAACACTTAGCCTACTATCTCCCAGCATGTTTCAATCTTACTCTTACATCTGCCCCCACGTGGTTTGAAACCACGGGAGAAAGAGCTCTCACCTCTCTCACTCCGAGTTTAAGGTTACTTATTATATTAATATACAATATCCGCTTTCTAGGCATTGAGAAAAGTCCCTATACAATAACCAAAATACCATTGACCCTGAATCCGGTCACTGGCCAACCCAATGAACCAATCCGGTTAAATTGGAATACAAGACAATGAAACATAAACCCAACACTTGGATTATTGGATCTTGCCTTTTTTCGATTTGATTTTTGGAGGGTTTTGCCCATTTCTGGATCCAAAGACTCATTCAGGCCCTTCAAAACCAACCTGGAACAAGAGACCCCACACATCCAAACTGACCCAGAGCACTGGGGACCATGATTTGAATGGTTTGATTGAAGCATATACCTCTAATATTCAGAGACTATGAAAATGTTGAGCATGGATGTTACTCTATTGGTCATAATGATTCATCAAATGACCTTATCTCTTACTTGAAGAGGTTGAGGTTACAAGAAATCATAATGACCTCTCTCTTTCCAGAAATGGTACATTGATTGTTTTATCCTCTTATAGTTCTTTTCCAATCTTGTACAACACATTAAGTAGTTAGGTCAGTCCTCATTTATGATGCATGTTTGTCTGCCTGCTTCATAAATTATGAACTTAAAATGCTTCTGCTTCATAGAAGAGTCACTTCCAAAGCCCATAGGCTAGGAATGTGAGCCATCTTCGTGCATATTTAGGAGGTCTGATTTTTTCCGTCTATTTCTTTATTTTTCTAAAATGGATTAAGGTTTGAAAAAATAGAGTGTTTGGCGCCACCTTTTAGCCTCTACAAAGTTTTGAGAAGTAGAGGCAATTGAGAAGTAGAGGCAATGGCTTTACTTTTCACAGCCCCCTTGATGAGGTAGTTGAGAAATAGAGGGAAAAAAGAAGAGGCGGAGCTACAATGTTTATGCATAATCACGCCTAGTCCCATTTTTTTCAATTTTTCTCCAAATCTAAGAGGCCCATTCAAGATCCAAACCGTTGAAAATGTTCACAAGGTCAAACACGACCATGTAACCAGGTTTCAGCCGTTGAATCATCACCAATCTCGAGATATGTGCAACAAACCATTGGATATAATTTGTTATGATCTATGGGCCCCAAACACAAGATCAAAACCGTTGGATATGTTTGGGAGGCTGAAAATGGTTTTGTGGTCAATTTTGATCACATAATACCTTTTGAATATCGAGATATGTGCAAAAAAAAAAACCATTGATGTATTATGCTTAATATTGCATTTGTCCATGAGCAATAAACTGTTTCAATTTTTATTATTATTAAGAGGCATGTAAAATAAGATCTAAACCGTTAGTAATGTTCACAATATCAAACATGACTATGAGACCAAATTCCACCCGTTGGATTACCACCAATCTCTAGATATGTGCAAAAGTGAGCCATTAGGTATCATTTTATAGATTATGTGGGCCCCAAACACAAGATCCAAACCGTGAGATCTCTTTGGAAGGCTGAATTCTCAACCAATTCTCATGGCGTAATACCTTAAGAATCTCAAGAAATATGTGAAAAAACTCTCAACCAATGATATATAAATGTCTATTTAGCATAAACCCTTGCATTACCAAACACCTCCTTTTATTTTAGCCTGTTTTTTTAATGGCTCCTTTTATATGGGTCTATATTGAACGGTCTTTAAGAAATAGACTAGTGGTCCCAAACATGGCCTTCCTCTTCTGTATTTGAAAGTTAAGTGTCTCTCAATGGTTTGGGTTAGATGTACAAAGATGTTTTGGCTCACTTTATCCACAACTTTGAAGGTTCGTAGATAATCATCCACTGGTGAACACAGCTAATTACCTTGGACACAGTTTTTAGGAGTAGTAGTAGAAGAATCCATCATTTACGATTTATTGTGCAGTAGTGGACTGATTTATTAATATGCAATTAGGTTAGATGTGTAGGATATTTTGGTTCACTTTATTCACAACTTTGAAGGTCCGTAGATGATGCATCTATTCCTGTCAAACACTAAGAACAGCCCCTCCCCTTCTTGCCAAATGAATTTGCACTCTCTCAATTTGACACTGATGTTCTTGTTACTCACTGATTGAAAAACCAAAGTTTTAATACATTGAGAACCATTAGACTCTGTGGGCCATGTATCAATTGGATAGGATGATCTGATAGGGTTGATTTTTGTCCCAAAAATAAACCGTCATGCATCCAAATAGGCCCCACATGGAGGCAAACAGGTAAGCTTATAGGGCACAGGGTCCACACCTGTTCAGTGGTCACTTCTCTCTCCACCTTGCGCTCCCCCACGCAAACCCACGCCCACACCCCTCTGGTTTGTGGAGCAGAAAGCAGATCAATGCAAACTTTAGGATATTTTTCCCAATTGCCTGTACAAATTCTAGATGTTGCACAAGTTGAGGGATGGATTATTATTTTTTATTTATTTTTATTCTTAGTTTTTCTTTCCTCAAAATGCCTTACAAAAGAAGGGTCCTATTATATTTTATGTCATCAGTGAATTTGGAATCCATCATTTAATCATTGTTTGTTAATTGCACTGCAGCAATTTTCTGTGTATGGAACAAATATAATCTGGAAAGATGACCAACAAAGAAAGTATCAAACTATAATTTTGTTTTGAGGAAGTTAAGTTGGAAGTGAGGAGATGAGATATTTTTACTAGTTTAGTTCTGCTCGATGACAACACCTATGTTTCCTGTTTTGGGCAGATGTGAAATGTGGTTTTCTTCTTTTTGAGTAGTGACCTATTTTGGTAGGTTAATTCTATACCATAGCATTAGGTTCTAGTTCTCTAGTTCACTATTTCTGGTTTTTGGATGAATCTGCTTTGTTATGGTGGCCTTGACTGTGGATAGGGTTCTTGCCTGGAGTTTTGGATTCTGATGGAAACACAATTTTGCATCTAAGCTGGGCTCATCAACTTTCAAGGTTCATTCTGATTTTTGATGTTTGTTTCTGATGATTTAGCCAATCTTTCTAATGCCAGAGGCCTTATTCCCCGCATATTTCGATTAACCCTGCCCCACATATTTCCTCTATGCTTGCAATCTAGATTGTAGTGCAAAAGCTTTTGCTGTCTTATGTCGATATCTAGTATTGAAGGGTTGATAATGTTTTGATATCAGTGCATAGATTTGTTCTATTTTCATGCAAGTTTGACAGTCATACTGATACAAAGGCTTCCAGACCAGCTTGGCAGTTGTAGATGTTATTCCTCTTTTCCTTGAAAGAGTACCTGTGCTTCACATAGACAATGAAGAAGATCTAGAGATCTCCTCTATCTTATAAAGTGGAGAAGAGAATCTTGGGGCACATCACAGAACATGCAGTTAGCATCTGCCATATCCCAACTAGTATCAAGGTTCAATGTTCAGGTATCATCATGCACACATTCTGTTTCCTTGGTGGTTTCCATTTTGCAGAACAAATTTGCATATGTTTTGTCAAGATAAAGGCTGGAAATAGAAATGCCAAACATGGGCTTAGTGCTCCAGGATTTGAGAAATTGATGCATTGATTCTTGTTCACTATCTAATGTAAGTGCTACATATTTAGTGTGACTCATCTTCTAGTTATGTTTTGAGAGGCTAAAGACTTGACCCTGATTAGCGTAGTCATAGAGTTCATACTTCAGTTATAGTTGTTTTCAGTCTCTTCATTTGAGTTTTTACTTTTAGAGTTTTATGTCCTTTCTGGTAGTGGATTTCTTATCAGATATGCTCTGTAATTTGTCCATCTTGTGTGTGTTTGCATTGATTTGTATCTTCGTGGTTAGAAAGTAGTAGTGTTAAGGTCACAGGCTCAAAAGGAAGGATTCAGCAAGTTCCACAGGTTAATATGTGTTTTTTCTTTTGGGGCACGTTTGTATACAAGCAATTTCTATGGAAAGAGGAAATTATCACATCAGCAAATTCCATTATTTTTAAATATTATGGAAAATAATTTATGCGGAAGTTAGAAATTCATGTTTGGTGCAAATTCCTTTTCCTCGATGAATTATCGCTAATGTTGTTGGGTGCGGCTGAGGATTCCTTTTTAAAAACTACTATTAAATAGGAAATGGAGAAACTTAAGGGGGGTAAGTTTTCTGTGGAAATGGACTTCCCATATCCCCCCCCCCCCCCCCCCCCCCATAGGAAGTCTATTTCTAGACCTAGCAAGGAAAAAGCCGAAGTGGCGAAAAAGTAATTCCGCGGAAAATTGTCGCACCAAACGTATGAAAAAAGGATTTTCCCCATGAAAAAACCTCTTTTTCAGGGAAATGGGCTACACAAACATGCCCTAAAGATGCTCCAGATTTCCATCAATTAGGTGGCATTTGGATAATAGGGAAAGGGGGAAATACGGGAACCATATCAATTGGCAGAAGTTGGAGGGAATTGACTGTGAAAAAAAGAGAACATAAAGAAAGGACCATATATGTACATTCAATACTATCCATCAAAGGGGGCCTATCTACTAAAGACATTCCTTGTGAGACCCATGTATGTTGGACTGTCCACTGTGCCTCATTTACCTTTGGGCCCACTAGTTAGTAGGTAGGCTCGTCCATCGCCAATTAAGGACTTGATTAGCAGTCAAAAAGTTAGAATAGGCCTTCTAATTTATACTAATGGGGAAAAAATCCAAGTTTCTAAGTTCATTCATGTATAATATTTGATGTTGTAAAACTTGATTCAATCCCTCTGGGTAGAATCAGATAACAGACACTTGTACAAGGAGGAAAATTGGCGTGTGTTTCATGCAGGTTTCACTTTGATTTTCATTCACTATTCACTGCTAACTCCTTTTCCCTTTAGGGCCTGTTTGGATAGCCAAGTAATGGAATGAAGTGAATCTAAGTGAGCCACAACGGTATAAAATTTCAACTCATTGGTGTTTGGATCGGCCCGGCCCGACAGATAAAGTAGTCTTGTCGGCCCACATGGATCCCATTTCACTTCAACCCAAAACACTTCGGTTCCCCTGGGTAAAAAATTGATTCTACTCCTCTCCTCTCCTCTCCTCTTGATACTACTCCTGCAACGTTCTCTCGCATTTAAATTGAAAGAGGCAAGAAAGAATAAACAACATTTTCATCTCGATCTCGATCTCAATCTAGGGTTTGCCGATTCATCTTGATCCAAAGCTTCAACTTCAGATGAGTTTCGTCCTTGGTCCTTTTTCGGATTTGTTATTTGTTATTTCTCTTCTTTCTCATCTTTCTGATCCATCCCATACGCCAGCTTCGTCGCCTTCTTCGCTCTCTACCTTGGGGTCGTCCGAAACCCCGCTTTCAACCGCTATGTACGCTTCAATTCGATGCAGGTAGTCATCTTGGACGTTCTCCTGGCGATCCCTCTCCTTCTGCAGAGGATCCTAAGTCCCTCTAGGGGTTTAGGGCTTCGCATTTTGATGCTGGGGTATAATGCAATCTTCATCTTCGTTGCTGCCTGCTTTCTCTACAGTGTTGTTTTCTGCATTCTGTGGGCGGACTCCGTATCTTCCTATCGTCGCCAGCGCGGCAGATCGTCAGCTCTGAAGTGGGGTTTGGTTGGAACCAAAGGATTGAAAATGGGGTTTTGGTTTGGAGGGTTTTGAGGTAGGTTTTCTGCACTTTGTTTTGTGTTTAGATACTTAATTATAATCTTTTCAGAAAAAGGGGTTTATGAGTCTTGTTGGAATTGGGTGATTCAGAAAGGGGGTTTATGGGTTTGTGGCAATTGGGTGATTGGAGGAGGGTTTTGGGGATGTTGAATAGTGATTGATTATTTCTTGTCTTCAACTCTAAAAGAGGAAAGGGGGAAATGTTATTTTGAAACTCTAGGGTTGTGGGTGTGTTGGATTTGGATGAAATAGATGAAGAGAATTATAGCAGATGGGAATTTGATGTTTGTTTGTTTTAATCCTTTTGTGATTTGTATGGTTGTTCTGTAAACTGAGTTGAGTTGCCTTGGACTTTAGCAGAGTTGAAATGCATCATCTGAATTTGGGATGCATTTTATCAAACTTCATTGAACTCAGCTAAATTCAAGCAGGTGAGATTACTACATCGCTATTCTTATTGATTGGTGAACTGCTACCTGAATTATTTATGCCTTTAAGGTTTTTTTATTTGACCTTAGTATATGTGATCACATCCATGGTGTGATGAAGTGGTTTGGGTATATCCCTTCTGTTTTCTGTTTTAATTTCTGATGGGCATTTCAATCCAATTGAGAGTCTCTTCTTGTTATTCACTTCGATCCATCAGCTCAATCTGAACATCACTAAGTGCATTAAGCGGTGAGAATTTGAGATACATAGGAATTCAAAGTGAAATGAAATCTTCCAAATGGATTGAATGAGGATATAAGATGGAGATGTAGATGGAATATTCACTAGCCTATGTATGGAATCACTAGGGTGATGGTTGGGTTATTTCCCATCTTCCCTTTCCCAGGAAAATTTTCAAAAAAGCACAAAAATATTCAAAATAAGTATAAGCTTTTGGCATCTTTTCAAAAAAGCATGAGTAAATTTGAATATTTCAAAACAGTATAATTTTTTTTCATAATTCTTTTAATCAAGTTCTCTTCATAATTGTTTTCTATTTTAAAAATGACAAGAAAGTTCTTATGACGAGTTTAACCTTCTTTCGTCTCCAAAACCAACCCAAATTTCACTTTATGGGCCCTGCGGATCAAATGGGGATGGTAGGGTACCTTCTTTTAATAATTCAAGTCGGTCTAATACTCATATGCCTAAGCTTCAACTTGATTTAGATATTCATAACCATTTAATTTAGTTTGTTTTTCAGTTATTTGGAATTCATATAAACCCTTCTTTTCATTATCCATGTATAAATATAGTTGAAGCTGGCCCCACTAGGTCATTTCAAGTTGTCTATGGGGCTCTTTTCTATGAATTTTCGTATGCCTAAGTGTCAACTTGATTTCGATAATTATAGCCATTTAATTTAGTTGGTTTTTCAGTCATTTGGAATCCATACAAACCCTTCTTGTTATTTATCTATGCATAAATATAGTTGAAGTGGGTTGGATTGTTGGTCCTTTTCGCCCTTGAAATTTCAGAAAGGTTGGATTTTTCTTTCTGACTTCAAGAAATATCATATAGAATTATGTAGTGCATTCAATTGTGGACTTGTCATTTAATTCAGTTTTGAGCACTAAACGGCCCATTGTTTGTATGAATTCTCATGAACTTTTCTGTACATTTTGAGATTTTTATTTTTGCTTATTTTCTTCTCATTTTCTTTTGAGCCGCATGTAACTGATGGTTAGAATTAGGGTAATTACAAATTTTCAGGTGAAATTTGTAAAGATAGGAACTTTTTTTGGCTTGTGTTTCTAAATGTACCATTTAGCTTGAATACATTTTATGTTTATTAGGTGTGTCCATGAAAATTAATATTATATAGGATCTATTGAAACGATCCCTAAGAGAGAATAAAAGAGAGAGCTTGTTTTTCTCTATGTTCCTATTTTTACTTTACTCATAGGTATCCACATACATACAAAGTATTTTAGATTTCACTTTACACAAAGCAACCAACCAGAGTGAAGTGAAGTTAATTTAATTAACTTCAACCCATTTCATCCCACTTCACTTTTCATGTGAAATTTACTCCACTTCACTCAGAATATGATTATCTTTAGGGAAAAGGAGCCATTTTTCGAATAAGTTTTAAGGGTTCTAAACCGTTTGAAAACCAAACTAACTGCCTGATATAACTTCTGTTTTGGATGGTAATCTTGAACCTCTCATTAAAGCCCATATCAGCATTAGACAGGTGAAAGATACTCACCAAACCTCTGGACGCTGATTTTTTTTTTTTCGCATTCAAACTGTAACTACACTTTTACTTTATTTTGCAATGGATGCACTAGTTTTGTTTAGAAATTGAAAGAAACTTCTGTTCAGTGGCTTCAGGATATGGAGCTGGAATTGGTGAAGATTGTGTAATCTTGGAATTAGTGAAGGCTTGAGATAGCACAGCAAAAAAAAAAATTCTTTTTGCACATACCTAGCTCCCATTATGATCTTTCAATCCCCTTGCCCTTCATGGTTGGCACAAATTCAAGTGGGCCCTAAAAAGCTAGCTCATATACCGCACCATCTCGCTTGACCATTTCTCACATATTTACAACCGGTTCGCAGAAGTGATCACTCTTGGCACAGTCCAGCTTCAGATTTGAAACATTCTCCGGGAGAAATGATGCCAAATGACCTTTTAAACTTACAAGAACCCAACTGTTATCATTCTTTCATTTCCATTACACGCTAAACCTTCGACCACCATTAGTATTAGGCCGCTAACCTCGACACCATTAGTATTAGGGCCTGTTTCTTACCATGATTTATGACAAGAATTTGGGATGTTAAAGTTTTTTTGGACATGATGTGATGGCTTGCCCCCCATCATTTGAAATGCCATAGTTTCTTTCACTAAAATCTCAAATTCCAGCCACTTATCAGATCTCAAATGACCTTTTGGAATTCCTAAAATTCCATTCTCTTGGCTTTTTGTTGAAATTCCAAATGCTCAATAGGAGAGATTTGGAATTCCACCTCAAGGGGACAGCTTTTGGAGAATTTGAAATTCTCTATACATGAATTCTTGGAATTCTGAGAAAGAAACAGGCCCTTAGGACTGTTGCCCCAATTTCTATAGTAACATCCTCGAATAACATCTGCTCAATATCATTCTTTCAATGCATGTTCTGCATTTTAATAGAAAAGATTAACAGCTATCACTCCTTTTAGCCTAAAGATCACCCCACTTATCCGAGTATCAAACATGCCCTTCCTTTGGAAAACATCTGACCCATAAAGACCCATATGTGCCAGTAATCAAATTCCCACACAGCTTAACATATAGGCTTGTTTGGCTTAGTCATGTCAGAACAGGTTATGGAAAGATTCTGGCAATTATCCTTTAGAAGAAAAGGAGAAACACGAGACACCCTAGTGGCAAGGGTGTCTCATTGCACACAGCTGCCCAGGGATCTCAGAAGTTGGGTACAACTCACCTATCTAGCACAAAAAAGAAGAATAAGAAGAAGGAGGAGACATATATTGTTGCAATTCAATTGTAATTAGATTGCAATGCAATCAATTTTGGAGACAAATGAACTTTTTGTGTAGAATTCAGCTGATGTTTTCGCCCATGGAAAAATGGCGTATCAGAGGCTGAATCCTTGAATGAAAAGTGAAACCATCCTTAGAGCAACTCCAAGTCGTGAATAAAATTCAAATCTTCTCCATTCAAAGTTCAAAATTCCAGTGCACTACACTAAATTACTTAAAAAGACTCTTGAACATCATGTAACAAAATTATAGGACCGAAAAACCATTACAACCTAGAAGTAGACTACTAAAGAATATATAATCAAATAACAATTACGCACTAAACAACAAAATTCCTATGATCAGACTGTTTGTCTAAATGAATATCAGAGAACTCTAGCAGTTCATGCAGAAAGAAAATGTCAGACCGTCGTCACCTTAGAAGGCACCAACTTGTTGCCCCAAAACCGATCGCTTCTTTGTTTATGGATCTGTAGCAAGCAAACGGTGAGTTCAACCTCGATACCTGAACCCAGCTTCCTTGCATCTCTAACTAGGATTTGTTAAAGGGCCAAGTGTTGCAAGAATCTCCGTGCAAGATATCAAATAACTGGAATGACAGAAGGAAAATAAGAATGCGAAATAACTGAAACCTAAAAAAGCAACAAAACAGGTTATGTTTTCTACAGTTATAACAATGATTCAATTATACTTACATAATAATTACTGAAGAAGCTTGCAAGATTGTTCCTCAGCAGCAGCCAACTTAATGTGAATACTTTATAAATACTTAGAAACAGAAGCAGATGTTTACTACCACAGTACCACAGCTATGACTCAATCCAGTAACATAGTTAGTCTCTACCCCTTTGTGACTTCATTTTAACACATCAGTAAAGTGCTCAATCACATCATGATCTCACAGTGTCATCCTATAATAAACCCACTTCCCCAGTTCAATGCAAACCAAATGAGGTTATCAGCTATAAGACATTACATTCACGGCTAACGGCAGCAATCAGCTTCTCTTTGTTCAGCTCTTCGGGCCCTTGAGACTTGAGCACAAATGTGTGAAATACAGTATCATTAGCAGCAGCAATCTTCGAGTCTATAACATCAACATGTGCCTCTTTGAATGTGCGTATTATTTTAGAAACAGGATGGGTGTCCAAAGGGCTGGTCACACGAACTATAACCTCATCATGCACTGCTTGGATGTCAATACCTGGGGACTGGGACCTTTTCTGATTCTCGACTGAAGTAGCCTCAGATGATGCATCTCTAGATGCAGTCCCGAACGTATCTCTTTCCGACTCCATCTCTTTGAGCTTCTTCTGAAGCTCAGTTATGTAGGCGATGGCATCTCCAAGCAATGAAGCCTTGTCCATCTTCGAGATGTTGGGCACCACAGCTCTCAGCGCATAGAACCGTTGGTTAAGCTTCTCACGCCTCTGGCGCTCTGCTTCGACATGGTTAAGTGGCTCTTCCCTGCCATTAGCAGGCTTCCTGCCTCGCTTCCTTGGCTTATGCTCATCAGCTTGACCTGATTGATCTTCCTTGCCTGAGGCCTCAACATCGGAGTGTTCTGATTCAACTGTACTCAGATGAGTTATAGTGGAGCCTCTCGGAGTCCTTGTGAAATCAATCTGCCTCTGTTGCTGCTTGCTGTGGTTGAAATTGGTTACACCAAGTGTCCTCTTTGAAGCCGTTACTGGGAAGGTAGGCTTGATGAGCACTATCAATACCTTTACTAACCATCATAACATTGTTATTAAACTTCTGAGCAGGATTAAGCAAAGATTGAGAGGTGTTAAGTTCTACCCCTGGTTTTACAGAGCAGGCCGGGTTCCAATTCAAACCCTGGAATCCTTTACTAGTGTGCATAAAAGGCATCCTACTCCCATTTGAGTGCACATCCCATGGCTTCTCCTCTACCTTTGGGACAACAAGCTTCTCACCAATCTGAGATACGCCAGTGCTCAGATTATGCCCAAAAATCTTTGGAAACTCCTCCTTGCGCTCACCACTGAACCCAAAACTTGAGGTGGGTACATGACCTCCTTTGTTCTCACTCACCACAGACACTGACACCATTCCATTAACCTTGACTAGTGGAAAAACTGAGATTGAGAACATGGATTTTATCATCTGTAAGACCCGTACATTCTTGGGTATCGGCCTAACCGACCCTAATTCTATTACACCAGTCTCCGTAGGAACAAGAACAGCAGTTTGGATCCCAGCCAACCTTGCAAGGAATGACCGAATGCAGAAATCCGAAGGCGAATTCAGCATGCCTGAGAGCCAGACAGGCTCACCAGATTTGAAAGACTTCCCAGGAGCACCCACTCCTCGCGGGAACAAGAAGTACATCGATGCAAGATAGAACATCTCCGTCCCGGACACCCTATCCAATCCAAATGCATAGCTTTCTTCTTCGGAGCCACCGAAGAATGTATGAAGCTTCTGAAGGACCGCCTTCCTCATCTTCTGCTGGGTACAATCTTTCGCCCCAAAACTCAAGACCCGGGTCTCAGATTCCTCTCCTTCCTCGGGCTCTCTGCAATAACCATCTCCCCAACCCAGAACTAATTCCCCGGATTTCGTCTGCGAAACCTGCCAAAAGATGGCATAATTCCACCCCAAATTCAAAGAATTCGATCCCTCAACTATCTCCGAGAGCTTGTTTTGCAGATCTCCATCATTCGCGCCGGCTGCAGCGAACAGACTCTCTGCCGATGCATGGCTCGTCGTCAGATAATTAAAAGCATCAGAACCCATAACCGCGACAGCCATGGCCTTATCCTCCTCACTCCAAAACCTACCCATTCCCATCTCCAACCTCATTTCTCCTATACACAAAAAGGAAACCCACCAACAAAAACCCTAGAAATCCAAAACCCCAAAAACCCTAAGCATCTTTCTCTTTGTAAACTCCACTATCCATGACCTCTAATTCAAGACCCAGATCCTCATTTCTACCAAAGATTCAAGAAGAAAAAAAGACACCCACACCCAATAAACAACCTAAAAATCCCAAACCCAGAAGCCTAGGGATCTTTCACATTGGCCACTTCACCATGCATGGCCTGGAGATTTTAAGACCCAGATTCTCATTTTGATCAACAGAGTGAAGAAGAGCTAACATGATCTGTATTTACACAGTTCTTAGGCATATAAGATCTTGGTGAGAGGGGGTTTTTAGGCCTAGTTTTCAGAATCAGATGCAGGAGATGGTGGGAAACCAGACAATCAAAATTGCTGAAGATTCAAAATACAAGTAGGAAGTACATACTCACTTTTGCGCGGAGATTCAAATCAGTTCAAAGAAGGAATTTTGGCTTTTGCTCGGAAAGAACGGTCCATTATAGGAGGATGCTTGAAGAATTCCGCACTCTAGCTTTCTTTCTTAAAATGTTTGAGAGAGGACAGAAGATGCAATTTACATACAAACAACCAGTCTTTCTTGAATTTATAAATGCCATTGAGCTTTTATTTTACAAATAACCACCTTGACTCATTGAGAAAACTCGACCAATTTTACTGTTGGGGTCAAGTATAGCACTTGTGCATGATATAGCTCAAATCTAGCTTAATGAGGGCTAGGCAATAGGTGGCCCAACCCATAAACTTTCATATGCAGTCTAATATAGATTATATGCTCAGGCTGAATCGATTTAATAATGAATTTAGAATAATACTTCTTGTTTAAAAAAATAAATCTAGAGTCCAATTTAATATGAGTAAAACTGGAGATATATATAACCATTGCGGTCTTACTATTCTCGAACCTGTGTTATCACGTATGGCACCCGGGGCTTTTACCATTGCACAAAAACAATCACCCTAAATGAAAATCTTCTTAAATCTGACTCAATTCAAATCAAATTAAGGACCCTAATCCTAATTTAATTGACTCAAATTCAATGCCACTTTACATTAACTTATTTAATCTGACTTAATCTTTAACTTATATAGGACGGACAAACATAGTGAAGCTGGTCGATGATGACCATCAAGGTACCTTGATTGAGATTTAAATAAAGAATATACAAGTGGCTATTTTTGTAGAAAATGGAAAAGAAAGACTGGTTTTATAAATGGTCATAATATAAAGGGGGTTAGTTGTAAATTCTCCAAGAGAACTCGAACTCCTAGTCCTAACTAAACATTGAAGTGGGGAGAGTTGGAATCTAACTGTGATTAGTTTGGCCGGCAAGGATTGTGTGGGAGACGGAGCCGTACGGCGCGGGCTTTCTATTCCTAGTCGCGCGATTCCTAAAAGCGCGCCGCCCAACAGGTGGGCGGTGGGCCCATTTTAAATGGACGGTTTGACTTCTGCTGAGAGTGGGCCCGCCTGCTTGGTGAAAATCTCCAGGTTGACCGAGTCTCCTTGATCCGTGTCGGCTGAAAATTGTGACTTCTGCCGAATCTTACTGTTGGAGAATTTTTGTTTTTGTTTTTTTTCAATCCCCTCCCTTGAAGTTGCTTTTATGCAGGCATAAGTGCAAATTTGTGATTCCATGGATAAAATCTATTTTGAGTTCTGTAGAAAGTGAAATCCCAAGACCCCTCACTCACTGCCATTGAAATTTAGTTTTGAATCAATAGTAGAAAAGTCAGTTCATTCTTTTTGAATTTTACACTTTTCTAGGTCTACATGGATGTCCATCTTATATGCCATTCAATTCTTAGACTTAGAAGGGTGAGTTTGTGCTACGAGAGAATTTGCATTAGAAAGAAAGGATTATTTTGTATTTTTCGTTTATATTACTAATGTATTTGTTGGATAACAAAAGGAAAAAAAGTTGATTTTTTTTACAAAAAGGATTTTTTTTCTTATTTATTTATTTATTTATTTTTTACTTAAGATAGATTGGAATAGAAAAACAGAATTCATGTAGCCGAACGTAATTGGAATAATGTTTTGATGATGATGATTAAGGATTCTATGATGTTGCAAAAATACTTAATATTTTTTTTCTAAATGCAAATATTTTAGAATTTGATGGAGTACTTTAATTATATAGTATATAAAACCAAGTCCTAATAAAAACTTTTCCCATGAAGAGAAAAAAAAAGTTTGGTAAAAAATGAAGAGAATGTTAAAATCATTCTTTTACACCTTTTTCAAAGTTTAGAAACACAACATGCCTCCAGCATGTGGCCTTTTTGTTCATGCTCGGACTATGGACATTTGTTTAATTTGAAGCTACCCATATGTGGTTGGTTTGGATCGAGCTTTTACTCTTGTTTCCCTAATGTGCTCCAACATGTGTGACTATAAAACATTACTGGTTGATGACCATGCCACAAATTATTTTTTATTGTTTTGAGCTCAATATGTAAGCATAATTAGTTGCCCTAGGAAAGACAACACAAGCATAAACGATGAACACCAGAAGTAATAGTACTAATGATTTAATTAATAATTAACTATCATAGCTATTTTTGTTGTATAACTAATATTAAAATTATCATAGCAATCACCAGCATGGTTGAATGCATAAAAATGATGGGAGGACATCATTTACTGGGCCATGTGATGATAAAAATTAATGTTTCCTTTGAACAATGAGAAAATATAGGCCCAATAACAAGGGGTTGCTGAGGCGGTTGGCAACTCGATATATGATAGGGAACGATCACGGGATATGCCACTTTTTCACGTGTGGGCTCTCCTTCCTATTTGTGTGACCTATCTTGAGTCCCAACCCCCAGGCTTCGATACCAAAAATAAAAAAAGAGAGAATATAAATAAAATAATTTGTGAAAAGGTATTTTCTCTCTATCTTACCATATAGAGAGGAGTATAATTTTATTCATGTGTTTGGACAAGATCTTTGTACACGTTTTGATCTGGTAAAGATCCTTGGTTGGCATGAATCTGTACGTACAAGAGGAAACATTATTCATGTGATAGAGAGAATGTTCTAGAGTATCCAGCTGGGTATTTTTTACACGTTTTTATTAGATGGGCTGGATACTCTCACATGTTATCTCTAGATGAGCCTGAGCTATTACACGCCCTTAAGCTGGTGCCTGGTGGGCCATTCATAGATGGATAGTTTGTCTTGAATAATTTGAAATAGATGAGAAAGAAAGGCCTTTAGTGAATACTTTTGTAATTTGATCTTTTGAGTGTACAAATCGAACGACAAGATCTTCTTTGACAACATTTTCACACATACATTGGTAATCAACTTTTATGTGCTTGGTGCGAGCATGAAATACTGGATTCGCAACGAGTAATATTGCACTGATATTATTGCACCAAATTAGTGGAATATGTCACAAGAATATTTGGAGATCTTGAAACATTTAGCATACGAAGCCTTAGATATTTCCTTGCAGTGTATGCTAAACTGCGGCTAGTGGTGTTTATCGGGTCAAATCCGACCCGACACGAAAACATTTTATGTAGGTGAAAACCTACCGGAATCCGGTTAATTTGGGTCACGGGTTATTGGGTCACGAGTTGGTCGGGTCACAGGCCGGGTTCGGGTAAAAAAGAAATAGTAAAAAAATTGTAAAAAAAATGTGATTTTATTAAAAATGATACAAACAAATGAGTTTTTTTTTCTCATCAATCTCGACTCTTCAGAGAGTCCAGTCTCATTTTCTTCATAACTCAACAGCAACAGCCAACAAACAGGGCTACATTTAAATATCAAATGATTTATTCTACTGTGTTGTTTTCTCTACCATTGTCACTGATTGTTTCAACATAATGGGTTCCAGTATTCTTCTTCACCTTTGACAAATTATAGATCAAACTTTGTGCTTATATACACAAGAACAAGATGTCAATCCAACTCTCACTGTCGCTTAACATCAGTGGCAGTAAAATGCAATGAGAGAAAATCACCATCATTGTTGTAACAGTAATAATTAATATATTTACACAATGTACGTCCAATTTTTCTACTGACTGATGAGAGACGAATAAATACCACAAACATGAATTCATATTCGGTGTGGGAAGGATATGCAGTGTGCGTCTCTTTAGCCTTTAAGGTTTTTACTTTTTAGTATTAAAAATAATTACATTTAATTATTTTTTATTTTATCACCGGGTTTACGGGTCACCCGGTAACCCGACCCATGAGTCCCGTTAACCGGTACAGACGACCATTGGGTCGGGTCGGATCGAGCACTAAAAATCTGCTATCATGATCCACCCGCATTGACCCACGGTTCGGTTCGGGTAACGGTTAATTTTGTACACCTCTAACTGCGGCATTTAGCTTCAATTGAAGAGCGGCCCACGGTGGGCTGTTTCTTGGCACACCATGACACAGGATCATGTAGATCTCTTAATATTCTCGCGCGTTATCTTTAGATGGCCCTTAGCTATTAACTAAGACCCCCACGATGATGGAAGACATCAGGCTTACTAAACAACCTAACTTTTTAAGGATTTCATCTAAATGGTATTGGAATCTACCCATTAATGTAATCAAAGCATGATAATTAATCCAACCAATCCTCCAATCTCAGTGATTTGCATGCATTTAAGTAGGGTTCATCCAATATCCACAACTCTTATAGACAAACATACGCCGATGATTTGTATTTTTTTTTTAGATAAAGAGGGTCCATTTTTTCATGCAATTGAATTGAATATAGAAATTGCATGACTTTTATTTTTAGAAAAATGCTACGGGCCCCGAAAAAGGGCCCCGAATATGGGAGCCGTGCGATCCCAGCATGCACTGGGATCCAACGGCTCTCTCGGGAGTCGTGCTGCTTTTCGGGCCCGAAAATCGGGCCTTGTAGCACGGTTGTTATTTTTAAGAATGGTTGAGATATTTGAAGAAGCATACGTAAATCTTAAAAAAATGACCATCAAATTATCTCCCTCTAGTGGAAGATGAATTAAGTGGAGGTAAAAAATGAATACCCAGCCACCACCTTAGTAATTCAAATCCTAAAAAGTAAAGGTTGCATCTACACAGATACCTTATATTCTTATATTCAACCCCCTCACTAAAGGCGGGCCTAAGAAATTCATCTTGCGGGGGCTTCATATAAAATACATATTGAGGGAAATGATAAATATAAAAGAAAAACACATAATTCTCAGAACCTTAAGTTGTTTTTCTTTTACAATTTTTTTTTACTTTTTCAGGTATGGTGGGGGCTCCCCTATACCTGGGTCCGCCCCTTGCACTCAGCTTTATGTATCATTCACCTTTTTAATAATCCTTCACTGGAGTTATTTGACCTTAAATTTCTATATAATCAATTACTATATATTTTATCCAAACAAACAATCCCTTATCAATAAAAAGGAAATAAAAATAATTAAAAGGTACATAATTGCACCATACACATGTGACATGCATGCCCATATCAAGCATATCCAAGCCGTCAATACAATTATCCCAATCTCATTCCATTCGAATATCGGTCCCAATCGGTCCCAATCTACCCTAAAAGCTTGTTACATCACCCCAGTAAATTTCATGCCCATGCCTCATACCAAACCCCCACGTTTTGCATTGTTATAATAAGGCAAGATATGCATGTATTCTTCAATTGCCACTTTCCAGGATGGTTGAGGGTGGGTTCCACCTACCAGCCATGGAAGCTCCATGCCCAATGAGGTAGTTGATGTTTGCCCCAACTGCCATTCAGTCAAGCCCTCTGTTTATGCAAGCTCGTGCCTTTCATGAGCCATGTTGTATTGATTTAGGTAACTAAAGCTTATTAAAATAGTTTATACAATGTGATGTTTGATTGGCTTGTATTAAAACAAGTAATCTATTATTATATAATAAAAGACAGCAGGTGATTCTCCGGAGAGTGACACGTGGCGCGTCCTCAAGCTTTTTGTCATTCCACATTCCGGAATTGCCCTTCTCATCTAATCTCACCAAACCACCATATTCTCTAATTTTGCTACAAAATAGGATCTTAAGCATTCTACTTTTCTATCTTTCTTCTTCCCTATTTTTTCTCTTTCAATAAAGAAGCTTTTCCCATGTCAAACGGAGTCAAACCCTACAAAGAAGGTGGGCCCAAAGTCAAATTGAAGAATCCAAACCATACAAAGTCACTACTATCTTATATACTCATCCTATGCCAGAATTTAGTCTAAAACAAGTGGGCCCAGCTTGATTAAAAATATACACAAAACACATTATTCTCTCTCTTCTTTTGTTTTTCCTTTATATAATAAAAGACAGCAGGTGATTTTCCGGAGAGCGACACGTGGCGCGTCCTCAGGCTTTTTGTCATTCCACATTCCGGAATTGCCCTTCTCATCTAATCTCACCAAACCACCATATTCTCTAATTTTGCTACAAAATAGGATCTTAAGCATTCTACTTTTCTATCTTTCTTCTCTTTCAACAAAGAAGCTTTTCCCATGTCAAACGGAGTCAAACCCTACAAAGAAGGTGGGCCCAAAGTCAAATTGAAGAATCCAAACCATACAAAGTCACTACTATCTTATATACTCATCCTATGCCAGAATTTAGTCTAAAACAAGAGGGGCCCAGCTTGATTAAAAATATACACAAAACACATTATTCTCTCTCTTCTTTTGTTTTTCCTTTTCATTTAGACTATATAAAAAATAGTGGACTCCTTATAAATTCTATGCCATTCAAAATCGAAGAAAGCCTAAGGATTAAATCTGGTGGGGGGCATCATGTTAGGAAGAAAGTCTGATGAATAAATCTGGTTGGGCCCATCATGCATCATGTTAGGAAGAAAGTCTGATGAATAAATCTGGTGGGGCCCATCATGCATCATATTAGGAAGAAAGACGATAAGTCAAATATGATTAAAATTTTCAATTTCAAAACCATATACTCTCTATTATAATATATGTTAGCTGTGGGCTAAAACTCATGATCAAATGAGGTTCGTTGAGTATTACTGTTTTCTTTGTATGAGTGGTAGAGGAAGTTGCTGACCAATGGGGTTGGGCTGCTAAGTGTTTACTAGAAGTGAATTTTTCTGGTAAGAGGAGTCATAGATTATACCTGAATTAAATACTAAAAGTATAAGCATTACTTTTGGGGCTGCAAAGTACATATGTCCCACCTATCTTAAATCCTTCTTTCCTCTATCATGCTATATATATATATATATATATCTTGAACCAATAGTGACGTGAGAGATTTTCTTGCATAATCATCAATTGGTTAGGATTGAACCCGGTTTTGATCACGGAGGACAAGGCTTGATCATTGGGGAAAAGATTAGTGGTCTATTGTTGATGAGGTGTTAAACATCCTGTTATTATTATAATTTTTTGAACAGTTCAAGGCAAGTCATTTGGGAAGGAACAAAGATTCAGATCACTTGGGGTTGGATCTGGATAAGATGAGATCTTAACATAATAGGACTTTTAGGTATGGAATTTGGTAACTAGAGATTGAAGCAAACAGATTATGTATCTCATGGTCAAATGAGGTTCGTTGAGTATTAATGTTTGGTAAGAGGAATTTTGAAAATTCTAACCTGGGGTGAATTATGAAATCTCCAAATGTTTCCCTCAAGTTGTTTCCAAAATAGCATTTAAAAAGCTTAAGTTCTAATAATTCAAAAATGCCAAAAGTGACTTTTTAGAAGAATGTTGTTTAGAATTTTAGTATTTAAACGGATAATTCCAAATGCTCTGGGGACATTATGTGACTCCAGCATCAGAGATTCTCAATACTCTTTAAACAAGGTCCGTCTCAAGAACTGCCCTTCCCTCCTTTTATTTGTCCCTATCCAATCACTAAAATATGTCCTTCTTCCTAAAATCTCACACACGTCTCTTCTCCTCCCCTAGCTTGCAATTATGTTTTTTTCCCCTGATCTCTCATGCAATTCTGAATGTTGGGTCCACGAAATTTGTGGGCACACTTGTGCGAGTGTTGGATTTTAAGAATCCGGGCCCAAAATAGTATGTTTTTTTTATCATTCGCATAACTTCTACGCTATATTTCCTTGAAACCACTTCATGTGCCATTTTTATAATAATGTCATATAAATGTTTTAGCGGCTGAGTTAATGGCCCACATGTAATTCCTTTAATCATTAACGATGACTTAATCGCATTGATTTTTTTATTTTTTAGTGTTTGCACTCCCACTTGGTAGACATGATAATTTCTTTAATGATACTTCTTTGGCTCTGTCAATTAAATTATTTATTATTATTAATTAAGTCCCAAGCTTAGCATTTTTTGCACGTGGAACTATATGGGTTCTTTGATTGGGTCACTTATACTGTTGATCACTACAGGCCAACTATGGACAAGTTAGTACCCAATTTTCATTATCCAACTACAAAATAATGTTCATTTTGGTTATTTAAACCTTAAAATAATTACTTTTAAATTATTTATTTTAACTATGATTGTATAATGAATCATATGTTAATAGTCATTTATATTTCATTTAAATGAAATGAATACTACTATTTAAAATTTTATTAACTCTTTAAATAAGGCCCGCGTTGGACGTGGGCCCCGAAGCGCTAGTATTACTAAAGGGATGTAACACTTCCTGGAGGAGGACACTTGGCATGTATTGGAGAGGGACACGTGGCAGCAGCCAGCCTAAAATGGTGTTATGCTAATGCAATCCCTAAAATCTCTCATTCTGCATCTAAAATTTCTCCATCTCTCCCTCCCTAAAATCTCTCTTTAATACTTTGATCATTATCAAGCAATTCATGGATCCCAGCTCGCATCAGATTATTTCATGGATGGTTAGAATATAGATGGTGGACCCCATTTATCTTGGGGGTCCCACTTAAATAGGTTAGGTTTGGTCAATTTGAGAGGTCTATGATCATTTGATCTTTATCAATCAATTCATGGGTCCCGGCCCGCATCATTTGATTTTATGGACGGTTAGAATAAAGATGATGGACCCCATTCATCTGGGTCCCACTTAAAAATATTTGGTCAATTTTTTATGTCTACGATCATTTGATCCTTTGATCTTTTTAAATCAATTCATGGGTCCCATCCCGCATAATATGGTTTTATGGATGGTTAGAATAGAGATGGTGGACCCCATTCATCTGGGGGGTTCCACTTAAATAGGTTATGTTTGGTCAATTTGTGAGGTCTATGATCATTTGATCCTTCGATTTTTATCAAGCAATTCATGGGTCCATCCCGCATCATATTGTTTCATGGATGGTTACAATATAGATGGTGGACGCCCATTCATCTTGGGGGTCCCACTTAAATAGGTCAGGTTTGGTCAATTTGAGAGGTCTATGATCATTTGATCTTTATCAATCAATTCATGGGTCCCGACCCGCATCATTTGGTTTTATGGACGGTTAGAATAAAGATGGTGGACCCCATTCATCTGGGTCCCACTTAAAAATATTTGGTCAATTTGTTAGATCTACGATCATTTGATCCTTTGATCTTTTTAAATCAACTCATGGGTCCCATCCCGCATAATATGGTTTTTTGGATCAATTCATGGGTCCCGGCCCGCATCATTTAATTTTATGGACGGTTAGAATAAAGATGGTGGACCCTATTCATCTGGGTCCCACTTAAAAATATTTGGTCAATTTGTTAGGTCTACGATCATTTGATCTTTTGATCTTTCTTAATCAATTCATGGGTCCCATCCCACATAATATCATTTTATGGACGGTTAGAATAGAGATAGTGGACCCCATTCATCTGGGGGGTTCCACTTAAATAGGTTAGGTTTGGTCAATTTGTGAGGTTATGATCATTTGATCATTTGATTTTTATCAAGCAATTCATGGGTCCCAGCCCGTATCATATGATTTTATGGACGGTTAGAATATAGATAGTGGACCCATTCATATTGGGGGTCCCACTTAAATAGGCTAGGTATGGTCAATTTGAGAGGTCCATGATCATTTGATCTTTATCAATCAATTAATGGGTCCCGGCACGCATCATTTGATTTTATGGACGGTTAGAATAAAGATGGTGGACCCCATTCATCTGGGTCTCACTTAAATACATTAGGTCAATTTGTTAGGTCTACGATCATTTGATCTTTCTTAATCAATTCATGGGTCTCATCCCGCATAATATGATTTTATGGATGGTTAGAATATAGATGGTGGACCCCATTCATTTTGGAGGTCCCACTTAAATAGGTTAGGTTTGGTCAATTTGAGAGGTCTATGATCATTTGATCTTTATCAATCAATTAATGGGTCCCAGCCCGCATCATATGATTTTATGAACGGTTAGAATAGAGATGATGGACCCCATTCATCTTGGTCCCACTTAAATATATTTGGTCAATTTATTAGGTCTATGATCATTTGATCTTTCTTAATCAATTCATGCCTCACCTAAAGAGTAAAATATTTGGAAAAAAAAAAAACATAAAGATCAAATTAGCAACAAAAAAAAGGACTCACAAGTTTACTAATTAATAAATTTATTAAAAATAATTCATATCAGTCTATGCATTTGGTGGTTTCGTGGTTATCCACGGGGTTTTGCTTGTGCATTACTAAATAAATGGCAGAACTACAAAGCAACGCCCCTTGCCCTTTACCAATGTGAAGCTCTCCAATACATTTAGGAGTGGGGTACAACTTAGGGATCTTTTGCCCTTTACGCATGTGATAATAAAATGGATTTTATATATGTAAATGCAAGTATTATATTTGTGACACACGTTATTTTGTTTGTCAAAATTATCATTTTCTCTTGAGTAAATGAGTATATCCAATTATTTAGATTTGATTGGATATTTTTAATATCTTTCACAAATTTTTTAAAGTTCATTAAGATATGAAGCTTTTCATCAATTTTTACCATTAATTACACGAATATTGAAAGATTTAGATCATGAATTAAGGTTAAACATTAGCTATATGCATATTAATTAAAGAGATCATGTCCATTAGAAATTATCACTTATACAAAATAAAATAAAATAATAGACTGTCAAGAGTATCTCCATTTTTTATCTGTAAAGATGGGTGGTTTGTTTTTGTAGAAAGGTTCGTACAAACACAACCACCCATCTCTATAGATAAGAAATTTCATTCCATATCTCAGAACATTCTACAGCTTCATTACAACCATAAAACATCTATTCATCTCTACTTGCCATAGACCCACTGTAATTTAATGTTTCGGAACATGCTTCAAAACCTTGTTTTCTCAAACCCAACTACACCACTCCATCTCCATGCTGTGAATTCCTACAAAATATAGGGCAGGAAAAGCTCAGGTAAGAACCAATCATAAATCAATCCCAGTAACATAAGTATAGAAAGAAATCGTAAATAATCTAAAATAACATGGTAAAATCATGAAAAGATTGGTTATTTATAGGTGGGGCATTCCAATCACACAATCTAGGCCCATATGGAATTTGGATAGTGATTTTGAGATCCGGGATTTAGGGTGCTGCGATTTAGGGCTTTAGGGATGTAAGGATTTCTGGACTTTGTGGTTATAGCTGAAATCCCATTGACGGTCGCGCGAGAGGGAGAGAGGCGAGTTGCAGCGAGAGTAGATGACGCCTGAGAGAGAAAGACGAGAGGAAATGAGAGTCGCAGCATGAGGAGATGAGCCTAGTTGAGAGAGAGAGAGTGGGAACCGAGCTTTAGGAGGGAGAGTGAGCGATGAATCGAGCTTCGGGAGACTTTGTAGTGATGGCTCTTAGCTGAGAGACGAGAGCGGGAGAGTCCAACGATGCCAGGAGAGAGAGAGAGAGAGAGAGAGAGAGAGAGAGAGAGAGAGAGAGAGAGAGAGAGAGAGAGAGAGTCCAGTGACGCCCTGGAGAGAGAAATGGGCTGGAGACTCAGGGGAAACTTCTTCACTTCAATGATAAGAGAGGACTCTATTCCCGGAAGAGAAAGGGGAGAGAGAGAGGGCCCTGAATTTTGCTGACTCTTGACACTCAATCCGCCCACACGCAGAACTCACACGATTCAGCTTATGCCTTATGGTCCCCTAAGCTTTAGCTTATGATAAAGTAAGCTGAAGTAATTTCAATTGTATGGTGGGGCCCACCTGGAGACCTACATGGGGATGGGGGTGGGGGGATTTCAATGACTTCCTGGGACCCTCCTTCCAGCAAAAAATCAGACGCCAACCGTGATTTCTATCATATCAATCTAGGAACCAAAAGTTTAATAGTCAACGGTCCATTTGGATTGGTACACAGTCAATCCAATGGTCTAGTAAATTCGGATCTGACCAAAAGTTAGTGGACATGTGCAATTTAGGGGGGGTCGAGTGTTTGGTCCATTTAAATGGACTAAGGGTGGGCCCTAAAAACGTTAGCTTACCGATTCTTATCCAAAACTTAATCTTAGGAGAGCAAGCTCCATATATATTATCATTTAATCATTTATATGCAAGAAATAATCAGGAAAAATACATTTTCCAAGGATTTTATCCTATCCACTAAAGAAAGTAGTGTGGGTAGAGGCAAAACTAAGCTCCCCTCAAATTTCTTGAAAATCTAAATCTATCTTGCATAATGGACCTTGAGAAAAAAAATTTTCTTGACATAGTGGCCTCCTCAAGATAAATTTTTCTTCCCTTGAGTACGGTTGCAAAAACTAATACAAAGACATATATAGTGCCAAAAATTAGATTGTTCTAATTCATGTTATAAAGCTGGCAAGGGAGATTATAGGGGGAGAAAGAAGTGTGAAGACCTAGTGCTGAAATTTTGAACTAAGGAGTTGGTTTTTCATTTTCAACATGGGTGGCGTGCAGATGCACATGACTTGTTGACTGTTGACTTGTAAGTGCTGCAGGACATGCAGAAATGAGAAAGAGACTGCAACATGAAGCAGGCACAAAGAGATCAGTCATATAAATATACTAAAAATTTTCCCTACATGAAGGCACGACGCACCACTGGACCTAGATATGCCTTAGACCGACTGAACCTAGGTTCCATGCTTCTCAAAAGCAAGTCCAACCATAAAATGAATTCCACCAAAAAAAAATCCAATTGATTGCCAAATGATATAATTCCAGTCATTCATTTATTCTTAACAAAATTGAATCATTAAATCACCCAATTTGCTTATCTGAGCTTCTTATCTTGGTCTCATCTCATCATCAATGGAGTAGTGCCTTTTTTTTTTTAAATGAAGAAAGGATGACAATACCTGTAAATAATTCAAATTTGGTGACCCTTTTTTGTTTTTGATGAGGATGGCAAAAACTTGTAAAATTTTCCAATTTTTAGCCCATTTTCTTTTAAATGAAAAAGGGATGGCAATACCTATAAATAATTCTAACTTGCTGCCCCTTTTTATATTCTCCTCTTAAATCCAAGGGTCCAAAATATCTCTTGGATTTATGTACATAAATCTAAGTGTCCAAAATATCCTAGATTCAAAGTCTGCTCTCCCATATTATATAGATAAGAAAAGCACAGAGTGCAGATCATTCAGCTGTAGCGTTGGGTCATGTTGAATGGAACTACTCATTACGGTCCCTGAAATGCCTTTCACTTGCTTTAAATTTAAAATTTCTTCCCAGCTTTCTTTGGATTGGTCCAAAAGATATTTACTGTAAATCACCCATCTGTCATCTCCTTCTTCATTTGGCATAGGCTTTGAGATGTTTATCTAATTAAATAACTAAATAGTTAATGAATTCAATCTCTAGTAAATAGTCTTTTCTCCATTTATGTCCCTTCCCTTTAATGTTTTTTTTTTAATGATCTCTTAGATTATTAGAGCCATAAAAAAGAACAATAATAGGATGCATTCCTTTTTTGGACTAGTTTTATCAATATAATAAAAAGGACAAGATATTACATTAAAAGTATTTTAATTTAAAACTCCTTTCATTTTTTAAAAGAATATTTAAAAGCACCTACTATTATCTACTAAAAAAAAAAAACTTTCACTTTCCTATATAAAAGTTTAAAAAGATTTTATAACAAACAATTAAAAATAAAATGTCATCATAACCAATTTATATTTTATTCTTCTTTAAAATTAATTTTATTTTATTTACCCTATTTAATAGAGTTGCCAAACCGGCCCAAAAAGTGGTTAAATGCAACGATTGATGATTTGGTAGTAGTGGGCCCCAATTATGAGGTTTTGTCCCCTACCAATTGTGTTGGCAATTGTGCAATGGTGTTTGAAATTTATCAAAAGCATATTTTACACACTAACCTTTTCAAAAGGAGAAATATAAAAAAAGCAAAGATATTCTCCTGAAATTTCACAGCACGAACGTGCACTGCTATCTCATGCATGCCACGCGGTGCTCAAATGGTAGTCTCGCGATTACACTTAGCCACGCGTCTCCGCTCGCGTGAGCGGAGACTTGGGGTTTTTCATGGAGCACGTGTCTCGGGTGAACGCTGACGAGGTGTGTCACGTGGTCAGTCGCCTCTTGAGTCTTGAATGCAGCGGTGACGGTCAGCACAAGTTTGCGACGACACGTGACGCGCGAAGGGAAACGTGACATGCATTTATTTACGAATCATAAAGGTACTGCAGCATACGTACATGTGATCTGAGCCATTGATTTTAGCATGATCTCGTGTGTTGACTCTCTTGAATGGTTTTTATAGGTTTGGTACTACAATAACTAGGGCTGATGTTAGAATTGATCTACACAACAAATGCCCTCCGTGGGCTTGAGCTCGAATGGTGAGTTGATGGAGCCTTTTGAAGGGCTTAAACTCAACTCGATTAAGGTGGGGCAAGTTCACTTTTGGGTTTATTTTGTACGTTGTTCGTAAAAGTTTGTGTGAGTAGCTAAATATTTTTAAAAGTAATGGCTCATCCAATTTTGATTTTTTTACAAATTTTTTTTTCTTCAAAAGGTCAGTATCCACACACTCAATCCGCACACACTCACTCCAGTATCATGGATTGATCACTGATTGTTTCAAAGGAAGAATTGCACTTCACCAATGGAGCTACCAGTTGATGTTAACTTTGACAAATTATCTATCTGTTAAAAATCAAACACATCAATTTGATGATCTACAGTGTAGGAGCGAGGGTAAATTAGAGCATCGCTAGTTTGATTGGCGATAATGCTTGAGAAAATCGGCTGATACGAACTTATATTAGTTGATACCACAACGATGATTTGATGGGTATTGGTCTCGGCATCGCTACCCTAAATTAATGGTGTGAACCGATATAATTTCTCTGCCAATAGCCCTAAAACCCTCATTTTTTCCCTTTTCTCCATTTGAACCCATCTCCTCCAAACACCAGCAACCTCAATTCTTAACATTTCTTACACCTCTCAAGCCGTCAAAAACACTTTTTTTTTATTTGGTAAGAAAAAATCACTTATAACTCTATAATAATAAGAATCTTGTGTTTATTTAGATTTGTTAAGAATGGACTTAGAAATGATGATTGCATTCCATTTTTTGTTTTGGATCGTTTCGTTCTCTTAGATCTTCAAGTTTTGATGCTAGATCTATATATTGAGGGTTTTAGAAATGTTTTTTTTTTTTTTTGTTGTAGTTGTTGAAATCTTCTATTTTTTTACAAATCAATTGTTTGTAGTGCGTTTATGATGCTTATGGCTCATTAGTTTTGTGTAGATGATAGATCTAATGATTAGAAATCTAGTTATAAGAATTTTTTTCTTTGACATTTGTGGTTTTTCTTGAAAGACTAAGAATTTTCTTCTAATTACTAATTAGTATGTAAGCACTTGGTTTGATGAATTCATTCTAATAGATGTAGCCGTAGACTGTATAGCTCTACTCATCTACAAGATGTGAGTATTTTAAAGATTTTTTTTTAAAAATTTGAATTTCACAATATTTTAATATTAATATATTGTATTTTGAGGATTTCACCATAAATATGTTCTTTGAAGGTTATATAATCATTGTATACTTCATATATGCTAACTTCTCGAAATTATTTTATGCCAACAATTTTTAGATCTAGCTGTAGGAACTTTCACTTTTGTATTTTGTTGAGGTTAACGTCCACCCTTGCTCCTGAGCGGTCATAATTGTGGTCTAGCCCTTGTCCTCACCATAAAACTATGGTTGCGCCATTTCCTATCACCAATTGGTTTTGGGATAAGTGGTAGCTTAATGGGGTGTAAGATCCTACAAATAATATGAGCCTGGTAGGTCGGGTGTTCGAGTCACAGGTTACGTATTTTGTGAGTTCACAACAGGAGTCGCGGCACATTAGTTTTGGGATAAGTGGTAGCTCAATGTGAACTACATGTTAGAAACACTTTCGTGCCATGTGTTTCTATTTTTATCGAAAAAATGGTGTGCGAGATAGATTCAGCATGAAGCCATCACGAAGAAGTCGGAAGCAAGCACAAAGTTAAAGGCAATTATTTCCAGCAAACCATCAATGGATGGATTACTAGATTGAAGTAGCATTTGACTCACAGGCAGAATGGACTAGTGAAAGTATCCTAAAGTGCCTCCAATTGTGAACAAAGAAATGTAGGAGCTCCTAGATGCAAGAAAGCAAAAAGCAAAAAATAAAAACGTTGTACAAAGAATAAGAAGAAATGAGAAACTTGAGGGCTGCAGAGAAGAAGTATTTGAGCATAGGAATGAGGGAATAATTTCCTCCAGCGATGATGAGGCCCAGATATGAGGAGGGCTAAGAGAAAAAGTATGAGGTCTCTTCAAGAGGAGAGGAGAAGAATACAATGTGAAGCGGCCACTAGAGATATGAGTGGGGTGACTTATCTGGATCTGTAGGAGGGGGTTTGCTCTGGACATTTAGTCAGAAACATTACTGGAACGAGATATTGAGGAGGTCGATCAATCTCCCACACAAGGCACGCCTGGGTTCAACTGACCAATTTGTATATTGGAAACCAATAGCGAAACAACCCAGCATTAATTGTAAAAGTATTAAAGGGCAAGTTTAATAAAATAAGGGATAATTTGGTGAGAGCTGCTGGAAAGTTCTTTTTAGACGTTGCCATTATTCCCAAATAAGGCAGATTCTTCTAATTTCACAACTATATTAGATGTAACGGTAGACCATGGTCCTAAAATAAAAGCACCCACCTCTTACGAGATTGGTTATATCTTTGTGAATTGAAAATTAGGATGCGTTCAAAGTGCATACTGCTTACTATGATGTTACGAGCATTTTATTTGATTGTCACCCACTAATCAAAACATATGAAACATTCATATGTGCATCACTATCATCTACTTTAATCGGGTTATTACAGCATTTAATGTTCATTAGACAGAATTAGATTATTGTTCAGAATCATTGTTCATGATTATTACCATCCAACTGATCTCCTCCATCTAAGGATAACATTAACATGCCACAAGACAATTATGAATAAAATAAAATAATAGGATGATGCTCATGATAATTAGAGGCAAACACATTGGCAACTAGGAATCAGAACAATGAAAATCCCTCTTGAATATGGCTAATTCAGAACAATCAAAGTCATGAGTGGCCATAATAATAAGAGCGATTTGATGGCATATGCAAAAACAGTACTCCAATCCTCATGCAATTTCATAAACATAAAGCAATAAAATATAAAAAAATGCAATTCTTTTCCTATTATTAGTAATCAAGTCTTGATCAACAATCAAATGTAGAGAGGTCGAGCCAGATCTGATCATTGATCCCTAATCACATGATCTAAAGAAATGGTTTAATATGAATAGCACTGTTCATTCTAAAGTGAGGAAAGGAATTGTCTGTAATTATCCTTTCTAAAAAATTTAGGTCCAATATCGCCTTAAAAAAGCAGTCTCTAAATAGCCCCATTTTGGCCCCATAAGCTATGGCGAAAGAGGGCCAATTTAATCCTAGCGTATTTAGTCCTATAATGGTCTAATATCTGGCCAGAAACTAGTTAAACTAGGCTCAAAAGAAGACCAACAAACAGCCCTAGAAATGGGTCTAAAAGTAGGCCCCAAAATCAGCTAAATCTTGGCTCAAAGAATGTCAGGCCCAAAAATGGTTGAAAAGGGGGTTTAAAACAAGGTCCTTTGAGGCTCTAAAACTGTACCAAACTGTCCCTAAATCAGGTTCATAATGTGCCTAAGAACTACACAAATTGAGGGCCTGAATCTACTTTATATTATGGGCCACACAGTAGTCTAAAACAGGTCTATAAGAAATCTCAAAATTGCAAGGCAACAGATGTTAATAGCTTGTCTAGAAATCAGTCCAAAAAGGCTTAAAGCCAGCTTTAAAATGGGACCACAACAGCTTCAAATGAGGCCCTAATCTTGATATATATATTAGACCCTTTTTTGAGGCTATAAAACTGTCCTAACCAGGCCCATAAATGGACTATAAACAATACCAAATTGGCTTTAGAATAGGCCTACAAATAGGTCTGTAAATGGGTTTAGAATAGCCTCTGCAATAGATTCAGGTTGGACTTCCAAATGACCCATAACACAGGCACATATCTTGGAGTGTCTTAGGCCTAGGAAGAGCTAAAGAGCCAGTATAATTTACTAAACAAAGAGGCCTTATAATCATGCAAGATCTCGGCCCATTTCAAGTTTGGATCAAACGAATAGGCCTGATTGTATCTCTCAGACCTGTTCAGATCTGGACCTAAAAAATCCAGATCAAGTCTGAGCCAGATCTAGACCTGTATCTGGGTCCATGGGCTGGGGCAGAAACTCCTCCCATTTTTCCTTTTTTTTTTTTTTTGGGTGTGTGTGTGTTGAAAAAAATTGTCCCCAGTTGAAGCCACTTTATTTTTCTTCTTGTATTATTATCATTTGTTGTGGTGGAAATAATAAACACGAGCAAGCACACACGCACAAAAAAAAAAAAAAACATATTAAATGGTTCGGCAGTGGGCCTAGATTTATAGTGAGATGACTTCAATTTTCATTATTTTGAGAAATTACCATAAAAACTTTATAGTGAGTTCTATTGGCACAGCAAAAATCTCTCTTCCCACTGTAAAAAAAATAAAAAAAAAGTTTTCCTACACTACCCCTCCCCACTCCTCCTCCTCCCTTCCTCCCTCTCCCACCCTCCACCCTCTTCCCTCATCTAGGCCCCCCCGGTCTCTGGCCGGGAAGGAGCCCCGACCGGCTGGCCGGTCTCCCTCCCCCCTCTTACTCTTTCTTCCTCCCTCCCCTTCTATTTTCTTTCCCTCTTCTTCCTCTCTCCCTTCCTCTTATTCCCTCTCCTTCCCTCCCCTCCCCCTCCCCCTCCCCCTCCCAGTCGCCGGCGGGGAGGGAGTGCTGTAGCCCGATCTCCCTCCCCGCCAGCGACTGGGAGGGGGAGGGGGAGTAAGGGAGGGAAGGAGAGGGAATAAGAGGAAGGGAGAGGGAGAAGAGGGAAAGAAATAGAAGGGGAGGGAGGAAGAAAGAGGGAGAGGGGGGAGGGAGACCGGCCGGCCGAAAACTGGGGATGAGGGAATAGGGTGGAGTGTGGGAGGAGGAGGAGGGAGGGGGGAGGGGTAGTTTAGGAAAAAACATACATCTTTTGTCTTCTAATGTGATGGGGAGTAGGGGTGTACACGGATCAGATTGGTACGGATTGGGCCAAATCCGTCACCAATCCGTAGGTAACGGATTGATGGATTTGAAATCCGTCACCAATCCGTGACTCTTAAAATCCGATCCGATCCGATCCGTGGTGGACCAAATTGGATCGGATTAATCCATTCAATCCGTGACTGTAGAGTGTTGCAGGGTGTGTTGGAGGAGAAGCAGAGGAGGTTGAGCAGCAAAAACAGATCTCTTCTTCCCAGAGAGAGGAGGAAAAAAAAACATGACTGTAGGCAAAATGCAAGGGAAGAAGAGGTAATAAGTAGCTGAAAAGAAGAGAAAATCCATAGGGGGGAAAAGAGAAGAAACCCTAGGGATGTAGATCAGACCTTTCTTGACCTGCAGTGTCCCAGATCTGGGTCTTGACGCTCTTGTGCTGGATGACGAGGGTTCGAGTTTGGAACTCAACGCCGATGGTGGCCTTGGAGTCTAAGGAGAAGTCATTGCGAGCAAAGCGAGCGAGGATCTGAGATTTCCCAATAGCTGAGTCGCCGATGAGGACGATTTTGAACACATAGTCGATCATGTCTGCTCCTTCACTCGCCATTACTGAAGCAGAGGAGGCAGAACCTTCGCTTCGCAGCAGGCAATACAAGTGAATCAAGTCTCACTCCCTTCCGCTTCCTAAAATAGGTTCGAACACAGCCATCCCACTGCCTCTTCGGCCATGAAACCCTAGCCCTAATCCTCGGCATGAACGACGCAATCGCGTTGGAAGCAAACTCACCAAAGGCCGAAAACAGTACTTCCAAAGAGATGGTGACGAACAGATCTCGAGTCAGAAAAAGAGGCGAATCGGGAATCGACCAGAGGAACTCTACAACATCAGGCGTGGCACTGAACAACGAGCATCTTGCAGTGATTTCCGCAGGATGAGCGGGGCGGCTGAGCCTCAGGAGAAGGGAGAAGAGATGCCATGCTTTCTCGATCTTGATTAAGTTGGATCCATGAGATTCTGAATCAAAAATGGAAGCTGCTGCCATGACGATCTGAGAGGAAATGAAGCGCTTTGGATTGAGATGAGATTGCGATCTGAAAGTTCAGATCTTGAATCTGAGGTTTGAGTTAGGGTTTAGGTTTTTTGAATTTGATTCATTTTTCCTGCAGGAGACGAAAGAGATAGAGAAGGTTTGATGCGGCAGCTGGTGGGGGGATGAGGGGAAAAGGGGAGATTTTGGGGGGGGGGGGGGGGGGGGGGGGGGGGGGGATGGGTTTGGGATGAAGGGAGATGAAGCCACGAATCCGCTGGATGGGTTTTGGGGGTAGGGTTTTGGCCCTCTTGGGATAAAGTTAGTACGGAATTATATTTTTACCCATATATATTTTTATTTATATTAAATGTCAACGGATCGGATCGGATTGAATCCGCGGATTGATAATGAAATCCGCCACCGATCCGTTGCTAACGGATTGTAAAATTCTCAATCCGTCACCAATCCGTTGACATTCGGATCAGATTAAAATCCGCGGATCGGATTGACGGATTGACGGATTTTTTGTACACCCCTAGTGGGGAGAGCAATATTTGTGGTGCCAATAGAATTCCCCTTAACCCCAAACTTTATTTGTTCTGCTTTCTTATGTCTCTCATGAGGCCTTTCGGACCCTCCCAATTATGTACCTGCATATAGTATGACCCAAATGTTTAGTCACCACAGAAATCAGGGTGACCGGCATACGGTACGACTCTGTTATACATTGCAGCTGCCAAGAAGTGTCTTTTCTGCTAGTCATCCCAAAGCAAATTCCAATAATAAGTGTCACAAACAAGTCTAAATGATCAGATGCTGGAAAACAGTGATGTCCTATATAACAAGGGTCATAAATTGATCAGAGGCGTTGTAACTTCTAAAATTCAGATTGCTTAAAGCCTGTTTGTTTGCATGAAATACCTAGGAATTGAGTACATAGGAATTTATGGTGAAATAAGTTAAGGAATGAAGGAAAAATGGTGGAGATATATATAGATGAGACCTTGACTTTTTTAGTATTGATTTACTAGGGGGCTGAGTATTTATTTTCCATCTTCCCTTGATACAAGATCAAATAAAGAAGAGGTTATTTGATGTACATCTTTTGATATCCATATTTATTTCTTCATTTTTATGCACTTAAAGAAATCCAATAATCCTACGTATTCAATTACATTAAAAAAAGGGGCTCTAAAATTAATAGCCTGTTATGTATTAACTATGTACCAAATTTCATATTGGAAAGAGTTGGGCTTACGGATGGCGAAAATCCCGCGGGTTCAGGGCCCTACGGGGACCTGATCCGAAATTCGGGTATAGGGCCGGGTTCGGGTGCCACTCGAACCCCCCAGCCCTGGGGCGGGTAGGGTATGGTAGTGCCATACCTGGCCCCGAACCCGACCCAAAAATATTATGTAATATATATATATAAATGTTTTAGAAACAAAATACATGCATGATATATATAATAACTCTTTTGAGAATTGAGACTTGAGTCCTTTTTTGCAAGTATATATATAATACATTATACATGTATATATATTATATAGTATTATAGTTATATGTCATTATTATGTAAATCCTAAATACCCTAAACTCTAAATCCTAAATACCCTCAATCATATGATCTATAGTTTTAATTTTCATTTTTTGCTAAGTTGCCTAAAACATGTTAAATTCATTATCTCAATATATATTTTAGAAACATAATACGTGTACGATATATATAATAACTCTCTTGAGAATTGACTAATTGAGACTTGAGTCCTTTTTTGCAAGTATATATATATATATATAATACATGTATATATATATTGTGTGGGGTGATTTTTAAGGTACCTAGATAACGTTAACCTCGGCGATAAGATGCCGGCTAAGCGCGCCCACGTGTCGTCCAAGCACACCTCGGCGATGGAGTCAGAGCGTTGGCCGAGACTAGATTTGGCCCGGCTACGCACTCTAACCTCGGCTACACACTCTGACCTCGGCCAAGAGAGTCAGGTTGCCAGTTGAGAAGTACAGCGATCGCTTCCTTACTTCTGCTGCGTCATCAGACAAGTGGCTGAGTACGGGCATGTGCAAATGAGACAGATGAGCTATCCCAGCCGTCCACAATCTTCACCAGATCACTGACAATGCAGCATCCAGCGGCTGTAGCTAGATCATGGCAGAACCCGAGGATGGATCCGATGGGACCTCAACCGCCAATGACTTGGGACAGGATCAGGCCCAACATGACATGCATTTAATGCGATGTGGGCTGATCGGACTGGCATTAAATGCATTGTGGGCTATGATGGATCCTCATATATTACTTTGTGGGCTAATGAGATCATTCCTATCAAATCTAAGGGCCCACTCCAAGATATCATGTAAAATCCTCTATAAATATGAGGACGTTCCAAGACAAATGTATGCATACACATCCCCTCTTGAGCCGTTACTCTGTCTCCCTTCTCCTCCGACCTCTTTTGAGTTCATACACTAACTTAGGCATGGGAGAGCCTTGCGCCGCCCAGGCCAGGGTCCTCTGACTGTTTGTTTCTCCCCTTTCAGGCTCTAAGGCAGCTAATCTTCATCAATTCTTTGGATAAGTCCTACCATGCACCCCTTAATCTTGTGAGTTATATTTTTTGCACTTATATATATTATATAGTATTATAGTTATATGTCATTAGTAAACTACTAAACCCTAAATACCCTTAACTCTAAACCCTAAATACCCTCAATCATATGATCTATAGTTTTAATTTTGATTTTTTGATAAGTTACCTAGAACATGTTAAATTCATTATCTCAATATCATAATTGTTCATAATATTTCACCATCCTCTAAACCCTAAACTCTCAATTACTAAGATAGTAAGATTATGATTTATAAAATATAAATACATTTAATGGTAAAATAAAGTAATAAATACATGTAATATGCGGGGATGGGGTCGGGTATGAGTGTTACCCGTCCCCGTCGGGGTCGGGGATTCCCCGAACCCCAAATAGCGGGGATGGGGGTGGGGATGGGAAGGGCATACCCGCCCCGTTGCCATCCCTAGTTGTGCTCACTGTCAAATTGTTTAAATGTTATAAACATGAACTAAGTGAAACAACGAGTTTTCCATGTGATTTGCCCTTGGTGGGCTTATTCCGTGGATTGGGCCTAGAACCAGTGTTTCTACGCTCGTTTGTTGCACTCAGGCTAATTCCTAGCCCAACAATAAATGGGCCCAGTCCTGCTCATATGTATGCTTAAAGACCTAGTCTAACCTGAGATATTCAGGACAAAGAACTTATATATATATATATGTGTATTGGGAGATGCTCCTATGAGAGCATCTCTCACCTTATTATGAGAGATAAGGTTCACATTTAAGTTATTGGCATTGGATATGGATGTGAGGAACGCTAGGTGATGCCGGGCGTTTTTAAAAGGCTAGGTGACGCCCGGGCATTTTTAAAAGAGGAATGCCCAATTCTTTTAACCAAACAAATAGGAATGAGTTGTATTTCTATTGATTGTGGTTATCTGAATTGATTGTGGTGAGGTGTTCTGAAAAAAGAGGAATGCAAATAGCTTCAAATGGCTTAAATGGCTCCTAATTCTTTTTTTTGAAGAGTATTTCTTTTTGAAGAGTATTTTTTTGAAGAATATTTTTTGAAGAGTTTTTTTGAAGAGTATTTTTAATTCTTCCCTCTCCCTCCCTCTCTCAAAAGGGCCAACGAATGGCTCCTTTTTTTCTCTCCATGTGGCTCCTATTTTATCTCTGTGAGAACCCGACCCCAGATTTCCGGGTTTATCGTGGTTTTAATCATGGAATTGTTTTCTCAGTGGGTTTACCGATTGTTTGATCGAATTTCTGAGTTGATTATATTTTCTTTGGTTTTGGGAGCCAGTGAACCTAGACAGTGACCGTAGGATCCTATTTGTTTTGTGTTGTCATTTTGGAGAGATTCTCTTTGATTTCTAAAAATTCCCATTTCAGCTTCGTTTGACTAATCTCGCCATTCCCTACAACTTTCGTGTTCACTCCGTACCCATTTGAAACTCCGAAAATCAGTTTTTCCAGCCCTGGGGGCAAAATCAGTCTTTTCACATTGAATCTGGACCCAAATTTCGAGATCTCAGAACCTTGCCAAATATATACTTTTTGGAAACTGGATTTTATGAGAAACATTTCCCTCTTCTTGGTCGATCGCATCCGAGGCCCATAAATCGATGTCTTAACACTTGAATCCATTATTTTGATCCCTTTGACCAAACAGTTGACTTTTTCTGTGGACCCCGGAAGTATGTCAATATTAACCTCGTTGGAAAGATAATTTTATTTCGGGCACTTTTCATGTTTTAAGTTTCTTGATCCGATGTATAGAAAGCCTCCTAATCACAATTTTCAAGTTTTGAGTGTTTTAAGTGTGGTGGGGCCCACACCCACCCATTATAAATGTGCAACTTCTCTCCCTCATCTCTCCCAATCGTCCCAGCGATGCTGCCTGTGCAGGAATGGGGAATTTTCACCCCTTTCTTCTTCCCTTGGTTTCTTCCTCTCAAATCTCCTCAAAGCCTTGCTCAAATCAAGAGAAGACCTTCACCAATCTTGTTCACCTCGCCAAGAGCTTTCTATTGGTACCATTTGTGAAGACATGCATCACCATTAGAGCTTCTTGTGAGCTCTTTCTACTTATTTGAACCACTTCTAAGTAAGCTCTCCTCCTAATCTTTTAGATTTGTGTTTGTTTAGCCCTTGAGACTCTCCATTTTCATTATTGGAAGATTTCGTTTTGTTTTACTTGGATTTTGATATTCTAGGGTTTGGATTTGGGGGTTTTTGTGTAGATTTGGTATCTTGGCTTGGAGAGGTGTTGAGGCTTGATTTTCTTAGCATTTGGACCTAAGGCAAGTGGATGAAATGATTCTCATGTGTTTTATCATGTTTTATGCAAAATCTTAATTTGTCTTCATTAATAGTTTTAATGATTTATCATGTTTGATGGTTTAGTCTTATTGATTTTGAATGATGATTTGATGAGATAATGAGGTCAAGGAATAGCCTAATTATTTGTGAAGATATGTATGGAAGAAGGGGAAAGAAAGGAAATGGATAGGAGTTGGACAAGAGAAGAATTCAACCAAATGGGTTGAGGTTCGTTACAGGACCGATCGATCGCCCATCAGGTCCGATCGATCGGACTGTAAATAACTGAGAGGGTTCTCAGGACCGATCGATCGCCCATCAGGTCCGATCGATCGGACTGAAATGAGATGAACTGTAAATTAAGGGAATTGTGAGACTATTTTCCAGATTCATTCCAAGCTCATACTCAAATCCAATTCAGCTCTATCCCTTATCTTCTTATTTGAAGGCATTGAACCTATAAGGATGCATTTAAAACCATGAATGAATTGGGTAAATTGCAAAAGGGTTGTAGTGGGAGGTATTATTGGAGCCCATTGTTATTTAGGGACTCGTAAGGTATTGCGTGAAGTCCGGAGGAAGGGGAAATTTATCATGGAGATTCCATGAGGTTTTCTAGGTTGACCAATGTGTATAAGGACCCGGAATGTCCCTAACTCTTAAAGAGTACCAAATTACATTATAACCGACATACGGGACCCTATTCACACTGATTCAATTCTGGGAACCTCATTGTCTAGCCCGGAAATATATGAGAAACTATTTGTATTTAATTTTCAACTAAACTCTTATTTTGGGATTTCAAACCAACATGATATGACTAGACTGTTTCAAGAGTACTAGAAGAGATGTGCTTAGCTTTTGCTAACTTGTATATGGCGACTTGAGATGGATGTGTATTTGTGCCTATGGCACCCCGTTTCTTACTGTGCATATGATTTGATTTATCGTATTTGACCTATGAGTCGGCACCACTGAGCTTGGACGACCTCGTCGGTTTGATCCTCCGACTTGGGGTTCCTTCCCCTCCCGATAGCCAGCTGCAGTCTGGAATGTGCAGAGTTTTTACCCGGTTCGCTACCGTGGTCCCGCAGAGTATATATATATGTATATTATAATATTTATCGTTGTTCCTCCTCACCTCGTGTGACTGAGGTCAATGATCCCGTTAGGGTATGCGCTCTCTTCACTTCGGTGAAGGGAGGATCTAGCTTTGTGTGGTTGCCATCTTGACAGTTCCCGATCCTTGATACCCTTACTGTTTTAAATATACATGCTTCATAACATGCTTTAAATGAAATACCGATTTGTTAAATGTAAATGCTTTGTACTTGGTTTCAATGAATCCCCGATTTGTAAATGTTCATACTTGGTACATGTTTTAAATAAATGATCGATTTGTCAAATATCCACGTTTTATACCCGTTCTAAAGGAATACATGTTTTGCTAAATATTCATGTTTTATACATGCTTTAAAGAATACATGTTTTGTCAAATGTACATGCCTCATCCATGCTTTCACATGAATACAGTATTTTGTCAAATAACATGATTTATCATCTGTTTTATTCTTCAGTACTTGTGTTATCCTTTCACCCACCTGCCAGACCGTCGTGTCTGACCCACTAATTTGGTACTCAGGTTCAGATATCTAGCTCGATCAGAGTGTACGTGTTGGCTATGGAGCCATGAGCTTGCAGGTTGTTTTGTCGGCTAGGTCTTGTAGACATTGAGCCTGACATTGGAGCTACGTCACATTTGGGGGTAGTGATTATTAGTTTATTTTGTATGGCTTTTATCAGCCTGTTTATCGGGATTGTAATTAATGCACATTGTTATTTGTAACTTGAACATATGTGGGAATATAATATCTAGATACTGTCAGCTCTGTATTTTGTTATGGTTTGTTCCAGTCTGATATGTTCATTGATAAGATAATTATATGCTTGGGTTGAGTGCGACGCGGAATCCGATGGCCACGGACTTCGGGTCGCAACGCCACGAAAGCTTCCGCAAAAATATTCAAGATGTGTTGGAACGTGTTATCCTCACACACGCGGATCTTGGGAGAAACAATAATCATCACTTAACTCCCAATCAAATTTCTCACGGCCCCTCGGGTTTGGGGTCGTGACAGACTGGTATCAGAGCGGGCAGGTTTCTAGGAAATAAAACACTCTAGGAACCTTAAGACGTGTGGTGAGGAATCATTAGATTTGTGATCTTGTTTTGATTAGATGTTGTTTTGACGGATTCGGATTTGTTTTCTTCTAGTGGGGGAGACTATCCTTGTCTCTTCTCTTTTGATGTTGCTAGGGAATTTGGGGGACCAAATTCTCTTCTAGTGGGGGAGGATTTAATGTCCTCGCACCCACAGTCAGTGCTTTTTCCTTGTTTTCACACCAGAGAGTCAGAGTTTTATTTTATTAGTATGTGGTTCTCAAAGGATTTGGCAAAGTTTTAGATCTTTTGGCGTCACAGATTTTAGCAGCAAGAGAAGAGTTGTATAGTTGTCAGTCAACAAGAGGCATGAGCAACACTTCAAGACTATTCAAGTTTGATTGAGGACCGTCATGTGGCAAGCCAAAGCGGGTAAGTACAGATGTTTGGGTTGAACTTGAGTCATTTTCTTAAGTCAAGAGACTCTAGAGGCCAGATAAATGGTGGATTTCAGGAAGGTTGATGTGACTTTCAGTTGATAGAGCTTCAAGTGGATGCCAAAAGTTAGAGATTTCTCGTGTATTGATGGACTTGTGACAGAGAACTGTTCGAGGAGGTTCAGCAATTGTGACTATGGTGATGAAGTCGACTCAGCAAAGTGCGTCAGTGCGTGGTTAAAAGCATAGGAATTCAGTTTTTGGCAGCAATGGAGAGAGTTGTATGCAGAATTGATTGTTACCTGGTCACATGATAGAGTAGATTTTATGAAATTTACAGACTTGTAGGACATCAGTTTGGACAGAGTACAGATACGAGATAAAGAATCATAACCTATGGACAAGGTCAGTTGAAAGATCCAGAAAAGAAGGGCACATGTACAAGACGTGAGGATGGTGAACCTGAAACAGAGACAGAAGATTGAGCAACCAAGGTTTGATTGAAACAATTTTGATATTTAAATGCAGAGTTGTAACCGTTTGAGTGTAATGGGTAGTAGACAAACATGTACGTGCAAAGGACCAATGGCAACCAGAAGAAAGAGTCAGAGTAACAAAAACTTTTGGATAATTGGAGCCTAGGTAGAAGACCGGAAGACATAGATAGATTTCGACAGAAGCACACCCTATGAAGTTAGGACATGTGGAGTAGCATGACAGTTAGAGTGTTAACAGGTTTGGTCAGAGATGGAAACCTACAGAGTTGTGAACCCTGTGATTTCAACAAAAGACGGAGACTGCAGAAGTGTACCGAGGATTGGACGACATTACCTGAAGTAAGACAATTTGGTAGTACTCAGCGTCACCAATTTTCTGAAGCCAAGAGTAGACAGAAGAATGAGACAATATTCCGAAGAATTAGTAAAAACATATGATGGAATTCCAGGACTGACAGAGACAGGGTGACAGTACATCATGATGAGTCAGAACTTCCATTCTCTTGGACCGACATTGATGGATAAGGGTAGCAGATTCGAGATCGTGTAAGAACATCTGAAGGGTGTTAGAGGTTTGATGGAAGGATTCTTCGAATATTGATTGTGTTAGAGGAGCAAGTTACCAAGTGGAGTTTGGACAGTTTGAGATCTTCAACCAAAATCAGGGAGTTTGACTGTGGATAGTGCAGTTATACAGGAGCAGTGCAGATCATCAATGAATAGAGACAATTTTCAGTTGGTAAAACTCCAAAGAGATGTTCAGAGTTAGAGATTTCTGGAATTTGATGAGTTTTGTCAGAGAATTATTCTGGGATTTTCAACAAGTGCAGCCATGTGGAGGAGTATACCCAGCAGGATGCGTCATTTGTGTGGTTAGAAGCTTTTGGAGTTGAATTTCAGTAGCTAGTGAAGGAGTTGATAGCAGAAATGACCTCTACTTGATCGCCTGATAACGAAGATTTTCGTTGACCATATCGACATGAGGAATTTCGGATCTCAATGCATATATAGGAGGAGCAAGAAATCAGTTATTTTGGATTTTGGTTTGGGAAGGCAGATCTAGCAGGACAGTTGCAAGAGTGTGTGCAGAGCTTCAAATGCTGAAGAATTGTGAAGGTGCGAACATGTTAGTGTCAGAGACCGACTATGATACAGAGGATGAATAGCAACGAGTAGAAAGAGTTAGAACTAGCAAGAGTTCACCTTGAAGATTGTGCAGCGTATATGAGATCATAGCTTCGACAGTTACGATGAAGCCGACAGAATTGTTCCAAGAATTTTCTTTACTAAGCTGGCTAGGAACAAGAGACTTGGTTGAATTTAGAATGAGTCAGAGTTGGCAAATTTCTTGAGCAGTCAGATTGGTAGGGCAGTGACAGATTCGAGCCAGTGGAAGAATGTTTGACGACTGTTGATAGTTGACCGAAGAGTTCTACAGTGAGGATGACTCAGCAAGTTCAGATGTTTTCGTGAGGACTGTTTTAGAGTTTTGATTTGTGGTTTTGTTTTCGAGGTGTGGGATTAATGTCCCCACTTGTTTTGGATTTGTTTAGTCATTTGGAGGACCAAATGTTCTAAGTGGGGGAGGATGTGAGAACCCGACCCCAGATTTCCGGGTTTATCGTGGTTTTAATCATGGAATTGTTTTCTCAGTGGGTTTACCGATTGTTTGATCGAATTTCTGAGTTGATTATATTTCTCTGGTTTTGGAAGCCAGTGAACTTAGACTGTGATCGTAGGATCCCATTTGTTTTGTGTGGTCATTTTGGAGAGATTCTCTTTGATTTCTAAAAATTCCCATTTCAGCTTCGTTTGACTAATCTCGCCATTCCCTACAACTTTCGTGTTCACTCCGTACCCATTTGAAACTCCGAAAATCAGTTTTTCCAGCCCTGGGGGCAAAATCAGTCTTTTCACATTGAATCTGGACCCAAATTTCGAGATCTCAGAACCTTGCCAAATATATACTTTTTGGAAACTGGATTTTATGAGAAACATTTCCCTCTTCTTGGTCGATCGCATCCGAGGCCCATAAATCGATGTCTTAACACTTGAATCCATTATTTTGATCCCTTTGACCAAACAGTTGACTTTTTCTGTGGACCCCGGAAGTATGTCAATATTAACCTCGTTGGAAAGATAATTTTATTTCGGGCACTTTTCATGTTTTAAGTTTCTTGATCCGATGTATAGAAAGCCTCCTAATCACAATTTTCAAGTTTTGAGTGTTTTAAGTGTGGTGGGGCCCACACCCACCCATTATAAATGTGCAACTTCTCTCCCTCATCTCTCCCAATCGTCCCAGCGATGCTGCCTGTGCAGGAATGGGGAATTTTCACCCCTTTCTTCTTCCCTTGGTTTCTTCCTCTCAAATCTCCTCAAAGCCTTGCTCAAATCAAGAGAAGACCTTCACCAATCTTGTTCACCTCGCCAAGAGCTTTCTATTGGTACCATTTGTGAAGACATGCATCACCATTAGAGCTTCTTGTGAGCTCTTTCTACTTATTTGAACCACTTCTAAGTAAGCTCTCCTCCTAATCTTTTAGATTTGTGTTTGTTTAGCCCTTGAGACTCTCCATTTTCATTATTGGAAGATTTCGTTTTGTTTTACTTGGATTTTGATATTCTAGGGTTTGGATTTGGGGGTTTTTGTGTAGATTTGGTATCTTGGCTTGGAGAGGTGTTGAGGCTTGATTTTCTTAGCATTTGGACCTAAGGCAAGTGGATGAAATGATTCTCATGTGTTTTATCATGTTTTATGCAAAATCTTAATTTGTCTTCATTAATAGTTTTAATGATTTATCATGTTTGATGGTTTAGTCTTATTGATTTTGAATGATGATTTGATGAGATAATGAGGTCAAGGAATAGCCTAATTATTTGTGAAGATATGTATGGAAGAAGGGGAAAGAAAGGAAATGGATAGGAGTTGGACAAGAGAAGAATTCAACCAAATGGGTTGAGGTTCGTTACAGGACCGATCGATCGCCCATCAGGTCCGATCGATCGGACTGTAAATAACTGAGAGGGTTCTCAGGACCGATCGATCGCCCATCAGGTCCGATCGATCGGACTGAAATGAGATGAACTGTAAATTAAGGGAATTGTGAGACTATTTTCCAGATTCATTCCAAGCTCATACTCAAATCCAATTCAGCTCTATCCCTTATCTTCTTATTTGAAGGCATTGAACCTATAAGGATGCATTTAAAACCATGAATGAATTGGGTAAATTGCAAAAGGGTTGTAGTGGGAGGTATTATTGGAGCCCATTGTTATTTAGGGACTCGTAAGGTATTGCGTGAAGTCCGGAGGAAGGGGAAATTTATCATGGAGATTCCATGAGGTTTCTAGGTTGACCAATGTGTATAAGGACCCGGAATGTCCCTAACTCTTAAAGAGTACCAAATTACATTATAACCGACATACGGGACCCTATTCACACTGATTCAATTCTGGGAACCTCATTGTCTAGCCCGGAAATATATGAGAAACTATTTGTATTTAATTTTCAACTAAACTCTTATTTTGGGGATTTCAAACCAACATGATATGACTAGACTGTTTCAAGAGTACTAGAAGAGATGTGCTTAGCTTTTGCTAACTTGTATATGGCGACTTGAGATGGATGTGTATTTGTGCCTATGGCACCCCGTTTCTTACTGTGCATATGATTTGATTTATCGTATTTGACCTATGAGTCGGCACCACTGAGCTTGGACGACCTCGTCGGTTTGATCCTCCGACTTGGGGTTCCTTCCCCTCCCGATAGCCAGCTGCAGTCTGGAATGTGCAGAGTTTTTACCCGGTTCGCTACCGTGGTCCCGCAGAGTATATATATATGTATATTATAATATTTATCGTTGTTCCTCCTCACCTCGTGTGACTGAGGTCAATGATCCCGTTAGGGTATGCGCTCTCTTCACTTCGGTGAAGGGAGGATCTAGCTTTGTGTGGTTGCCATCTTGACAGTTCCCGATCCTTGATACCCTTACTGTTTTAAATATACATGCTTCATAACATGCTTTAAATGAAATACCGATTTGTTAAATGTAAATGCTTTGTACTTGGTTTCAATGAATCCCCGATTTGTAAATGTTCATACTTGGTACATGTTTTAAATAAATTATCGATTTGTCAAATATCCACGTTTTATACCCGTTCTAAAGGAATACATGTTTTGCTAAATATTCATGTTTTATACATGCTTTAAAGAATACATGTTTTGTCAAATGTACATGCCTCATCCATGCTTTCACATGAATACAGTATTTTGTCAAATAACATGATCTATCATCTGTTTTATTCTTCAGTACTTGTGTTATCCTTTCACCCACCTGCCAGACCGTCGTGTCTGACCCACTAATTTGGTACTCAGGTTCAGATATCTAGCTCGATCAGAGTGTACGTGTTGGCTATGGAGCCATGAGCTTGCAGGTTGTTTTGTCGGCTAGGTCTTGTAGACATTGAGCCTGACATTGGAGCTACGTCACATTTGGGGGTAGTGATTATTAGTTTATTTTGTATGGCTTTTATCAGCCTGTTTATCGGGATTGTAATTAATGCACATTGTTATTTGTAACTTGAACATATGTGGGAATATAATATCTAGATACTGTCAGCTCTGTATTTTGTTATGGTTTGTTCCAGTCTGATATGTTCATTGATAAGATAATTATATGCTTGGGTTGAGTGCGACGCGGAATCCGATGGCCACGGACTTCGGGTCGCAACGCCACGAAAGCTTCCGCAAAAATATTCAAGATGTGTTGGAACGTGTTATCCTCACACACGCGGATCTTGGGAGAAACAATAATCATCACTTAACTCCCAATCAAATTTCTCACGGCCCCTCGGGTTTGGGGTCGTGACAATCTCTCTCAACAAATGCCCGAGATTAACACAAAGACTCTTAAATTTTATCTCTAAAAACCGCCACCAGGAAGAGTACAAATGAACAATGTGATTGCCATATAAGGTTCGAGATTTGAATTGATCATAGTTGGGCACCAACGTAGATAACAAAAATCAGGTTTTTTACCCAATATTGGCCCTATATCTATAATGTGTGTAGAGTAGTACCTCAGGTTAGACTATATATGCATGGAGCCCACTTCAATCCTATGGTGGAGACTTACCCAAAGAAACCCTATGTGGAGAGAGACCCAAGATGACTTCCAAACTTGGGTGAGTGCCAATCCGCTTGGTGATAATCATGTCACGATTTTGATTTGAATGGATCAAAGTTGGGCCCCATCATCTAGAACAGAAATGAGGTTCACTTTTTAGAAGGTGCTTCATGTGTGTGTGTGTGTGTGTTTTTTTTTTTTTGGTATCTTGACTTCAATCCTATAGTGGATGTTAAGGGCTTCAAGTCCTTAGATGGGTGAGCTCTTGATCAAAATCCAGTCCGGCATGATCCAGGATGTTCAACCCAACCATGTCTAGCCCATGACCCAGGACATTGAGATCCAACAGAAGGACAGGTCATGCAAATTGTCGTCCCAACACATCAAATGCATCAAAAGTAGTATGCAAGGTGTCCACTCCACTTGACAAAGATTTTGGTGAACAAAAGGAAAGTACTTCAAACGATATCCATGACATTGATGACAACCTAGCACATAAGATTCTTTGCGAGTTGCTACAGCTCCAGCATGGACAACTACTGTAACACCCCATCCCTTAACCCATCGTTAAGTTAATTAATTGTTTGATTAGTTAGTAAGTTTGCTTAGAGTCTTAGCGAGTCGGGTTTATCGTATGGATCACGCGTGCGAAGTCTCGCGTGAGTCTGAGATCGTTTGGGTACAGTAGGGGTGGTTTGCAATTTGGGAAGTTTTCAGGGGTTTAATCGAGATTATGAGTTTTTGTGAGTTTGGTGCATCGGATAGATCTCATTATTTTATGAACTTAAGTCTTCTATCGCGTTTCGATTCGACGCGAGGAAGAGCCCCAAAGATCAACTTAAGTGAACTTAGGGACTAAACCCAAATCCCCATTTTAGTCTAACCTAACATACGACTTATCCCTTCATTCATTCCATCTCTTCTACCATTTCACTATACCATCTCCAGAACCATTTTCTCTTCGCTGCCTCCTCACTATTGACACCTCCCGGAGCTCCGTCGTCGTCGGTGAAAGTTCTAATCATCTTCCCCAAGCTCCTAGGATCTCTAATATCTCTTTCTTTAAGCTTTTCACTTACAAACAACTCTAAGGTAGGCTCTCAAGACTTGTAGACTTGGTGAATCCTTTTCCTTTTGGTTAGAAATGAATTAAGGAGACTCACCTCAACCCTTGGCATGCATTTGTAGGAGTGATTTGGGTTTGAGAGTTGTTTTCTCCATCTTTGAACTTAAAAGAGATTTTCTCCCAAAACTCCCTTGGATTCTCAATTAGCACTTCATCAAAGGCAAGTTAATATACATAATACGTTTGATATGTTTATCTCTTCTTGATTTGAATGGAAATATGATGATTTAGATGACCTTTGCTCATTTGTTAATCTTGGATTTGAAAACATGATAATTATATTTACTTGCTTAATGAATTGGATTAGGATGTTGATGATTTGATTAGATGGATGATTGGAATTAGAATGGACTTGTTATATGCATAATGTGGCTGTATATCAGGTTCAAGAAGAATGTGATGGAATTGACCCATGTTCACTACAGTTACAGAACTTGTGTTCTGTAACCGCAGTGTACTCGGTCGACTGACCAGGGGTCTTGGTCGACCGACCACACAGGGTCAGGTTCTCTGGAACCTGACCATTTCACTGTTCACGCATTTTTCACTTACAACTGGGGGCCGACCGACCTTGGGGTAGGTCGACTGACCATGAAGGGGGTCGACCTGCTTAACTGAAAATTCCCCTTTTGAAGGGACTTTTCCACCCATTTTGATTATGACTGAATTGGAACCTTGGCTACCCATTTTGGACTAATTTGACTATATATGAGGATGTTTTGAGCCGACGCTCCTCATGGCTATTCCGGTTACATCGGGATCCATTCTATCGGGATCCATTCTAACTCAATCTTGAACGGTATGGGACAACGTGATACATTCCTTTAAATCTATGCACGAATGATGTTCGTCTGGGTATCCTGAAACTTAACCCTTTCGTTGACTGAGTAGAGATGTACGATGCTGCTGGATTAACTTTGTACTTAGGATTGGCTTGTCTATCGCTTATGATTCCGAATTGTACCGTCCGGTACCTTCTACATGAAATGTTCATGTTCTTTAGCTTTGTTTAGGTTTATTTTGTTTGGGATCACATGATGAACTTAGATGACGAGCCTAGGATCCCTTTTGATGTTTCGTTTGTTCTGAAATTCGATGAAAGTGTTGAGACTAGACGACTTTGATTGTAAAGCTTGTCGAGAACTACTTATGATGTTTATGTTTTGAAGAAGTCTAATTGTATTGGTTTGATTTAATGATGGAAAAGTAGTTCTCTATGATTTGATGAATCTTGCGTTCACATAAGAAGAGTCTAGTCCCTCACTATTGTATGTTTAGGACTCTCGTGTCAGGAACCACTCAACTGTAAATGCCCAACACACTTGGGGCACCATTTGTGTGAGGACTTTGGATTGAACGTTTGCGCATTACGACTTTTTTATATTTTAAATGGATGTACACCATTTGATACCCATTCTGAAGAAGATTGATGTTTTTATTTTATTTTATTTTAAAGGGTATCATTCTGATTGCTTGCCGGGTTTTTATCCCGTGCCTTCTGTTTACTCTACCGCAGCTCTCATGTTGAGCCGGGAGGGACAAGTGGAACTATCCCGTGGTGATTAGTTAATGTGGATGCCTATTTGTTAATTTGTCTATGATTCGAATGCTATACATTATTACTTCCCGAATGCTATGCATTTCTTATGATTCTGTCTATCGTCCAATCTGATTCGTTCTGCATATCTATTGATGTTTTATATATATTGCTTGCCGACCTTCTTGTCTGATGATATTACTCTTGGTGCATAGGTGTCACGCCCCGAAACCGGGCCCTGCAGTGAACCGATCCCGGAGTGCGAAATTTTGGGATAATTTGAAACTTTTGCTATGTTTCCCAAGATCCGCGTGAATGAGGATAAACAAATTCCATCACGATTAGAGTATATTTTCGCGGAAGCTACACATGGTGTTACGACTCGAAATCCGTGGCCATCGGGTTCCGTGTCGCACGCAACCAATATCACAAAGCCATCAAATAGGCAGACTGGCATAAATCATATATCAAAGCACACTGAGCTGGTAGTAACAAGACTAATTAATTCCCACATGTTCATATTACAATTAACAACTGTCTTAATTACAAACCCGAGAAAAAGGCTAACAAAGCTATACAAAAATAACCAACTAGTGTCATACTACCCCAAGTGTTAGATACGAACTCCGGTGCCAAACTTGACATCTAGATGACATCAATGGGCAGCCTCTCACGTCAGACCGACGGTCCCACCGCCTCCTCCGATCAAACACCTAAAAACAAAAAGAGAGGAAACTGGCACCAAACAAACAGAGTCAGACACGACGGTCTGGCAAGCAAATAAACAAATAATATGAACTCAAAGAGCATTCGTAAAACCTTATAAAATCATCGTAAATCCATTTAAAGAGTCTAAACAATAACGACAATAAATCAGGCTAAACGATCAAAAGACCGAACATAAATATCAAAGCGAATAAATGAACAGACTCTGAGCATAAATATCTCGAAAAGGTAATAGCCTAATAAAACATTTAATAGTCGGAAATACATTTCAAATCCTGAATAATAGCGACAATATGATAAATGATCGATATCGTAAACATTAACCAAATCAAAGCATAAAGAGTATAAACAACAAGAATCATAAAATAAAGTAATATGCAGATAAAACACTGGCAACCACATATAGCTAAATTCTCCTATTACCGAAGTAACAAGAGCAGACAGAGCCGAAGCCACTAAATGTGGGACCGGAAATAGGATCAGAACCGTAGCCATACAAATGGGACCGGCAGATAAAAAAAAATCAGAACCGTAGCCATACAAATGGGACCGGCAGATAAAAAAAAATCAGAACCGTAGCCATACAAATGGGACCGGCAAATAGAAACCGTTGCCATGGTCGGTACAGACAGAATCCAAGCTACAGCTGGCGGACAGATTAAAGATCCCAAGCCGGGTGATCAGCCCGACAAGGTGACCTAAGCTTAGTGGTGCCTTTAGGTTTCAAAACTCGAACCGATACAAATCAAACCATAATACTAATCCATTTGGCTCAGGGGCTCACACTACAAAGCTCCGGCCCCGTCTTGCCTCGAGGTTTCATTTTCAAAATACTAGTCTTAACAAAATAATAGTCTCATCGAAGAAATCCCGAATGTGACGAACCACTCCAATCTCCTTTCAAATCAATTCGGAGAAAACATACGAATATCCATGGTAAACCGCTCAAATACACATCAAAGTGATTTGTATAAAATCATACGATCAATCCTTTCGAATATGGAAGACCCCATGATTTTATAACAAATCACCGATGCTATTTAAATTAGTTTACCAAAGGATACAAATACAAATACAAATACAAATACCAACACATTTTTCTGACTTGAAATGGAATGGATAGTGGAGAATGACTTAATGCCTTGCCAAGGAACCATCTCAATGCACATTTAACCTTTAAACATTGATTAATAAAAAGTGCGTTTGATGCCAATGAAAATCCATAATATTTAAATGATAAAGTGCGCATTGGGACTCGAACGATTCCCGGGTAATTACACATACACTCATTCTCACATCATTCCCATTTCACAAATTTCCAACTATCAAAAGTAATGTCAAAACTCTTAAAAATAGGCCCATAGCTGGCCTTAAACCGAGCCCAAACAGTCTACTCATTTAACCCAAAACAGCCCTTTAAACATGGCTCAAAACAATCCTTAAAACAGTCCAAAACTATTCCTTGAATGGCCCACAAAACAATTCTTAAAATCAGCCCAAAACTAATCTTTGAATGGCCTACAAAACAGGTCTTAAAAACAGCCCAAAACAAATCTTGGATGGCCTACAAAACAATTCTTAAAATCAGCCCAAAACTAATCTTTGAATGACCTACAAAACAGGTCTTAAAAACAGCCCAAGACTAACCTGAACCAGGCCCACAAAACAGACTTTAAGTCAACCCAATATCAGGCCCTAAAATGACCCAACATCAGGTCTTGGAATGGCCCAAAAACTGACCTTGGATCAGGCCCAAGGAAGCCCTGAAATCTGGCCCAAAACAGTCCCTAACTCAGACCTGAACCAGACCCCAGGCAGAGCTGGGCCTCGCTCGAGCGACCCAAGGTCCGCTCGAGCGAAGCCCAGACAGAGCCTGGGTCGCTCGAGCGGCCCAGTGGGTCACTCGAGCGAGGACCAGGCAGAACCTGGTCCGCTCGAGCGGCCCTCTGGGTTGCTCGAGCGGACTGGGCTCTGTCCAGTCCGGCTCGCTGGCTTCTTTCCCTCTTTTTTCCATTTTTTTGAGGTCTTTTTCATTCCCATCTTTCACACAAATTTCCTAGATCTTATGGGCCCTTCCTTGACTTTCCAAATCATCAAAATCACCATTCAAGATCCTTCCAATTGATCAAACACCATACTTTTTAAATCAAAGTTTTCTCCATTCCCATGAACACTTACCTTTAACACAAGAAGTCCAATTTTTTTTTCTAAAACCAAAATGAAAGCAAACTTCCCATGCATTGTAAACAATAACATATATTGAAATCAATGTAACAATGGTCCATTCCATTACAGTAGATCCATAAATCAAAGAAGATTAACCCATAAGAAGAAAAATCATAAAATAGAACCAAATGAGAGAAATCATCATATTAATTGGAAATCCACTTGCCTTAAATCAAATGAGAGAAATGAGACTCCACAAACCAAGCTCTAGGACCTCAAGCTTCCAATCTACAAAAACCCCAAATTTCCAAGGAAAATCCTAAAAACCATTTTTCTCAAATCTCCAAGGAAAGCTCTTGCATGAGTGATGAAAACACTCTAAATGAAGAGGAAAACAAAGATCTAAAGTTTGGAAAGCCAATGCAAACCTTGAAAAGCCCAAACGAAGAAGAGAAGCTTGGATGAGAGGTCTCTCCTAGCTCAAAATCCTTGAAAAAGGCATCTTTGGAAAGCTTGAATGGAGAGGAAGAACTTTAGGAGATCATTCCTCCAAGAAAACTCCAAGAAATGAGAGTTTCAGAAGAGAGAGAGAAATTTGCTGGAAGAGAGGGAGAGAGCTCTTGCTCCAAACCGTGCAGGGAGAGGAAATGAAAGAGAAGAAGAGGGTTTCTCTTCTTATAAGATGGGTTTTGTGGGCCCCGATCTTCACAAGGCTGAAACTAACATTTGCGGGCCCCGAATGAGATCGACGAAGAAGACAAAAATGCTCAGCGAAATTTCTACTTTCCAAAAAGTATATTTTCCCCAAATTCTGAAATTTTCGAAATTCATGGACAGATTTAGTGTGAAAAGTCAGTTTTGCCCTTTTTCTCGAAAAACGCATTTTCTGATCATCGAATCAAAATGGTCAAAACATGAAAGTTGTTAAACTTCATAAAATGAGTCAAAATACATCAAATTCAGAATTTTTAGAAATCAGAAGTAATTTCTCATAAAAATACGTATCATATGGGCCGGGTCAAACTAAAGTCAACGGTCCTCAAAATCTCAAAGGCTATGGAAAAATCCAGTCAAACTCAAAAAAACAAGGTCAAACCAACTCAAATCTCGCTTAAAAGACTAAACCACGATTAAAACAATACTAATCAGAGAAATTGGGGGTCGGGGTCTTACAATAGGTACCGAGCCTTCCTACTACGAGGAGGAGGAAACAACGGAGGAAGTTCAGGCAGATCAGCCTGATGACTCCGTAGAGTATTGTACGGATGGCATTGTTTAGCCGTGACGACCTCGTACAAGAGTGCTTTAATGATATATCTGTTTAATTTCACCTTTTGGTTCTTTTATCCTTTTGATTAGGCCTAAGTTTTGGTGTGGCCTAATGTTGTAATTAATACTTTAACAGTCTCAAATCTGAACTCTAGTTATGTTATTCAGTATTTGCTCAAACTATACTCTTTTAAGATACCACTTGTATTTATAAGCTTCCGCTATTTGTTATATATACTCGAGGAAATGTTTATACCACACAACGGTTTTCGATCCAATTGGGACACGATTGGGGTTAAGTTGTATTTGATTAAGATTTGGAAAATTTTAATTAGCCCTAATCTGACGCATAATCCCGGTTTACATTTTGGGGGCGTGACAACTACTCTCAATCCAAAGTCAAAGATTGTTAAAGCCCTTCTCACTTGATCATTGGACCAGCCATCGAATCCTTGGGGAAGAAGAAGATGACCAGAAGATTGGGGAAGAAGAAGCCTTGTGAATTAGAAGATGGAATATCATAAACAGCAGCATGAAATGTGAAGAGGGATGTGAAGCGTCAGGTTTGGAAGTTCATGGCTTAAACGACTCATTTCATTGTTTCTCAGCTCACACACTTTTTCACTGTAATAAATGTCAGCTGATGTGGCATTGGTCAATTGAATTAGTGAAAGAGGGCAAAAACGCCCCTTTTCAAATGGAGCATTTTGGAGAATTTCCCAATTTTCATTGTATTAAATGCCAACTGATGTGGCATTAGTCAATTGGATTAGTGAAAGAGGGAAAAGACGCCCCTTTCCAAATGGGGTATTTTGGAGAATTTTTAATATATATGAGTTACCCTACAAAACTTTTCGGTCGTTTTTCACAAAAAGAGCCCCTCTTTCAGCTAATGAAAGTGTGAAACATGTCATCAATGATACAAATATCCGATTCTCTCTCCTAATTAAACAATTTGCTACAAAGGTGGATCTTTTTAAATACTCTTAAAATACTAACAAATCATTGGCTATTAGATGGGGGCAGAAACTCACCTTTTGAGATAGGGGAGTTTTTGAGAATTCTCTCTCGCTCTCTCTTTCTCTCTCTCTAAGGTCCCTGACCTTACTGGGTCAGTTAAGCCCATTATTCTCTCTATAAGGTTCTCGACCTTACTGGGTCAATTAAGCCCATTAACAGGGATGTTGACCCGTTTATTTTATAATTATTTTAATTAATTGTATTGTTAGATCTTTAGGTGGGTTTAGAGCATGAGTGAGTTTCTTTTATTACTAGAGTAGTGTCTGTGAAGTTTCGTGCGATTCCGAGTGCGTTTGACCCTAGTAGGGTAGTTTGCAATTTAGGAAAAATTGAGTAATTTTCCAAAAAAATTTAATCATTGTGATTTTGGGTTCATTGGAAAGGTCTCATTGCGCCGACCATTTTTGTCTCTTAGCTTGTAGCGATTCGTCAATCAGAAACCTTTCAAGTAGTCTATTCTTTCACCGGACCCACTTAAAGGGTAAATTAGTCTTTTCCCCTCCCTTTCTCTTTAAACAGAGATTAGCCCTAATCTCCTTCTTTATTCTCTGCCATGAAGAACTCCAGCAACCCATCTTATTATTCTTCTTCATCTTCTCGAGCTTCGGAACTCAACCGAGAGGAGTCATCTTCAACGATCCGGACCACTCATCTTTCTTCTATGGATCTCCTCTCTCCATTAATCTAAGTTGGCAGGCTTTTTCTTACCTTCATCTTGCCTAATCATTTACTTTTTGTTTAAATTTAGTTTTGTTCTTGATCCTCCTTTTCCTTTCCTTTTCCTTAGTGTTCTATGTTGCATTTGAGTGGGGTAGATTGTTGGTTTTGCGTAGATTAGTTCTCCTTCAGTTCTTCCCCAATTTCATCTTTTTTTTTGGTTGAGGCAAGTTGATATGCATTCTATGATTAATTATGCATGTATGGTTTTGGTTGATGATGATTGTATGCTAGAATACCCAAATTCCAAGCTTATTTCTGATATTGATTGGTATTAACATGTTAGATTAGGATTTGGTTGGTTTGGCCTTACTGTTTAATTGGTAAGCCTAATTGGTTTAACTGTGAAATAGCATGTTACTGTAATGAATGCAATTGATAAGGGAGAATGGAGGCTCAATTGTGCAGGTTTAGCCATTGGAATGGCCGGAGGAAGAAGATGGCAGAAACCCAAATCGGGATTACTGTTCGCTGTCCGATTAATCGGATGGTGTATCGTGGCCGAATTTGACAACTTTGAATACATGTAACTTTTAATCTGACTATTGGATTTCTATGTTACACAGAGAGCTTTGTATTGAATGGTGGATCCATGAATTGTAATTTCCCTAAGGAGGCTAGTATCATCTCAGAAAAAGAAAAAGAAAAATCTGAGGGAACCATAGGCAAAATAGGACAAATAGTTTTAAAAAATTCATGGATGGCCACCCCTTGCCCTTCTCATGGTTCAACAACCTCGGTTTGTTTAGTATTATAAACTTCTGTTTCTTTTTTTTTTTCCAAGCAGTGTCACTTCAAGTAGCTACACTTCAAGTGTTGCCCCTTGAGCATGTTCTATATGCTATATACAGAAACCACAAAAAAAAAAAAACACTCTGGTCATTAATATACACCAAAAACTATATATTCTAATATAATTAACGAATTCAAGATGCCAATGAAAAACGAATTTGGTGAGACAGATGAGTTTGATGCACTACTTTCTTGGTACATCTCATTTATATGAGTCGACACTTTTCTTCATAAATGTCAGGGCCGATTTATTTGCATAGAATACATAGGAATTGAATGCATAAAAATTTTATGGCGAATAATTCTCCACCTAAAGATCTTTTTCATGAATTTGTACTCTTTGTCACTAGGTTGTTTAGAGATGTTTGTCCATTGAAACAGTTTTTGCGAACTGTTTAAAATGTTGAATCAACGCTGCTCTTCAAAATCTTGAACCTTCACGTGTGATACCGAACAAGCAAACAAGGGGGACAGGGTTGCGATTTTTTAGTAATCTTGTTTAAGTCCTCTAAAGTTAAGAGACAATCTCATATAGAAACACAAGACATGCACCCTAGTGTTAAGGGTATCTCACACAATTGCCCAAAGACCGACTCCCAGGCATAGGGAGACAAAGGGAGTCTCATTGTCTCATGCTAATCTTTACGCAAATTTTATATTGTGCAGGGATACCTTGTGCCATCATATCTCCAAAGAACGTGCGTAACTATATATCATTAGGAGAATATAGCTCAGTGTGGTTTCCATTGTTTTATTTCGATTCTAAACATTCTTTTAAATATTTTCGATATTAATAATTTGGTTTTAGCATTTAATTTCCTTTATTACATCACTATTTTTGTGTAGCTTTCAAATGTATTATTATGTTTATATATGACCTTGCAAATACTTGTCATGCTCTTATTTGCTTTATTCACCTGTCAGACTGTCGTGTCTGATATTCATGTGTTTGGTGCCAGATGTCGATCTCTTTGCCCGTGAGGAGGAGGCGGTTGAGCCGCCGGTTGCTCGAGAGTGGCAGCCCTATGATATCATCTAGACAACGGGTTAGGTCATGATTTACGTCACTTCTTGGGGGTCGATCATCACTTTTGGGAACTTGTTTCACTAGCCTTTATTGGCTTTTATTTTTGGGATTGTATAAATTTAAAAACTTACTTTCTTGGTATTGTAAAACTTAAACATTAACTTTGGGTTTGCTTATGTATGTTTCTCACTTTGGCACGACTTTTGGATATTATGATTCGTCTTCGTACCTCATGTCGTGTTTGCTACATGCTTCTACATATGTATTCATTCTCATGTGATTGCCGGCTATTGGATCTTGGAATCCTCACCACGGAAACCTGTGGGAAACAGTGCGAGCGGGCAAAATTTTATGGCCCGCCGCGCCACGGCTCCGGATTAGGGCCTTGGTTGGCTCATCGGTTCGGGGTCGTGACATTTTTCTTTTACTGCTGACTAGGAGTTATGCTTCCGTAGTTCTATTTTCTTCATCATTGAAAATGGCGACATCGTCTTCTTCTCCTTCTCCAAAGATGATCAAGCTTGTAAGCAAAGACTCATAGGAGTTCATCGTGGAAGAGTTAGTTACAAAGTTGTCCAATTTCATAAAGAAAAGCATCTAGCACAGTTCCAACATTATCACTCTAAACAACACTAAAGCAGAAGTCCTCGAGAAGGTTATTAAGTATTGCGAGAAGCATGCACAAGACGAATATAGGAAGAATTGGATCCCCAACTTGGCCAATTTCAATTTGGAAACGTCATCGGTCTTTTCACAGTAATACATTACCGTCCTCCTTCATTGTCTAGCGTTTCAGTGTTTTGTATTTTGAGTTTATGTTTTCTTTTGGATTATTGAATGGTTTTGTTTGAAATGATATTAAGATATTTTTGTTGGGATTGGTGTATGCCCTAAAGCCCACTAGCTGCACTCTCATCTTTTGTTACTGGATATTTACTAGTTATTTAATTGAAAGACTCTTTTATGCTTAAACATGTATATATGTATGGTTGCGTAAGGCCCATTGTTTCTAGTAAATGAATTAGGTGTGTAGTGTCTACACACAGATAGGTCTAATTCATGGACAACTGGAAACATCATATTTGTTCATAACTGAGAGATGGAGCTGGGCACTTCATCTTGGTAGAAGTTATAATGAGAGACTCTCCTGTATTCAGGGTGACTTACCTAAGTCATGGGAGGGCTTTCCCGGATCTATCTCATTAGTGCATGTGTCATGCATTGAGCAGGACCATGGTAGGTGTGATCTCTAAAATAGTACTATCACAGAAAAGAGATCAAGTCGCCTCATGCTACTGAGTAACCGATGCTCTTAATCTTGAGCATTTGTAGATGAACTGACGAAGTCAAGTTCTTGTGCTTTAATTCACTATGGGTGAGATTCTTTTCATGGGTCAACAGCTCTGTGTTTTGGGTACTCGGACTTGATCAATTGGGACGTGCAGATGCAATATAGAATCTATGCCATCTGATGATGGAATAATCGTCCCCTTAGAATTATCCGATTAATCATCAAAATCTAAGATCTTAGTATATGGATGTTCCATATGGATATTGAACTTTTGGGTCGCTCCCTGGATCAAGAGAATGATATTCGAATGATGATTATGTTAAGGATATGAAGTTCTAAGGTTTAGATATAATCGGGAAGGTTGATAGTACATATGATAGCCTGACTCGATTATGGATGTTACATAGAGGGGCATTCAGGTCATTACACTTAGTAGGTCGAAGACAACTGTCATTTTATGACAAGCTTATTATAATATATATTTGTCCTTGGAGTTCAACCATAACTCTCTAGTGGAATGAGTTAAGGTTAAAATGGTCTTAATGTTGCTATGGGTTTAGCATGGACATTTTGGTCATTTTGGGAGCCAATGGCAAATATGTCTTTTGGTCCCTTCTCTAGTCATTTACCAAGATTGACATGGTTTCCTAAGATGTTTAGATAACATAAGGATGAATTATTTTAGTGGAAAAATAATTTTGAGTTTAAATTCAAATAGGCCTTTGATGGCATACATGAATTTAATTCTAGATAAATTGTATGTGGGCCATGGTGTGCATTAATATGTGGGACGTCCATAATAAGATTTCCATAGGTAAGGTTTCCAATTTTGAGTAGGACTCTCTACTTGGAAAGTTGGACTCCTCTTTGGATTAGTATTCTTATGAGAAGGTTTCCTTTTTGGATTAGGAACTTAAAATTAGTAAGTGTTCTACAACTAGGATTACTAGTTGTATGGAAAGTTCCTTTTAGTTTCCTTTTCTAATTGGAGTGTTTCTTAAAGGAAATAAGTCTTTCCTTTTTGGACATCAATTAGAATAAGGAGAGATAACTTAATGGGAAAGGTGTGAGACCCCGACCCCCAATCCCTCAATTTAGCATTGTTTAATCGTGGTTTAGCTTTTTAAGTGAGCTTTGATTTAGTTTGACCTTGTTTTTGAGTTCGGCTGGATTTTTCCATAACCTTGGAGATTTTTAAGGACCGTTGACTTTGGTTTGACCCGGTCCATATGATTTGTATTTTTATGAGAAATTACTTTTGATTTCTAAACATTCTGAATTTGGTTTATTTTGACTTATTTTATGAAGTTTAACAACTTTCATGTTTTGGCCATTTTGGTTTGATGCTCAGAAATCACATTTTTCGAGGAAAATGGGCAAAAATGACATTTTCACTAAATCTGTCCATGAATTTCGAAAATTTCAGAAATTGGGGAAAATATACTTTTTGGAAAGTAGAAATTTCGCTGATCGTTTTTGTCTTCTTCGTCGTTTTCGTTCGGGGCCCGCAAATGTGAGTTTCAGCCTTGTGAAGATCGGGGCCCACAAACCCATCTTATAAGAAGGGGAACCCATCTCTTCTCCTTCATTTTCGTTTCCAGCAACTTGGGCCGAGGGAGAGGGCTCCTTCTTTCCCCTTTCCAGCCATCTCTCTCCTTTTTGCAAGCTTCCTTCTTGTGTGCTAAGGGAAGGTTTGATCTCACCTTCTTCTTCCTCATCTCTCAAGCATTCCAAAGACCCTATTTTCAAGGATTTTGAGCTAGAGCAAGGCTCTCATCCAAGCCCTTCTTCTTGTTTGGAACACCCAAAGGTTAGCAATGGTTTTCTTTTCATGAGATCTTGGTTTTTCAAACCTCTTGGAGTATTTCTCTCATTTATGCAATGGGTTTTCATGGAGTTTTGAAAATGGATTTGTTTCTAGGGTTTATTCATGAGCCATTTTGGGGGTTTTGTGATTTTGGGAGCTTGAGACCCTAGAGCATGGTTTGAAGAGCATCTTAGCCTTCATTGAGGCTTGAGGCAAGTGGAATTTTCAATTAATATGATGATTCATCTCATTTAGTTTCATTTCATGGCTTCTTCTTATTTTGTTTTAATTCTTCATGGTTTATGGATTTACTTTGAATAAATGAAGCAATGTTTTGTTGATTTTCTCTTATGCTATTGCCTTATAATGTATTGGAGGTTGGTTTCACTTTAGTTAATTTGAAGATTTTGCTTTCTTTGTGTTAAGAGTGGTGTTCAAAGAATGGAGGGAAAAAGGCTTGATTTAAAAGTGTTTGTTTGGCTAATTAGATTGCTAATGGTTGGGGATTTGATGAGTTTGGAAGGTCAAAGAAGGGCCCAAATGATCTAGGGAATTTGTATGAAGGATTAGGAATAAAAAAGAATAAAAAAAAGATGGAAAAAAGGGGAGAAAACGCCCCACGGGCCGGACTGGACAGAGCCCAGTCCGCTCGAGCGACCCAGTGGGCCGCTCGAGCGGACCAGGTTCTGCCTGGCTCGCTCGAGCGACCCAGGCTCTGTCTGGGCTTCGCTCGAGCGGGCCTGGGTTCGCTCGAGCGAGCCCAGCCCAGCCTGGGGGCCTGTTTCAGGTGGAATTCTGGGCCCGTTTTAAGACAGTTTTTGGGCCTGTTCTTGGGGTTTCTTTGGGCTTATTTCTTGGACCATTCAAGTCAGTCTTTGGGCCATTTTAAGACCTGATATTGGGCCGTTTTAGGGCCTGATATTGGGCTGTTTTTAAGACCTGTTTTGTGGGCCATTCAAGATTAGTTTTGGGGCTGATTTAAAAACCTGTTTTGTGGGCCTGTTCAGGTTAATTTTGGACTGTGTTAAAAATCTGTTTTTGTGGGCCTGTTCAGGTTAGTTTTGGGCTGTGTTTAAAATCTGTTTTGTGGGCCTGGTTCAGGTTAGTCTTGGGTTGTTTTTAAAGTTTGTTTTGTGGGCCAATAAAGGTTTAGTTTTGGGCTGTTTTTAAGATATGTTTTGTGGGCCATTCAAAGTTAGTTTTGGACTGTTTTAAGGATTGTTTTGAGCCATGTTTAAAAGGGCTGTTTTGGGTTAAATGAGTAGACTGTTTGGGCTTGGTTTAAGGCCAGCTATGGGCCTGTTTTTAAGAGTTTTGACATTTCTTTTGATACTTGGAAATTCGTGAAATGGGAATGATGTGAGGATGAGTGTATGTGGAATTACCCGGGAATCGTCTGAGTCTCAATGCGCACTTTATCATTTAAATATTATGGATTTTCATTGGCATCAAACGCGCTTTTTATTAATCAATGTTTAAAGGTTAAATGTGCATTGAGATGGTTCCTTGGCAAGGCATTAAGTCATCCTCCACTATCCATTCCATTTCAAGTCAGAAAAATGTGTAGGTATTTGTATTTGCACTCTTTGGTAAACTAATTTGAATAGCATCGGTGATTTGCTATAAAATCATGTGGCTCTCCATGTTTGAAAGGATTGACCGTATGATTTTATACAAATCACTTTGATGTGTATTTGAACGGTTCACCATCGAAATTCGTATGTTTTCTCTCCGATTCGATTTGAAAAGAGATTGGAGTATGTTTGTCACATTCGGGATTTCTTCGATGAGACTATTGTTTTGATAAGACTAGTATTTGAAAATAAAAACCTCGAGGCAAGACGGGGCCAGAGCTTTGTAGTGCGAGCCCATGAGCCAAAGAGGCTATGATTTCGAAAATAAAACCTCGAGGCAAGACGGGGCCAGAGCTATGTGGTGTGAGCCCCTGAGCCAAAGGGATTAGTATTATGGTTTGATTCGTATCGGTTCGAGTTTTGAAAACTAAAGGCACCACTAGGCTTAGGTCACCTTGTCGGGCTGATCACCCGGCTTGGGATCTTTAATTTGTCCGCCAGCTGCAGCTTGGATTCTGTCTGTACCGACCATGGCAACGGTTTTATCTGCCGGTCCCATTTGTATGGCTACGGTTCTGATTTTTGATCTGCCGGTCCCATTTGTATGGCTACGGTTCTGATCCTATTTCTAGTACCACGTCGCTCTTATTACTTCGGTAATAGGAGGATTTAGCTATTTGTGGTCGCCAAGGTTTTATCTGCATATTACTTTGTTTTATGATTCTTGTGGGTTATACTCTTTATGCTTTGATTTGGTTAATGTTTACGATATCGATCATTTATCCTATTGTCGCTACTATTCAGTTTTAAATGTATTTCCAATTATTAAATGTTCTGCTTAGGCTGTTATCTTTTCGAGATATTTATGCTTCAGAGACTGTTCGTTTATTTGTCTTGATATTTATGTTCGGACTTTCGATTGTTTTAGCATGTTTTATTGTCATTATTGTTTAGACTCTATATTCGGTTTTACGATGATTTCGTCAGGTTTATGTATGTTCTTTTATTTCATATTACTTGATTATTTGCTTGCCAGACCGTCGTGTCTGACCTTGTTTGTTTGGTGCCAGATTCTGTTCTTTTCTGTTTTTAGGTGTTTGATCGGAGGAGGCGGTGGGACCGCCGGTCTGACGTGAGAGGCTGCCCATTGATATCATCTAGATGTCAAGTTTGGCACCGGAGTTCGTATCAAATCTTTGGGGTAGTAGTTCTGTTTAGTTGGTTATTTTGTATGGCTTTGTAGCCCTTTTTCTTTGGGTTGTAATTAAGACATTTGTTAATTTTAATTTGAACATGTGGGAATTAATTAGTCTTGTTACTACCAGCTCAGTGTGTTCTGATATATGATTTATGCTAGTCTGCTTATATAATGGCTTTATGGAATTGGTTGCGTGCGACACGGAACCCGATGGCCACGGATTCCGGGTCGTAACACCATGTGTAGCTTCCGCGAAAATATACTCTTATCGTGATGGAATTTGTTTATCCTCATTCACGCGGATCTTGGGAAACATAACAAAAAGTTTCAAATTATCCCAAAATTTCGCACTCCGGGATCGGTTCACTGCAGGGCCCGGTTTCGGGGTGTGACAGGTTTGGTATCAGAGCTGGTTAGTTTCTAGGAAATAAAATACTCTAGAGACATTAAGACGTGTGGTGAGGATTCGTTAGATTGTGTCGATTTGTTTTCTCGTGTCCTTATTTCTTTGGATTTGAGTCGGCTTTTCTTTAAGTTCGGGAGATTTTGCTTGTCTTTTCTTTTAGTTCTTGTTGTTAGGAGATTTGGATGACCAAATTTCCTCCTTAGTGGTGGAGAATTTAAAGTCTCCATGCTCTTGTTCGGTGTCTTTTATCTGTGCTTGTGTCGGAGACTGAGAACCTCGTGGATTTAGTATGTTGTTTTCGGAGAACAGCGGCAGACTTTCAGCCTTTCAGCATCACTAATGTGGTTAATGAGAGAAGACATGTGCATTTGCCTGCCAAGGTAAGACTTGAGTAGTATTCGAAGGTCTCCTCTCGGTTAATTGAAGATCATCATGCAGCGTACCAAGGTGAGTGAATGTAGATTTTGGGTGAACTCAAACCACCTTTCCAAGATGAAGGACTGCAAGAGGCATATTGGCTATTGATTTTATGAAGTGAGAAGTGACTCTTAGTTAGTAAGATTAGAAGTTGGTACAAGAAACTCAGGGATTTCCCAGATTTAATGAGCCTTGTCGTAGTTTTGGTTGAGAATTTCCGTGACTTGCAGCTCTAGCTAGTGTAGTTGGTTCAGCAGGGATACCAAGTGGATGGTTAGTTGTAGTTAAGATAATGTTTGGCAGCAGAAGAAACTTTGTGGATTTTACCGACTTATAGGATATTGGATTGGACAGCATGCAGATGCAAGGGTATACCTCAGTCATGGAGATGTCTCTCTTCTTAGTAAGAATGATTTTCATAATGTTTTCATCTCTTGTTATATTTTTCATTTACGTCTATAATTTATCCACGTAATGTTTAAACAATGGATTTATGTTTCTTCCTTAAGGCTTATTTTGACATAAACTATGTTATTATACTCTTTTCATAAGTCACATGATTTTGTTTTTATAAGGATTGGTGTTTCAAATTTTTGTTTAATCTCCTTAAGATATTGTTTTACCATGACCTTAGAATTTTGCTCTTGTTTTAATTCTCTTAAATGTTGACACTTAAATTTCAAAACCTTGACGATTTTAAAATTTTGTACATGTTTGGTTGGAAATGGATTTCAATAAAACTTAATGTATGGTCATATTACATGAATTTGATTTATTTTTGAAATCCTAATTCGAGATTGTTGAGTATTTCAATGATTTGTTGGGCTATGAAAGCATGAATTTCAAAACGAATAATGTTGTTTCATGTTCAAACTTTGATAAACTTTCTTTATTAAGTTTTATTTGATAATTTGGAAGTTCAGCTTCTACTACGTTTTAAAATGATGAGATTTAGCTAAGTAATTATTTTAGTCCCTATGTTTAAGATTTTAAGATTTGTTTTGCATCGAATGGAATGAGTTGTATTAGCCTATGGTTGGAGTTTGGAGGTGTATGGATTGAAGGGTGGATGGATGTCAGGATGTGTACCGGTTCAGTTGGAAAACAAAGTTGGATTTATGAGAGAGTAAACATCATTCAAGACAGGGATTGGAAGTTTCGGTTCTTCGGGAATTAACATCAGATTTGGTAGATATGTTTTTGTTGATAACACAGTATCAGGTAAGAGATCAAGAGCAGCAAGTAGATAGAATCAGATGTGGGCAAGAATTCAGAGTACATCACAGAAAGATTAGAATTTGGAGTTGTGACTTCGGAATGAAGAAGGATTGACGGTATTCTTAGAAGCCAGAGTCTGAATGGTACAGTATAAATAGGAATACGGAATTCCAGAATTTTTCGGGATGAAGATTTTTCGGTAAAAGCATGTCTACGATCACATCTTCGTACAAGCGTCAAGAGCACCGTGTACAGCTTTGAAGGACTTAAGGCACAGGATTCCAAGTGATAGAAAGAGACAGAATTTGCAGTTCTTTGGACCGACAGTCGCTGACGAGATAAGCAAAGGAAATGATCCAGTGCAGGAACTACAGATGACACCAGGGATGACTAGAAGGATTATTGAACTCTAGTTTGGTCAGAGGAGTATGTCTTGAACAGATATGTGAAACAGTGTGAAGCCTTCAACCGAGTCAGAATGTTGTTTGCAGGCGCATCTCAACGTCAGGTTTGATAAGAGGGTCTCTCAGTTGCCGAGGTCTAGCATAGGGTGTCAGTGTTTTCTTTTGTCTTTTGGATTTTTTATTTTTATGTGGTTTAGACCATTTGGAGGACCAAATGGGTTCTAAGGGGGGGAGGAAGTGAGACCCCGACCCCCAATCCCTCAGTTTAGCATTGTTTAATCGTGGTTTAGCTTTTTAAGTGAGCTTTGATTTAGTTTGACCTTGTTTTTGAGTTCGGCTGGATTTTTCCATAACCTTGGAGATTTTTAAGGACCGTTGACTTTGGTTTGACCCGGTCCATATGATTTGTATTTTTATGAGAAATTACTTTTGATTTCTAAACATTCAGAATTTGGTGTATTTTGACTTATTTTATGAAGTTTAACAACTTTCATGTTTTGGCCATTTTGGTTTGATGCTCAGAAATCACGTTTTTCGAGGAAAATCGGCAAAAATGACATTTTCACTAAATCTGTCCATGAATTTCGAAAATTTCAGAAATTGGGAAAAATATACTTTTTGGAAAGTAGAAATTTCGCTGATCGTTTTTGTCTTCTTCGTCGTTTTCGTTCGGGGCCCGCAAATGTGAGTTTCAACCTTGTGAAGATCGGGGCCCACAAACCCATCTTATAAGAAGGGGAACCCATCTCTTCTCCTTCATTTTCGTTTCCAGCAACTTGGGCTGAGGGAGAGGGCTCCTTCTTTCCCCTTTCCAGCCATCTCTCTCCTTTTTGCAAGCTTCCTTCTTGTGTGCTAAGGGAAGGTTTGATCTCACCTTCTTCTTCCTCATCTCTCAAGCATTCCAAAGACCCTATTTTCAAGGATTTTGAGCTAGAGCAAGGCTCTCATCCAAGCCCTTCTTCTTGTTTGGAACACCCAAAGGTTAGCAATGGTTTTCTTTTCATGAGATCTTGGTTTTTCAAACCTCTTGGAGTATTTCTCTCATTTATGCAATGGGTTTTCATGGAGTTTTGAAAATGGATTTGTTTTCTAGGGTTTATTCATGAGCCATTTTGGGGGTTTTGTGATTTTGGGAGCTTGAGACCCTAGAGCATGGTTTGAAGAGCATCTTAGCCTTCATTGAGGCTTAAGGCAAGTGGAATTTTCAATTAATATGATGATTCATCTCATTTAGTTTCATTTCATGGCTTCTTCTTATTTTGTTTTAATTCTTCATGGTTTATGGATTTACTTTGAATAAATGAAGCAATGTTTTGTTGATTTTCTCTTATGCTATTGCCTTATAATGTATTGGAGGTTGGTTTCACTTTAGTTAATTTGAAGATTTTGCTTTCTTTGTGTTAAGAGTGGTGTTCAAAGAATGGAGGGAAAAAGGCTTGATTTAAAAGTGTTTGTTTGGCTAATTAGATTGCTAATGGTTGGGATTTGATGAGTTTGGAAGGTCAAAGAAGGGCCCAAATGATCTAGGGAATTTGTATGAAGGATTAGGAATCAAAAAGAATAAAAAAAAGATGGAAAAAAGGGGAGAAAACGCCCCACGGGCCGGACTGGACAGAGCCCAGTCCGCTCGAGCGACCCAGTGGGCCGCTCGAGTGGACCAGGTTCTGCCTGGCTCGCTCGAGCGACCCAGGCTCTGTCTGGGCTTCGCTCGAGCGGGCTTGGGTTCGCTCGAGCGAGCCCAGCCCAGCCTGGGGGCCTGTTTCAGGTGGAATTCTGGGCCCGTTTTAAGACAGTTTTTGGGCCTGTTCTTGGGGTTTCTTTGGGCTTATTTCTTGGACCATTCAAGTCAGTCTTTGGGCCATTTCAAGACCTGATATTGGGCCGTTTTAGGGCCTGATATTGGGCTGTTTTTAAGACCTGTTTTGTGGGCCATTCAAGATTAGTTTTGGGGCTGAATTAAAAACCTGTTTTGTGGGCCTGTTCAGGTTAATTTTGGACTGTGTTAAAAATCTGTTTTTGTGGGCCTGTTCAGGTTAGTTTTGGGCTGTGTTTAAAATCTGTTTTGTGGGCCTGGTTCAGGTTAGTCTTGGGTTGTTTTTAAAGTTTGTTTTGTGGGCCAATAAAGGTTTAGTTTTGGGCTGTTTTTAAGATATGTTTTGTGGGCCATTCAAAGTTAGTTTTGGACTGTTTTAAGGATTGTTTTGAGCCATGTTTAAAAGGGCTGTTTTGGGTTAAATGAGTAGACTGTTTGGGCTTGGTTTAAGGCCAGCTATGGGCCTGATTTTAAGAGTTTTGACATTTCTTTTGATACTTGGAAATTTGTGAAATGGGAATGATGTGAGGATGAGTGTATGTGGAATTACCCGGGAATCGTCTGAGTCTCAATGCGCACTTTATCATTTAAATATTATGGATTTTCATTGGCATCAAACGCACTTTTTATTAATCAATGTTTAAAGGTTAAATGTGCATTGAGATGGTTCCTTGGCAAGGCATTAAGTCATCCTCCACTATCCATTCCATTTCAAGTCAGAAAAATGTGTAGGTATTTGTATTTGCACTCTTTGGTAAACTAATTTGAATAGCATCGGTGATTTGCTATAAAATCATGTGGCTCTCCATGTTTGAAAGGATTGACCGTATGATTTTATACAAATCACTTTGATGTGTATTTGAACGGTTCACCATCGAAATTCGTATGTTTTCTCCGATTCGATTTGAAAAGAGATTGGAGTATGTTCGTCACATTCGGGATTTCTTCAATGAGACTATTGTTTTGATAAGACTAGTATTTGAAAATAAAAACCTCGAGGCAAGACGGGGCCAGAGCTTTGTAGTGCGAGCCCATGAGCCAAAGAGGCTATGATTTCGAAAATAAAACCTCGAGGCAAGACGGGGCCAGAGCTATGTGGTGTGAGCCCCTGAGCCAAAGGGATTAGTATTATGGTTTGATTCGTATCGGTTCGAGTTTTGAAAACTAAAGGCACCACTAGGCTTAGGGCACCTTGTCGGGCTGATCACCCGGCTTGGGATCTTTAATTTGTCCGCCAACAGCAGCATGGATTCTGTCTGTACCGACCATGGCAACGGTTTTATCTGCCGGTCCCATTTGTATGGCTACGGTTCTGATTTTTGATCTGCCGGTCCCATTTGTATGGCTACGGTTCTGATCCTATTTCTAGTACCACGTCGCTCTTATTACTTCGGTAATAGGAGGATTTAGCTATTTGTGGTCGCCAAGGTTTTATCTGCATATTACTTTGTTTTATGATTCTTGTGGGTTATACTCTTTATGCTTTGATTTGGTTAATGTTTACGATATCGATCATTTATCCTATTGTCGCTACTATTCAGTTTTAAATGTATTTCCAATTATTAAATGTTCTGCTTAGGCTGTTATCTTTTCGAGATATTTATGCTTCAGAGACTGTTCGTTTATTTGTCTTGATATTTATGTTCGGACTTTCGATTGTTTTAGCATGTTTTATTGTCATTATTGTTTAGACTCTATATTCGGTTTTACGATGATTTCGTCAGGTTTATGTATGTTCTTTTATTTCATATTACTTGATTATTTGCTTGCCAGACCGTCGTGTCTGACCTTGTTTGTTTGGTGCCAGATTCCGTTCTTTTCTGATTTTAGGTGTTTGATCGGAGGAGGCGGTGGGACCGCCGGTCTGACGTGAGAGGCTGCCCATTGATATCATCTAGATGTCAAGTTTGGCACCGGAGTTCGTATCAAATCTTTGGGGTAGTAGTTCTGTTTAGTTGGTTATTTTTGTATGGCTTTGTAGCCCTTTTTCTTTGGGTTTGTAATTAAGACATTTGTTAATTTTAATTTGAACATGTGGGAATTAATTAGTCTTGTTACTACCAGCTCAGTGTGTTCTGATATATGATTTATGCTAGTCTGCTTATATAATGGCTTTATGGAATTGGTTGCGTGCGACACGGAACCCGATGGCCACGGATTCCGGGTCGTAACACCATGTGTAGCTTCCGCGAAAATATACTCTTATCGTGATGGAATTTGTTTATTCTCATTCACGCGGATCTTGGGAAACATAACAAAAAGTTTCAAATTATCCCAAAATTTCGCACTCCGGGATCGGTTCACTGCAGGGCCCGGTTTCGGGGTGTGACAAAAGGTTTCCAAAAAGTTTCTATAAAAGAAACCACATGGCCCTTGGACGTCCAACACTAAGAAAGCCTCACAAGAGTCCCACACGTCCAGCTCTTGAAGTAGTTTCTTCTTCATTGAAGAAACTTTGAGATCTAAGATTTTCCCTTGGAGAAATAGTTCTTGTTTCCTAGATTAAGATCCCACCATCTTAGCCAATCAGATTTGGAAGTGAGATAGAGGAGAAGATCAAAGGCAATACTAGTGCAGAAAATTCCAGCAACTTGTTTGCAAATTGCAAGTCTGAGTTCGGGCCTTTGGATCTATTTTTTCAGAGATTTGAAGTCTACAAATCTTCGAGGTAATAGTCTTCTATCATCTTTATTAATTGGATACATGTTGATCATGATTTAATGGAGTTTCTATGCGATTCTTTATGGCTGATTTCCGCTGCATAGTGCAGAAATCAGATTTTTAAAAATCTGTCATACTTTGCATCAGCCATAGTAGTCTCTTTTGGAGAAGTTTCAGATCTGAATCGCGGTTTCCTTCAGTGGTATCAGAGCCACTCCATGCGATATCATGATCCCATGATGTGATTAATTAATCCTAGATTAGATGGGGCATGGTGGCACCCTGCTGAAATTTATTTCGGATTTGTATTAGTGCTGTAATCTTGTATGATGGTTACGTTCGGATTGCTGGAATTAATTTTTCCAGATCTGAATCATGTTGTACATTATGCACTAACCTATTTGGTTGCAGCCATAATTAGCATCCTTGATGGTTCGCATGTATGTTGTGTGGATTTGGATGTTTTTTAATTAGTTGGAAAGTGTACGATTGCGCGGTTAGCAATCATAGGAAGTTGTAAAGTTTCCTTAATTTTATCCCAACTAGTCTTGATGTAAGCTTTCTTGAAAAGCATAGGAATCTCCAATGTAATTTTGGTTTCGTTTTTCATGGGTTTGCTTGTATAAATCTATTTATGGAAACGAGCAAGAAAAGGAAAGTTTCAAGACAAGAAGGTTGCAAGAAATTGGAGTCCTTGGAGATGAAGGAGTCAAGACTTCTAGATGCATGAGGAGTCCTAATTCGATTAGGATTTGAAATCCTAAAAACAAGGGAGCCATCAAGGAATGCATACTTTTATTTGCTTTTATATATGGAATGCATGGTTGAATGCTTTATATAATTGCTATAATTGTCACCTAGAAACATGGCCACCATTAGGTTCTAAAATTGGCATCTTTATTGTATTAGATTATTTTTAGTTTGGCAAATTGTTTTAAACGGAACTTAGACCAGCACCTTCTATTTGTCTAAGGTTTAAAATTGGATAGGGTTTAGTTTATCTTGGTACCCTTGGTTTCCAAAGAAGGCTAAACTAAAATCTAATTAGATGCTACCTATGGGTTTTCATAACCCAAGATAAGTTTTTGACTCTTTGAAGGGATTTGCTTAAATGTTTTTAAAGCAAAGGTTATTTGATTTTAAGATGACTTAAGTCATAAATTTAATTAACCAAGTTTGCTAGATTTAAAAAGAGTTTTTGAGTAAAGCAATGTAAAGGTCAAAAAGTATAAACCCTAGCGATAAATAATCAAGTGGGAGAGGGGTTTTAGGAAAGACCCCACGGCCTTCCATTTTCGGTTCATGTTATCTCATTAAAGTGTTAGTAGGAACGACCATCCCTTCGGTGGAGTTCTTTAACTAAAGACCGCTTTGATGGGTTAATGGGTGAACTAATGTGAATATTCGTAATGAGGTGTTAGTAGTAGCGGCCATCCCTTCGGTGGAGTTCTTTACTAAAGATCACTTCTATAGAATGTCAATGAAGTGTTGGTGGGAGCGGCCATCCCTTCGGTGGAGCTCTTTACTAAAGTTCACTTCTAGGAACGATAAAAGTCTCTTCCCTTCGGAAGACTTAATCATAGACATTCTGGGAATTTCATAAGAGATGGTTATACACTTGACATAAAGACGGTGATGACCTCTCCTTAGGAGTTAAGGGTTATTTGTCATATGAGGCCAAACCAATCAGTGATTGGACTACCACTGGATGTGTATCCAGATAGTGATAATCCAAAAAAGTCTGCCTTAATTCAACGTGACTGTAGGCTCGGCCATCCCTTCGATGGAGTGTCTATGAGGAGGTTGAAACACTGATACATTATGATTGGGGTTGGATAATGTAAAAAGTTTCATGCTTTGTTTTTCCTTTTATAACAAGCACCATATGCATATTACATATATACTGCATGTCTAATTCTAAACCGTTTTATATCCAGAAAGAGATGGGTAGAGATTCTTTTAGTCCGTTGATTCGTGAGAACAAACTGACTGGCCCTAACTACGTAGACTGGAAAAGAAATCTTGACATAGTACTCACAGCCGAGGAGTACAAGTATGTCTTGCTGGAAAACTGTCCCGATATTGATGCTAATTCTACTGATGACCAGCGAGAGGCTGAGAGGAAATGGAAGAAAGTGAATAACATGGCTAAATGCTACATGCTCGCTTCCATGTCCAACGTGTTGCAAACACAGCACGAGCAAATGGACACAGCCTATGAAATCATGATGTCCTTGTCTGAGATGTTTGCAGACAAGAGCAGGCCAGCTAGGCAAGCTGCTATGAGGACTATCATGAATGCTAGGATGGCTGAGGGAACACCTGTCAGAGAGCATATGCTCAAGCTGATAGATTGTTTCAATGAAGCTGAGATTCTAGGGGCTGAGATTGATGCAGGGAGTCAGACTGACATGATTCTCGAAACTTTGCCGGAATCTTTCAATCAGTTCAAGCTCAATTTCAATATGAGCAAGATGGACATGACTCTACCTGAGTTAATGAAAGAACTCCAGGCGGCAGAGGCTATCATGAAGCCCAAAGCCCAAGCTCATTTTTTCCAGTCTTCCTCTAAACTGAACCCGAAAGGGAAGAAGTCGAAGAAGAAGCAGAATAAGGGAAAAGGGCAGAAAAAGAACAATGCTGGTAATAAGAAGGACAAGGGTATAGATGGAAAGCCCAAAGGGAAATGCTTCAAGTGTGGCCTCAAAGGTCATTGGAAGAAAGATTGTCCCAAGTTCCTGGCCTCAGTTAAGAAAGGTACATCTTTTTCATACTACATTGAAACTTGTCTAGTGGTTGATTCTACTGACTCATGGATAGTAGACTTAGGAGCCACTAATCATATCTGCAATTCATTGCAGGGGTTTCAGATAATGCAGAGAATTGAGAAAGGAGAGTTTGCCTTTAGAGTCGGAACTGGAGCTAAAGTTTGGGCAGTTGCAGTAGGAGTAGTTACCTTACATTTTCCATGTAATAGGATATTAGTTTTAAATAATGTTTTCTATATTCCGGACATGAGGAAGAATTTAATTTCAGTTTCCAGATTAATTGAATTTAATTATTCAGTTTCTTTCCATTCTGGTATCGATATCAGTAGAGATGGAAATATTATATGTTCCGGTAGAATACATGACAACTTATTTTATATATATCCTATTGCTCCCACACTGCATAATGTACAACAAGAAAGCTCAACTTCCCTTAAGAGAAAGGTATCTTCAATCAATGACACATATCTTTGGCACTTACGTTTGGGTCACATTAACCCAAAATGGATTCAGAGGTTGGTAGAAGATGGGCCCTTGAGCTCATTAGATTTCGAACCTTTTCTTCAGTGCGAATCTTGTCTCAAGGGAAAGATGACCAAACGGTCATTCTCTGAAAAGGGACTAAGGTCAAAGGAGTTGTTAGAATTGATTCACACTGATGTGTGTGGTCCTATGAACAAACCGGCTCGAGGAGGGTATGAGTATTACATCACCTTCACCGATGATTACTCTAGGTATGGATATGTATACTTAATGCGACGCAAGTCTGAGGCGTTTGATAAGTTCAAGCAATTCAAGGCTGAGGCGGAGCTACAACTAGGGAAACATATCAAAGCCCTTCGATTTGATCGAGGTGGCGAGTACCTCCTGGGTGAGTTCAAGGAGTACCTCACACAACATGGGATTGTGTCTCAGTTATCTGCACCAGGTACACCCCAGCAAAATGGTTAGCAGAGAGAAGAAACCGTACCCTTCTTGATATGGTAAGGTCCATGATGAGTCATGCAACCCTACCTATATCTTTTTGGGGATATGCCCTAGAAGCAGCAGCATACATTTTAAATCTGGTACCTTCTAAATCAGTACCTAGGACACCTCAAGAAATGTGGACAAGTCGAAAACCTAGTTTAAGACATATTCACATTTGGGGTTGTCCAGCCTATGTACTGAATGATAAAGCTACCAAGCTGGAACCCAGATCGAAAATGTGCTACTTCATTGGGTATCCTAAAGGAACGAGAGGTGGCATCTTTTATCATCCAAAGGAGCAAAATGTGCTCATCAGCACTCATGCTAGGTACTTAGAGGATGATTGTATGATGCACCAAGAGCTTAGTTGTAAAGAAACCCTTGAGGAGATTCTTCCGGGATCTCCTATAACATCTGTACCAGATCCTGAGGCAGTAGATGAACAAGATATTCCTTTGAACACTCCGGAGCCTCGTCGTAGTGGGAGAATTTCTAGACAGCCAAAAAGATATCTAGGAGTGTCTTTTAAGACAGACTCTGAAGATCTGGTTGAGGATCCTACTAGTTATGATGAAGCAGTAACGGATATAAATGCTGACATGTGGCAGCAAGCGATGAAATCTGAAATGGATTCTTTGTATTCCAATCAAGTCTGGGAACTTGTAGATGCACCTGAAGGGATTAAACCCATAGGGTGCAAGTGGATCTACAGGAGAAAGAGAGGAGTGGATGGGAAGGTGGAAACCTTCAAAGCAAGACTGGTGGCAAAAGGATATACTCAGAAAGAGGGTATCGATTATGAGGAAACCTTTTCACCAGTGGCTATGCTTAAGTCCATAAGGATTCTTTTAGCCATCGCATGTCATTATGACTACGAGATATGGCAGATGGATGTCAAGACAACTTTTCTTAATGGAAGTCTTGACGAATGCATCTATATGATGCAACCAGAGGGCTTCATTGCTAGTGGCCAAGATAACATGGTTTGTAAACTTAAGAAGTCCATCGATGGACTTAAGCAAGCATCTAGAGCATGGAACATCAAGTTTAATCAGGCAGTCAAATCTTTTGGCTTTGATCAAAACATTGATGAACCGTGTGTGTATAAAAAAGGAAATGGGAAAGCAGTTGCATTTTTGGTTCTGTATGTAGATGACATATTACTCATAGGAAATGATGTAGGTTTATTGTCATCCACAAAAGTTTGGTTATCCTCTCAATTTCAGATGAAGGATTTGGGTGAGGCCAGTTATATCTTAGGGATCAAGCTTTTGCGTGATCGCAAGAATAAGATGTTAGCCCTATCCCAATCTTCTTACATTGAGAAGATATTGGTCAAGTTTAATATGCATGACTCCAAGAAGGGACTCCTACCTTCTAGACATGGAGTACCACTGTCTCGAGATCAATGTCCAAAGACATCTGAAGAGATAGAGAGCATGAGGAGAGTTCCATATGCATCCGCTGTTGGAAGCCTCATGTATGCTATGTTATGTACTAGACCAGATATTTGCTTTGCCGTTGGCATGGTTAGCAGATATCAGTCAAACCCTGGACCTATGCATTGGACAGCTGTTAAGCATATATTCAAGTATCTTCGGAGAACGAAAGATTATATGCTAACCTTTTGAGCAGATGATCTAACGCCATTGGCGTATACAGACTCTGATTTCCAATCTGATAGTGATGCCAGAAAGTCTACCTCAGGGTACGTCTTTACTATGTCAGGAGGGGCTATATCATGGAGAAGTGTCAAGCAATCGTGTATAGCTGATTCTACCATGGAAGCAGAGTATGTGGCGGCATCGGAAGCTGCGAAGGAAGCGGTATGGCTCAGAAAATTCCTGATGGAATTGGGAGTTGTTCCTGCAGTACAAAAACCGATTGTCATGTACTGCGATAACACTGGTGCTGTAGCACAGTGCAAAGAGCCCAGGAATCACAAGAAATGCAAGCACATTAAGAGAAAGTACCACTTGATCCGGGAATTCATTCAAGATGGAGAGATAGTGGTGGAGCATATTGCTTCAGCAAATAACTTAGCTGACCCATTCACTAAGACTCTTACTGAGAAAGTCTTCAATTCTCATGTTGAGTCTATGGGTGTTAGGTTAGGAAGTAGTGATCTTTAGTGCAAGTGGGAGTTTGTTGGGATTGGTGTATGCCCTAAAGCCCACTAGCTGCACTCTCATCTTTTGTTACTGGATATTTACTGGTTATTTAATTGAAAGACTCTTTTATGCTTAAACATGTATATATGTATGGTTGCGTAAGGCCCATTGTTTCTAGTAAATGAATTAGGTGTGTAGTGTCTACGCACAGATAGGTCTAATTCATGGACAACTGGAAACATCATATTTGTTCATAACTGAGAGATGGAGCTGGGCACTTCATCTTGGTAGAAGTTATAATGAGAGACTCTCCTGTATTCAGGGTGACTTACCTAAGTCATGGGAGGGCTTTCCCGGATCTATCTCATTAGTGCATGTGTCATGCATTGAACAGGACCATGGTAGGTGTGATCTCTAAAATAGTACTATCACAGAAAAGAGATCAAGTCGCCTCATGCTACTGAGTAACCGGTGCTCTTAATCTTGAGCATTTGTGGATGAACTGACGAAGTCAAGTTCTTGTGCTTTAATTCACTATGGGTGAGATTCTTTTCATGGGTCAACAGCTCTGTGTTTTGGGTACTCGGACTTGATCAATTGGGACGTGCAGATGCAATATAGAATCTATGCCATCTGATGATGGAATAATCGTCCCCTTAGAATTATCCGATTAATCATCAAAATCTAAGATCTTAGTATATGGATGTTCCATATGGATATTGAACTTGTGGGTCGCTCCCTGGATCAAGAGAATGATATTCGAATGAGGATTATGTTAAGGATATGAAGTTCTAAGGTTTAGATGTAATCGGGAAGGTTGATAGTACATATGATAACCTGACTCGATTATGGATGTTACATAGAGGGGCATTCAGGTCATTACACTTAGTAGGTCGAAGACAACTGTCATTTTATGACAAGCTTATTATAATATATATTTGTCCTTGGAGTTCAACCATAACTCTCTAGTGGAATGAATTAAGGTTAAAATGGTCTTAATGTTGCTATGGGTTTAGCATGGACATTTTGGTCATTTTGGGAGCGAATGGCAAATATGTCTTTTGGTCCCTTCTCTAGTCATTTACCAAGATTGACATGGTTTCCTAAGATGTTTAGATAACATAAGGATGAATTATTTTAGTGGAAAAATAATTTTGAGTTTAAATTCAAATAGGCCTTTGATGGCATACATGAATTTAATTCTAGATAAATTGTATGTGGGCCATGGTGTGCATTAATATGTGGGACGTCCATAATAAGATTTCCATAGGTAAGGTTTCCAATTTTGAGTAGGACTCTCTACTTGGAAAGTTGGACTCCTCTTTGGATTAGTATTCTTATGAGAAGGTTTCCTTTTTGGATTAGGAACTTAAAATTAGTAAGTGTTCTACAACTAGGATTACTAGTTGTATGGGAAGTTCCTTTTAGTTTCCTTTTCTAATTGGAGTGTTTCTTAAAGGAAATAAGTCTTTCCTTTTTGGACATCAATTAGAATAAGGAGAGATAACTTTATGGGAAAGGTTTCCAAAAAGTTTCTATAAAAGAAACCACATGGCCCTTGGACGTCCAACACTAAGAAAGCCTCACAAGAGTCCCACATGTCCAGCTCTTGAAGTAGTTTCTTCTTCATTGAAGAAACTTTGAGATCTGAGATTTTCCCTTGGAGAAATAGTTCTTGTTTCCTAGATTAAGATCCCACCATCTTAGCCAATCAGATTTGGAAGTGAGATAGAGGAGAAGATCAAAGGCAATACTAGTGCAGAAAATTCCAGTAACTTGTTTGCAAATTGCAAGTCTGAGTTTGGGCCTTTGGATCTATTTTTTCAGAGATTTGAAGTCTACAAATCTTCGAGGTAATAGTCTTCTATCATCTCTATTAATTGGACACATGTTGATCATGATTTAATGGAGTTTCTATGCGATTCTTTATGGCTGATTTCCGCTGCATAATGCAGAAATCAGATTTTTAAAAATCTGTCATACTTTGCATCAGCCATAGTAGTCTCTTTTGGAGAAGTTTCAGATCTGAATCGCGGTTTCCTTCAATTTTCTTAATTCATTTTATCATCTATGTGTTGTGCCTTCGAAAATTTCTAGTTGGGGTGAAACTATTCTTGTATTTTGTTTCTTCAAATATTCACTGTTTTTGGTTTATTTCTTGTATTCAGGCAGCTCATTATATGTGCGTGGAGGGATTGATGGACTCCATTTACGAGCAAGTTAAAGGTATCACATGCGGCAACAACTCTGAAGAGATCCAGATGATTCACTCCCTGAAGAGAATCCTGAATGATTGATCTGGCGCCAGTCTTAGTGGTAGTGTTTCACATAATCACATTAGTAGATAGTAGTAGTGTTTCGTGTTGGTTTGTGTTGCATTGATTATTTTGAGTGGTTTGACTCTATTCCAGACAGTTGTAGATAGTGGTTTGTCATTCTATTGAGTGGTGCGACTCTATCCTAGAGTGGCGGCCAAAGCTAATCTGGTGAATTTGTGGTTCTTTTGGTGTTGAATGTGTCAGTTTGTCTCATCATAGTTGCTTGTTTGGTTTGTTCATCTTTAATGAACTTTACGAAAAATAATAATAATAATAAATAGACTCTATTTCACTAACTAACATCTGCAAAATTTTGAATACATATCATCTCACATTGTGGATGACTTATTTTTCTCCATTTAGTTATTATTCTAATTTGGCTTGATTGGTTGATGGTCTTAAATTTTTAAGCTAACTATTCCAACCAAAACCTAGAGGTAATAATAGAGACAGCATAAATACTTTTTTATTGCTCTCCCTCGATACCATTATAAATTTCTTTAGCTAATCATTCGTACCAAAACCTTGAGACAATAATAGAGGCAGCATCAATATTTATTTTTAATTTTTTTCAGTGATGACCACTGCCACAAATGCCCTGCTCAAGAGAGGCCATGCCTTTACCCATGAACCTGAGTCCTCTCTGTATCTTTTGCTTCTCCATGACACCATTTCATTGAGACCCACAAGCATTAAGAGGATGAAGAGACCAAAAGAAAGCAAATACAGTATGCAGTTACCTGTAAGTTCAAACTGGACTGGGTCAGTTGAGAGTTACTTGTCTCAATGACATTTCAAGTGGAGTTGAGTTTACAGTTTTGAAACATTAGTTTAGGCATGAGTTTTGTTAGAGCCTCCTACTATATGACCTCCTTGCCCTTCACCACAAGTTGGTAGGTCTCTCCAAAACTCTATACTGAGAAATATATTGGCATATCCACCGTCCTACCCTGGACTGGCCCATCAAAAATGTCTTAGATTATAAGACATGGGCCCCACATATATAGCAAACTTGAACTACAGCAAACTGCACAAATTCTTGAACAAAAGGAGGTGTGAGGACCATAATATCTAACAGAAAATGTCATTCTCCACTGAAGTACACTTGCCATTCACCCAACCACATAATTGGGAGTCCGGATCCTTTTGACTAGAATCCCAAGTTGAAGAAGTGGAACACACAGTAAGGCCCACCTATTGAGAATTCAAGTCAGTAAAAATAAATAACCTCCATCATAGTGAGATTCACCGAATTTTACTCCAATAGGAGTCAGTCCCATGAAAGAAATGACCATTTGATGAAAAATGTAATAACCCAAAATAAAAACCAAACACCTAGGTGAATTGATTATATTCTAAACTAGCAAAATCTCTTTATAACTCGTTTCCATTAGGAGTGTATATATTAGTAGAAAAAATTAGGATATTGGATCCTTTGAGCATCCCACTCACGAATCCTATGAGATGTGTGGGAGTTCACAATGGGGCTCACCCACTGAATACCTGTAAGTTAAATTTAGAGAAAGCCCAATGAAGGGGAGGGGCTTCATTTTTAGCAAATTGGATTTTCAAGACATGGGTCCCACTATGGACTCTAGCATTTATGGTTTATGCATGAGTAGTGATACAATCAAAATTGAGGGAGGCGATTGCACCCTTGATACACGGTGCTAGTGGATGGTATTTTTGTATTCATGACCCAATGATCAATCCCCAAAAGGGGTCCGTCGGTGGATTCCTAGTCATAAATATGATATAAAGAGAGAGATTGCACCAAATTCTCCAACAAAATAATGGCATGGCAAACAAGATTGGCGAGGTAGAGGGTGACACAATCATGGATGCAGCCGTAGACTAAACTATGCATCATGGTGCTGGCATCTCCCTATATCCTTCAAACAAAAAACAGGTAGACTGTTAGGCCAAAAGGCTGTCAGGCTTCTGTCAGAACCAAAAATGCAAAACGATAGAAACACCTCTCGCTATAGCGAGGGTGACGCAGAAAGCCCAATTTGTTTTGAACTCTTATGAAAAGTTTGACACAAACTGATATTCTTAGCTGATTATGACTAGGAGTCTTATGCACGGATTTGGGGCTATAAATTGGGTGTTTCTCACAACCCAAAAAGATACAGATCATCTCTCAAGTTTGGAATTAAAAATCTAATTGAAAGGAATTTTCTCTATAGATTTATTGAAGAGTTGTGTTGCCAAGTACTTTAGAGAGCTAGGTTCTTCTGCATCCCTTATAGAAGATCATCTTTTTGTGTAGAAAATTTGAGGAGTCAAGCTCTGGATTGAGTCTGTTATAATCAACGGTATGAAGTCGTTGAAGCGTGAAGTGACACAAGGTAACTTCAATCCTTAGGTAGGGGATATCCGGGGAGGAAATCTAAGTTTCTTATAATTGTGAGATTCATAGTATTTGATTGTTGATCCAGTTTGAATCCGTAGTTTTTCACTCGATTAGGGTTTTCCACGCTAAATCTGGTATCTTTGTGGTGTGTGCATGTGAGTTTATTTTTGCCGCGTAGATTATTATTTTTTGCATACTATTGGGCTGATTTATTGAGTGGACGAATTTAGAGATCTCATACCCTAAACCTTCAATTGGTATCAAAGCGGGTTACACTAAGTTGTTATTATTGATCATAAGAGATTGCTAGAATGATGCTCAATCAAGAAGGGACATCAAGTACTAAGCCCCCTTTACTTGATGGTTCTAATTATGCATATTGGAAGGAAATGATAATTGAGTTCCTTAAGTCCATTGATGATGTTGTTTGGGATATTATTGAGGAGGGCTACTCCAGACCAACAATTGTGGCTAATGGACAAACTGTTCCTAAACCTAAAGCCCAATGGACAAAGGATGAGAAGCATGCCTCCAATTGTAATAACAAGGCAATGAATGGTATATACAATGGAGTGTATGCTGAAGAGTTCCGTAGGCTTTCCACTTGCAAAACTGCTAAGGAAGCATGTGAAGTCTTATAGACAATATATGAGGGTGCAGACACGGTGAAGCAATATAAATTGCAAAGGCTGACTAAAGAATTTGAAACCATTGTGATGGAAGAAGATGAGACCTCTGATCAATTTAATACAAAGTTGAATGATATTGTCAATTCTGTTTTCATTCTGGGTGAAGAAATACCAAAAAATAAGATTGTCAAGAAAATTCTGAGGTCTCTACCTTCAAGGTTCGATTCTAAAGTTGATGCTATAGAAAAAAAAAGAATCTTGATACCCTCAAGGTCAACCAGTTGGCTGGAAATCTTCAGACCTTTGAAGCAAACCGTTTGGATTAAGGAAAATCAAAAGTGAAAGGTATTGCTTTGAAAGCCAACTCAGAATCAAGAAAGAAACCTGAACAGAAAATTGAGTCTGAGTCTGAATTTGAGGCTGAAGATGATATGGCTGAATTGTTTAAATGCTTCAAGAAGTACATGAAGTCAAAACGAGCCAAGTGGAAGAGTTCTAAGTTTGAGAAGAAAGACTCTACGAAAGGAACTAAGTGTTTTGAGTGCCAAGGTTATGGTCACTATGCTAATGAGTGGTCAAACAAGAAAAATGGTACAATGAAAAAGGCTCTCAACACAACTTGGGATGAAGAGTCATTAGAAGAAGAAAAAAAAATGTTCAGTTGATACTTCTGAAACAATGAATGGCAAGTTTGTGGCTTTCATGGATATGTCTCTGTCTGACAATAATACTGATGAAGATCATGATGATTAGATGTCAGATCAAGAGAAAGATTATGAAGAGTTGTACCAAACTACATATGTTGATTGCGTTACGATGATAAAGTATGACAATAAGATTACTATCAAGTTTAAGGCTGCTCACGAAGAAAATTCTGCATTGAAGATTGAATTAGAGCAAGCGCTTGAAAATGTTTATCTATTGGGAAGTCAGAAGAACTGCATAGCTGAAAATTTGACTATCGATGGTCAGAAATTCCAGAAGGCCGAACAAGAGATCGAGACCCTGAAAATAGAGTTACAGAAGGTGAAAGCTGAAAATAAAGACTTGCAAGGAAGATTGAACATCACTCTGTCCAAGTTAGAAGTAAAATAGCTTCTCTAAACAAGATGAACATTGGTTCGAAGACTTTTACAAACATCTTGTGTAGTCAGAAGTCTCAGTTTGACAGGAGTAGTCTCGGTTATGATCATGGTTTTAAGGACCCGTCCCTAGAAATACCTAGTGGGACTTAACTTGACCAAGTCAACCCTAGGTTATCCTATTTCATAGGTGATTGGTATGAGTAGTTAGTAATTCCCATAATTGAGCATAGTTTATAAGAGTTGTGAGATTAATAGTGGTTCCCTAGAAGTAATTAGCTAATTAGAGGCCTTAATTATAATTTTAATTATATATGGGTTTTCCTTAGAGAGTTGCGCAATTTACCTTAGAATGACCTAACTACCCATGGCCTAACCCGTTAGCCCATTGATTATATGATGGTACTTTAGTCCTTCCAACGACACATTTTCCCTCTTTTTTGGAAATCCCAATACCTTAAATGACCTTGGCCTCCTTTATTATCAACCAAGTAAACATGAGCATTTTTGTCATTATAAATAGCCTACCTTTATTTCCCTTAGGCTCATTTATTCACAACCATTTATTTGAGAATACTTTAGTCATTATATGTGAATACCTAAACTACCCCAATCTTTGTCATTTATTTCTATCAGCAACCAAGGACCCTTTGGTAATTCCATTTTAACCTTTCTTAAATGCCCACATCCTTATCCTAAACTTACACTAGCAAGAGATGACACCTTGGACATTCTCCATTCCACCAATTATCATAAAAGAAATCTACTAAAAGCTTCCCAAACATTCCCTACACTCTCTCCCTCTCATTTCACTATAATTTTCCTCCCATCTCCCTCTCTCTCTAAGTTAGAGATTGGGTTTCTCTCTCTCTAAATCTTAGCCCTCCAATTACTAGAAGCAAAAGCCTCATCTACATCTAGCCATCTACAAACTAAGGAGCTCATCTCATCTCCTAGATCTCTCTTCCCTCTCCAAGTAAAGGTAATCATCATCCCCCCTTTCTAACTCCCTTGTACTATAGTTCTTTCTCTTAGAATTTCCTTTCTTATGCATTTCTCTCTTTGGGAATGGGTGTAGAGATTGTAGATCCAGCTGTTGGAGTGATCTTAAAGCATTTGGAGAGAAGCCCAAGCTAATTGAGGAGTCTCCTTCTTCATTAGGTAAGTAGATATGCTTAGATTCTTTAATTAAATTGATTAATATGCTTAGATTGGTAATTCCTGTCTTTTATGGATGTTTGGCATGATTTCTGTATCTAGATGGTTGATTGGATGATATTATGCATGGATTGTTGTTCTAAGCTCTTTTCTTATGTGTTATTAGACATTGGATGAGAATCCCCCATTTAGAAGATCAATGGCCCATTTGTGATGAGATCATGATGTGGGAGGTGTGTTTGATGTTTGAAAGTGTTTGGTGAAGATCTGGGATCCATTTGATGGAGTTTTGATGGAAAATGGAAGATGGAAGAATCTCGAAAATATGAATTTCGTGTGTACCCGGTCGTCCTGGTCACCCAGGCTGTCGACCGGGCACATAAGGGATTTCCCCCACAACTGAGAGCGGAAAACCACACTCAGGGTACCTGAACCGGTGTACCTGGTCGACCGGCCACACTGAGGTTTTCACCATCTACCTGCTTTTTTAGAAAATGCCCGTAGTTCACCCGGTCGACCATGGACACTACAAAATGTGTTTTCTGACTCTCAGTTAGCTGCTCCTTTCCACAGGGTACTAGGTCTACCTGTGGACCCATGATGTCACCCGGTACACTGTAAATAGTATATTTCCTAGATTTGGACCCTTTTATGATTTCATCATGTGTGGGGCCCATTGACCTTCCATTTGGACTGTTTGAGATATGCTAGACACGAGTCAAGGGCCGGGCTGAACCTTGACCCATGAAGCCGCCTTGATACCAGTCTGTCACACCCCCAAAATCGGGATCCTGCAGTGATCCGATCTCGAGGAGCGTGATTTAGGGTTAATTAAAATTTTATATTTCTCCCCAGGATCCGCATGTGTGAGGAAAGCAAATTTCCCAAACACATCAAAATATTTCGCGGAAGCTTATAAGGCATTGCGACCCGGAGTCCATGGCCATTGGATTCCGCGTCGCACTCAACCTACCAGCGTAAAACTGTCATAACAATATTCAGACTTAGACTGGAGCAAATCATAATATCAGAATATACAGAGCTGACGGTAACAGGTTAATCATTACCCGAACATATTCAAGTTACAAATTAACAAGTGCATTAATTACATTCCTAAGATAAAGGCTAACAAAAACTGTACAAAATATCAAGCTAAGAACAAATACTACCCAAGTGTGCAACGTAACTCCGGAGTCAAGCATGACCTCTACATGACATCGCTGACACAACACGCCTGCAAAACTTGTGGCTCAAAAGTCAACTGCTCACGAACTAGCTCAAGACGAAAACCTGCTACCTAGAGCACCAAAGTGTAGAATATCAGACACGACGGTCTGGCAGGTGATCAATTTAGGCAAGAGTATAAACAAAACTAAAGCTTAAAAGAAACAATGCTTAAAACATTTTACTGAACTTGAAACATATTTACAAGGCTTAAAACAATGCATGAGCAAGATGCTTATTAAGAAAACAAGATGCCACGAATGATATACGAAACAAAACTAACATGAATACATATAATATCATGAATAGTAATCCACAAAGAGCCCATCCTTTCTCCCTCATTCATGATGATGAGATCAAGCACGCACGACAAGCACGACACGCAAGAACACGAACCCACGCTACACGAGGTAGACGGGGAAACCGGCCGTGGAATCGGAACACGCACGATGTGTATACAATACACGACTAGTCTGCAGACAGTCCACAAGTTTAAGGACCCCCGGACAGTGGATCAGACGGAAGGGGCAGTCCAAGCTCAGTGGTATTTACTTAAATTCATGAATGCACGAGACAAAATATAATTGTGAGACAAATCACATAAAAAGGAGAAAACTACTTGTCAAGCTAGTAGAGACTCGCCGTTTGAAGCCCGTGGTTGACACGCTTCGCCCCATGGTTAAGGGTGCCGCCCAGACCAAGTTCTTATATTTTCCCTCATCGACCACGCACAAGGTGGACGATGTAAGCAAGACAAGACACGATAGCATGAACTAGTAACACGTCAAAAACACGAAAGTAGTCCCCTTGTTTATTCTTAAAACAGATCTTCCGATAAACTTGTACTTGAAATTTCAAGCGAGAGCTTGACTATTTTTATTGAAACAATTTCTCAAACTAGCTTGTGCTTGAAATTCAAAACAATGCACGATGATATTTCTTGTATCAAAACGAGATTAAAAAACAAAGTCTGTCAAGCATATGTTAAGACCATTCGTTGACTCTTGTGAAATTGAAATCCAAATACCGGAAAATAAGACAGATTGGTGCCCCCAAAGTTTAAAAAGGTATTTCAGATTTCACATGCACAATGTCAAGTTAAAGGCCCTTCACATAGTCTAGTTTTCATTTCAGAAGAAATCCATCAAAATAGTGTCTTTTTGCAAACCTCGGTCAGCCCTCGGTCAGCTGTTTGATGGACCGCGCTCCTGCTCGGTTCTACCGAGGTCGGCGGACGTGGGAGTCCGTCGGGTCCGACCCTTTCGTAACCGGGGGGCAAGGGCGTGCATCAACATTTCTTTTTTTGTGGGTGTGCCAGATTTTCTATTTTACTTGGAATTGCAAGTGGTGATCCGGAGATCAACCTTCGCAAGTAAAAAGGAAATCAACTTCTTTCAAGTTTTCCATTGCACATATATTTAAGAAAAGAGACATTTTCTTGATTTGCCGTGAAAGGCGATTTTTTTGGCATTTATAGCCGATTTTGGCGTTTATAGCCGATTTTTGGCGTTTATAGCCGATTTTGGCGTTTATAGCCGATTTACAATCCTTATTAATAATGAAAGACAAGAATTGTGATTTTTGTCTCTTTTAAAAAAATACAAACTACAATGAAAAGCAAGAAAAGGAGGATCTAACTTCTCAGGAGATTGTGGGGGGCTCGTTTAGATTGACGGTCGCAAGCCATATGTGGGCTTCGCCATCATCCATGCAGATGAGAACAGAGGATGCTATTGATTCGCTTGGCTTGGCTATAACCTCGGGTTTTTAGAGGACAAAGACCAAAGGAAGGTCCTATGTCCAATAAAAAGCCGAGTAGACGGGCTGAAAAGCCATATCTAAGCCATTGGAGGCAGGAGGAGAAGGCAAGGACCTTGGGGGGGTACCCCCCAAGGGACTTTTGTCACCTTGTTGCGGTGGCCGGTGTAGAACTTCCGCAGAGTTTTCTCTCTTTTTTCTTTTCTCTGGATTTCTGACTGCTGTCTGTTGATGTTCGTTGTGTGTTTTTCTGTGTGTGTCTTTTCTTCTTGGAGAGCCCTCCTATTTATAGGCTTTTAGGTAGCCTTTTAGGTGGGTTTATGGGCTTTTATTGTCATTTAAGCCGCATAATGGGAGGAGTTACAAAATTGAATTGTTTATTTTGTAACTCCTTTTTCTTGGCTTCTGATTGGCCGGAGGAGATTGAGGGCATTTAATCGCCTTTAATCGCCATGATGGGAGGAGTTTCATGGGTTAAATGCCATGAATCTCTTGACTTGTAACTCCCGAATGCTTGCTTCTGATTGGGCCGTCCAAAGAAATGGATTAATGACTGTAATAAAGTTAGTCAATTAATCGCATTAAGTGGTCGCCGAGCAGCTGAAGAGTCGCGGGCCGTGCCACGTCTTTTGGAATTCTTCTGTCGATGATCATCGATGGATCTTCATGTAGATCGACATCAGATGACCATGTAATTTCAGGTGTTTGTTGCCAACAGCGGGTCGGTGCCATCTGTCCTGTCGATTTCTCGATCGGTCGGGTAGAAAACACACTTTTTTGGTTGGCCGGGTGGCGATCAATACTGTCTTCGATACTTTTGATGATTTACCCGTGTTTTGGACGGATGTCAGGGGACTTGGTGTCTCAAAAGCATGAATTTTGGAAAGTACCAGAGGCTGGGCACCTCGAATCGCGAAAAAAACGGCGAAAACCGGGGTTTCCGGGGCGTTCCCGGCGACCCCGGGGTCCTAGGTCGCCGGCGACCCTGGCCCAGGGTCGCAGGGGTCTGCGACCCTGGGGGGTTTTCCCCCTTTCGTGTCCCGTTTTGCGTCCGTTTTTGCTTTTTTTTCGATTCTTTTTTCTTCTGTACTTTTCCTTGACATTTTGACCATTTATTGGCCTGATTTCTTTGTTGGAAACCTGATGAGAATCCTTGCATTTTATTTTGCAAAGTTTCCAATTCCCTGAGAAAGCCGAAGACTTTGTCGCGCAGAGCTGCCGATTTTTCGTCAGAAGCTGAAACTGGGTCAAACGATGTCGGAATGACCTGAAATTTGGTGTGAAGCCTCTTGAGCAATAAATAAGACCAACCATAGGCTTTTGTTTGAGTTTTGAAGCCGTTTGGGGTCCTATCACCTGTAGACTTGCTTTTTGTCGCGATGAAGATGTCGCGGTTTGATGTGCGGTCAACCGATGTCCGATTGACTTGAAATTTGACAGGGAACCTATTGGAGTCATTTTAAGATGATCCATAGGCTCTGTCTTGGAAACCATGGTCCCGGAGAGCTTTGCCGCCGAGAGGCTTGATTTGGCTGTCGGAGAAGCGAAGTTAGGTCAAATGATTTTGAAATGGCCCGAAACTTCTTGTGTACTCCTCTTTTGGCTGTCTGGAAGAATCTTGCAGTTTTTGTTTGATTCTGACAAGATTTGATTTTTGGAAGCAGCATTGCCTATTTATGGCAGGTTGCGACTTCATGTAGCTCTTTGGATCTTGAAGGGGCAAAGTGACATTTTTGGTGTCAACAAATGCCCCCTCGAGGTACAGCGACGAGTTGCTTAACTTTTGTAGTCGATGTACCTCGAAGAGATTTTTGAAGGAGAGCCTGTGACTTGACCAAGAGTCTTTGAGCAGTCTTTCTTTTTGGTATTTATAGCCTTTTGAGCTTCCAGGAGAATTTTATGGTAGTGAAAGGGATCAAGTACCATCTCGAGGCAAAGTTTTGAAGATGACATCAGGGATGTGGATTTGGGTTTTGACCTTGTGACCTAACAGGCTATATGTGGCAGGTTAGGGGGTCGGGTTTGGTTTTGATCGTGTGACCCAACAAGCTGTATGTGGAATGTTGGGGGATCAATTTTGGTTTTGATCTTGTGACCTAACAGGCTGTATGTGGCAAGTTAGGGGATCAGGTTTTGGTTTTTGATTTTGGTCTTGTGACCTAACAGGCTGTATGTGGCAAGTTAGGGGACCAGGATTTGGTTTGATTTTTGTGGAATGTCAATTTCAAGATTTTGGCTCAATTTGGTAGATGAGGCTGGATGGTTTGATTTTTGGAAGCTCATGGGGCTTGGAATTTTCTTTTGTATGGTCCAATCAACTCAAAAGAGGCATGGAACCATTTTTGTATACTCTTGGTAAGAGGGATTTCTCTTTGACTAAAAGCCCAAAAAAAAAATTTCTTTTTCTTTTTTTTTTTTGTGTGCCTAGGTGGTCAAACCTGGCTCATATGGGCTAACCCATGGGACCTTAAGCTTTTGAAATGGCTTAGATCTCATATGGTGTCATTTTTGTAAAGAATATCCAAAAATATCTCATTTGGATAGAGAATATCCAAGAATATCTTTACTTGGAGAGAATCTCTCATGATCCCTTTATTTTTGGGATAGAATATCTCAAGATATCTTTCTTTTGGGAAAGAATCCGTCATAGATTATATCTTTTAGGAGAAAATCTCTCATTGATTTTTTTTGGGAGAGAATCCCTCAAGATATCTTTCTTTTGGGAAAGAATCTTTCTAATTTCTTTCTTTTGGTAAGGTTACTAATTAGTAACACTTACCTCTTTCTTCTTTCCTTCTTTGGTTTGCTCTCCTCTATAAAAGCAAGGAGAAGGTTGGATCTCTTGCTCTTATTACTTTCTTTTGCAATAATCTCAAGAGGGCTTCAAGACCAAGAGCTTTTCTTCTTCAAGATCTTCAAGACTTTTCTTCTTCTTCTCCATCAATGGCTTCAAGTAAGTTCTCCCTTTTTTTTTCAAGAAAACTCCATTGTAGGAAAAAATAAAGTTCTTTCTTCTTTTTTTTTTTTTTTGTTTCTTTCTTTTCTTTTCTTCTTTTTTTTTCTTTTTCACGTGTTTGCCTCCTTTTTTTTTTTACACTTTTTTTTTTTTGCTTTCTTTTCTTTTCTTTTTTTCTTGTTTGTTTTTTTTTTTTTTTTGTGTGGGCCGTACGGACAGATCCGTACGGATCTGGCCGTACGGCCACGTGGCCTGTGGGCCAGCCCTCATTTTTTTCTTCTTTTTTCTTTTTTTTTTTCTTTCCCTCCCCTTTTTTTTTGAGAGAGTTTCTTTTCTTTTCTTTTTTTTTTGCTCATCATGATAATGCATTTTTTTTTTTGCAAACCTAGATGTTCATGCATGCCTTTAATTTGTAAATTAAATTTGTAGCATGATGTGATAGCATACCTGAAAGTTTTTGCAAATTTGGGAACTTGGAGCTCGCAGTGATGTTGAGCCCTTCCTGATTTTGCGGAGACTTTTAGGTTTCGAAAGTTTGGAGTTTCGGAGCTCGCAGCGATGTTGAGCCCATCTTCAAGCTTTCTATTTCTTTCGGGATAGTTCCTTTTCTTCGGAATTGCCCCGTCATCATGTCAAAATTTCGCCAGATTTTTTTTTAGCGAGATTCTGTCATTTTGATGTTTGATCTTTTTCTTTTCCATCCTTTTCAGGTGGTTCCTCCAGAGCGAACAAGGGTAAAGAGCCTGCTACAAGCGTACCTCGTCGATCTTCTAGATCTTCTAATCCGGCCGTTCAGCAGGCTTTCGAGAAGGTCTAGTATGTCGAGAGAAATCTGGAAGAGTGCGACTCCCTCAACAGAGATGAGATGAGGCAGCGACTGATCACTCTCAAGGGAGAGGAATTCTATAAGATCATGGTAAGCAGTCGTCCATGGGTGATGGAAGATCAGAGCGTTTTGCCCAAGCCTACCTTCTTCTTTGGTGATGCAGTCCCTGATGACATGACATACCAGAGGAGATGTTTTCAGTTTTCCTTCACAGCAGATGGTGAGAAGAAGACTGTTACTACCCGGTCGATGTTTGATCGCACCGTCTCGATTCTGAGCCTTGCCCCCACGTGCCCTAAGAGGGAAGATCCTCCAAGTTGGGTGAGAAGGACAAATGTAATCAAGACCGGGGTTTTTGTTGGCGGTTCTCCTGGATATACGGAGAGGTCGCCTGTTGACATGGACCTGTTGATGCCATCCAGCGGCTACCAGGGCTCTGATTATCCGTCGGTCGATTTGAGACCGGTGGGCCTTGGTATTTTCAGTGGTGACGGCAGCAATTGGATCAAGCCTTTTCGACTTCGAGGTCGTTTCAATGCTGACTCTGAGTGGAAGTCGTGGACTGATCGCGTCCTGCTGATTGGTGGTGCCGTTTTGAAGGAAGCTGGGATTTTTGATGCGGTCCGCGCCTTTAGGGAGACCGTGATCTTTTCCGACGAGGCCTTCATGGCTATGCTGGAGTCATTCCTCCCACAAACCAATACCTTCGTTGTGACGAATGGTGAGATTGGTTTTTCTTTGAAGGAGCTGAGCGCCATTACCGGATTGCCCATCCTCGGCAAACTCTATGAGGAGTTTATGCCGATTGACAGTGTCCTCGAGGGGCAGTCTGAGGAGTTCAGGCTTTTATACTTTCAGCTCGTCGCCTTCTATGATTTTTTGAAGGAGAAGGGGGGTTCGAAAGTTAGATCCAGCAGTTGGAAAAGTTTTAGCTCTTCATTCCCCAACTTTTTTGATAGTAGGGAGTCTTCTGATAGCGTGACCCAGGAAGCCGGAGCTCAGGATCCAAGTTCAAAGAAGATCTAGGCCATGCAAGAAGAGTTGAGAGATTTCTGTGCAAGTACAAACGCCATATGTCCTGACATTGCAGTGCGGAGAGATCTCGCTGTTTACCTCACTTATTGGCTTGGTGAGGCTGTTTTTGCTGGAGGAGATGGAACGCACATCAGGCCGCATTGTATTTTCCCGGCTTGTCAGATGGCGTTTGGAGAGCAGCTTGCTTTGGTGCCAGCTCTTTACTCCTACCTGTGTACCGAACTGCAGGCTGCTGCTTTTCTGGTTCGGCTTGGGCTTCCCATGAATAGGGTATTTTCAGCCCATATCTTTTATTCGTGGTATGTATACCACTGTCCTGGCTTCAATCGGCTGGGTACTGCACAGGATGATGATCCTCTGATGATTCGACTGGCTAAAGGCAAAGCCGTGTCCGAATCACTTTTGTTTGCCCGCATGAGGATCCGACGGTTCAGGGACGTCGAGATGGGGCAATCTTCAGTGAAGCTTTCTCCGGAGTTGCGGAAGAAGGCTTTTGATTTTGGTGCCTCCCGAGACTCTACCAGGGCGGGGTCGGGAAGGCATTATTCCTTGACAAATGCAGAGAGAGAGTGGCTTTTCAGCATACGTGTCGGCACGATGGTGTACCGTAGACATCTTTTCGTCGACATCCAGCCATATGTACCCTCTCGTTTTGCTTTGCAGCTTGGCTTTTCTCAAGGCGTTGTTGGAGCGCCGTCAAGTATGGTGAAGCGCTTTGGAGGCTTACAGGACGGGAGAAATGCATGGGCTTTCTATAGTGCTGAAGACACTACAGCCATGATTTCTTATCCTGTGTTGCTGACTTCCCGGACTGTCGGCTTTGCGAAGTGGTTCGCGGAGAGCTTTTCGGCATATCGGGGGCTTTCCAAGAAGGAGCTTGATGTGAAGCTGGTATCTGGAAAGGGCCTTGGAAAGTCGGATGGCATCCGGCGAGAGGAAGTTTGGGCCTTCCTTTCTGGAGAGAAGCACAAGATAGGCTTTCTCGGTGACCAGGGCGTCATTGGTTCTGAAGCTGTTCGAGAGATACCTGATGAGGCTTTGGAGCAGCTAGAACAGGAGGAAGCCGAACTTGGTGCTTGGATGCAAGCGGCACAGAGGCAAGCTTCCGTGGAGCCTACTGGCGAGAGCAGACCATCTAGTGAGGAGTCGAGTGGCAAACCTGACTCTGACAGCGGGGCAGGTTCCTCTAAGAAGCGAGCCCGCAGGAGTAAGAGGAGGAGGAGTCATCATCGCAGCAAGGGGCAGCATGAGGATTCTCCTAACTTGGAAGTTCCTCTTACTATCAATGAGGATGTGCCAGTGGATGCTGACGAGCCTCCAGAGAAGAGAAGCCGAGAAGAAGAGACCGTTGGTGAAGGTATGATTCTTCCTTCTTCTCTTTCCATTTCTTTTCATGGGATTTTTTTTTTTGTTATGATTTGCTTCTTGTTTCTGCTTTTCTTCTTTTTTTTTTAGCAGAGGAAGATTTGGTGATGCCGGAGGTCCCAACCGATGAGGTGGTGATGGATCCTGTCGAGGCACCTGAAGAAGAACCGACGGGCTCTGGAGTAAATCCAGAATCTCCAATTGGTACGACTTCTTTTGCTCTCTGTTTTTTTTTTTTTTTTTTTTTGTTTGTGACTTGGCTTGCTAACACATTTTTTTTTGTTGCCAGCTGACTTGCCACAGGGTTCTGATGACTTTGAACCATCGATGGACGCAAATGTTGATGATGCTTTCGATGAGTTCATGGAGGAAGAAAGTGTTCCGCCAGTCGTCAAAGAAGGTATTTTGTAGTTATAACTCTGATAATGATTTTCAAACAGGGTCATACTCATACCTTTTTGTGTTTCCTTTGCAGGTTTTGAAGTGGCAGAGGAGGATCCGTCGCTTCCAGAGCAAGAGATGCCAGAGGTTGATCCAGAGGTAGAGATTCCTGGGACCAGCTCTGACAATATTGAGGAGATTCCTCGCGCTGAGATTCCTTCCCGAGCAGGAGCAGCTTCAGCTGGAAAGAGTTCTTTTGTTACTCTTTCAACAGATGATGATATGAGTAGCCGACCAACGGAGTTGGGCGAATCTTCAACTGGGCCATCTCTTCTTTTGCGAAGAAGGTGGTGGTGCGAGTTCTAAGCTCTTGGATTGAGACTCTCTTCTCTGGGCACTTGGAAGTCGGATTTGGCATGATCCAGCATGTGCAGGAGATTCTCAGTGATGCTGAAGAGGCTGGTCTGGATGTCACAGGTGCCAGGGCGATCGTTGATAGGATCATTGCACTGGGTGACAAGTGGTTTGAGACCGTGAGTTTGGCTGATGACCAGTTCTTCAAGGAGATGTTCCTGGACCCTGCTGATAAGGCTAAGTCTGACCTGGATGAGGCTACAGAAAGCAGGAAGCAGGCAGTCCGAAAGAGGAACTTAGAAGAGATAGCCATCATCAGGCTGACACATGACCTCAACATCCTTGACAGGGAGGTCGATGAGGCCAGGAAACGTCTTGAGCATTTGCAGGCACAAGTCGCTGCCAAGTGGACTGCCATAATAGAAGCTCGCGATAGGGAGAGTGCCCTGATTCACCAGGTTGCAGATGCCGAACGGGTTCTCAAAAGGAAATCTGATGAGGATGAACAATGGCAAACTGCTCGAGGTAAGCTTCCTGGTGTGAGAGAAGGGGTACAGCCCACTCCAGCATCTCATGGCAGGTTCCTGAAGAAGCGTGCCTTGGAATCCTTGACGGCTGAGGCTAAAAGTTTGCTTGGGGAGCTGAACTCTTGGCTGGAGACCATTTTTGATTGAGCTTCTGTATATATATATATTTTTTTACAGAAACCATCCTTCTCTCTTTTCTTTTTTTTTTTGGTACCACTTGTATTTTTTTGGTACTTATTTTTTGTAGTGCTTGTGAACACTTTCTCTCTCTTTTTTTTTGGTACCACATGTATTTTTGGTACTCTTTCCTTTTTTTTTTTTGTTATCCCTATGCTCACTTGAATCTTTTGTGATAAAAGCATTGCTAAATGGGATGCTCTTCTTTTTTTTTTGTTATCCCTACGCTCACTGAATCTTTTTGTGATAAAAGTATTGCTAAATGGGATTTGATCAAAAGGTTGGTCATTTTTGTGAAAATCTTTTGTCAAGTGATTGTTTTGGCATGAAAGCCAGGTTTTTTGTTTGTGGCATGGAAGCCAATTTTGGCATGAGAGCCAGCTTTTCTTGTGGCATTGATAGCCGAGTTTTTTTGTGGCATCTATAGCCAGTTGTTTTTTGTGGCATCTATAGCCGGTTTGTTTTGGTGCATTGATAGCCGTTTTTGAAATCCAAGTTTTTTTTTTTGTTTGTGGCATTGATAGCCGGTTTTTTGTTTTAGTGGCATTGATAGCCGGTTTGTGGGCATTTATAGCCTGTTTTGATGGCATTTATAGCCGGTTTGGTTTTCAAAAAAGCAAGTATCGACTAAAAGTCGCCTCCCTGCTGAATGTTCTTGCAAGTATCGATGGAATGTCGCATCCTTGCTCATTCGGTTGCGAGTATCGATAGAATGTCGCATCCTCGCGGATTTGGGGTGCAAGTATCGATGGAATGTCGCATCCTTGCTTTCAAAATTTTGGTTTGCGGGTACTGACTTGATGTCGTTTCCCACGATTTTTGAAATTTGTGATTTTCCGAACCTTTGGGTTATGGATATCAACTGAAATGTTGCGTGCTCCACAGTTTTTTAGGTTTCTTTTTTTTTTGAACCTTTGTGCGAGTGCTGAGCTCTTGGATTGAGACTCTGCTTTTTGGGCACTTAGATGCTGAATTTGGGATGATCCAGCATGTGCGTGAGATTCTCGGTGATGTTGAAGAGGCTGGTCTAGATGTCACAAGTGCCAGGGCGATCGTTGATAGGATCATTGAGCTGGGTGACAGGTGGTTTGAGAGCATTGGTTTTCCTGATGACCAGTTCTTCAAGGAGATGTTCATGGACCCTGCGGATAAGGCTCGGTCTAACCTGGATGAGGCTACAGAAAGTAGGAAGCAGGTAGTCCAAGAGAAGAACTTAGAAGAGCTAAACATCATTGGGCTGACACATGACCTTAACATCCTTGATAGGGAGGTCGATGAGGCCAGGAGACCTCTTGAGCATCTGCAGGCACAAGTCGCTGCCAAGTGGACTGCAATAACAGAGGCTCGTGAAAGGGAGACTGCTCTGATTCACCAGGTTGCAGATGCCAATCAAGTTATTAAAAGGAAGTCTGATGAGAACAAACAATGGCGAACTGCTCGAGATAAGCTTCCTGGTGCGAAAGAAGGGGTACAGCCCACTCCAGCATCTCATGGCAAATTCCTGAAAAAGCGTGCCTTAGAATCCTTGACTGCTGAGGCCAAAGTTTGCTTAAGGAGCTGAACTCTTGGCTGGAGACCATTTTGATTGAGCTCCTGATTTTGTAGCAGAAACTATCCTTCTCTCTTTTTTTTCTCTTTTTTTAGTACCACTTGTATTTTTTTTGGTACTTTTTTTTTCTTTTTTTTTGTAGTGCTTGTGAACACTTTCTTTTTTTTTTGTACCACATGTATTCTTTTTGGTACTCTTTTTTTTTTTTTGTTATCCCTACGCTTACTTGAATCTTTTTGTGATAAAAGTAATTGCTAAATGGGATTTGATCAAAAGCTTGTCATTTTGTGAAAATCTTTTGTCAAATGATTGTTTTGGCATGGAAGCCAGATTTTTACTTGTGGCATGGAAGCTAATTTTGGCATGAGAGCCAGCTTTTTTGTGGCATTGATAGCCGAGTTTTTTTTTTTTTTTTTTTTTTTTTTTTTTTTGTGGCATCTATAGCCAGTTTTGGTGGCTGATGGACCGCGCTCCCATGCTCGGGTTCTACCGAGGTCGGCGGACGTGGGAGTCTCGTTGGTTCCGACCCTTTCGTAACCGGGGGCAAGGGGCGTGCATCAACATTTCTTTTTTTGTGGGTGTGCCAGATTTTCTATTTTTACTTGGAATTGCAAGTGGTGATCCGGAGATCAACCTTCGCAAGTAAAAAGGAAATCAACTTCTTTCAAGTTTTCCATTGCACATATATTTAAGAAAAGAGACATTTTCTTGATTTGCCGTGAAAGGCGATTTTTTTGGCATTTATAGCCGATTTTGGCGTTTATAGCCGATTTTTGGCGTTTATAGCCGATTTTGGCGTTTATAGCCGATTTACAATCCTTATCAACAATGAAAGACAAGAATTGTGATTTTTGTCTCTTTTGAAAAAATACAAACTACAATGAAAAGCAAGAAAAGGAGGATCTAACTTCTCAGGAGATTGTGGGGGACCGTTTAGATTGACGGTCGCAAGCCATATGTGGGCTTCGCCATCATCCATGCAGATGAGAACAGAGGATGCTATTGATTCGCTTGGCTTGGCTATAACCTCGGGTTTTTAGAGGACAAAGACCAAAAGGAAGGTCCTATGTCCAATAAAAAGCCGAGTAGACGGGCTGAAAAGCCATATCTAAGCCATTGGAGGCAGGAGGAGAAGGCAAGGACCTTGGGGGGGGGGACCCCCCAAGGGACTTTTGTCACCTTGTTGCGGTGGCCGGTGTAGAACTTCCGCAGAGTTTTCTCTCTTTTTCCTTTCTCTGGATTTCTGTCTGTGTGTTTGTGTTTCTTGTGTTTCTGTTTTCTGATGTCCTTTCTTCTTGGAGAGCCCTCCTATTTATAGGCTTTTAGGTAGCCTTTTAGGTGGGTTTATGGGCTTTTATTGTCATTAAGCCGCATAATGGGAGGAGTTACAAAATTGAATTGTTTATTTTGTAACTCCTTTTTCTTGGCTTCTGATTGGCCGGAGGAGATTGAGGGCATTTAATCGCCTTTAATCGCCATGATGGGAGGAGTTTCATGGGTTAAATGCCATGAATCTCTTGACTTGTAACTCCCGAATGCTTGCTTCTGATTGGGCCGTCCAAAGAAATGGATTAATGACTGTAATAAAGCTAGTCAATTAATCGCATTAAGTGGTCGCCGAGCAGCTGAAGAGTCGCGGGCCGTGCCACGTCTTTTGGGATTCTTCTGTTGATGATCATCGATGGATCTTCATGTAGATCGACATCAGATGATCATGTAATTTCAGGTGTTTGTTGCCAACAGCGGGTCGGTGCCATCTGTCCTGTCGATTTCTCGATCGGTCGGGTAGAAAGCACACTTTTTTGGTTGACCGGGTGGCGATCAATATTGTTTTCGATACTCTTGATGATTGACCCGTGTTTTGGACGGATGTCAGAGGACTTGGTGTCTCAAAAGCATGAATTTTGGAAAGTACCAGAGGCTGGGCTCTTCGAATCGCGAAAAAACGGCGAAAACCGGGGTTTCCGGGGCTTTCCCGGCGACCCCGGGTTCCAAGGTCGCCGGCGACCCTGGCCCAGGGTCGCAGGGGTCTGCGACCCTGGGGGGGTTTTCCCCCTTTCGTGTCCCGTTTTGCGTCCGTTTTTGCTGTTTTTTCGATTCTTTTTTCTTCTGTACTTTTCCTTGACATTTTGACCATTTATTGGCCTAATTTCTTTGTAGGAAACCTGATGAGAATCCTTGCATTTTATTTTGCAAAGTTCCAATTTCCTGAGAAAGCCGAAGACTTTGTCGCGCAGAGCTGCCGATTTTCCGTCAGAAGCTGAAACTGGGTCAAACGATGTCGGAATGACCTGAAATTTGGTGTGAAGCCTCCTGAGCAATAAATAAGACCAACCATAGGCTTTTGTTTGAGTTTTGAAGCCGTTTGGGGTCCTATCACCTGTAGACTTGCTTTTTGTCGCGATGAAGATGTCGCGGTTTGATGTGCGGTCAACCGATGTCCGATTGACTTGAAATTTGACAGGGAACCTATTGGAGTCATTTTAAGATGATCCATAGGCTCTGTCTTGGAAACCATGGTCCCGGAGAGCTTTGCCGCCGAGAGGCTCTTTTGGCTGTCGGAGAAGCGAAGTTAGGTCAAATGATTTTGAAATGGCCCGAAACTTCTTGTGTACTCCTCTTTTGGCTGTCTGGAAGAATCTTGCAGTTTTTGTTTGATTCTGACAAGATTTGATTTTTGGAAGCAGCATTGCCTATTTATGGCAGGTTGCGACTTCATGTAGCTCTTTGGATCTTGAAAAGGCAAAGTGACATTTTTGGTGTCAACAAATGCCCCCTCGAGGTACAGCGGCGAGTTGCTTAACTTTTGTAGTCGATGTGCCTCGAAGAGATTTTTGAAGGAGAGCCTGTGACTTGACCAAGAGTCTTTGAGCAGTCTTTCTTTTTGGTATTTGTAGCCTTTTGAGCTTCCAGGGGAATTTTATGGTAGTGAAAGGGATCACGTACCATCTCGAGGCAAAGTTTTGAAGATGACATCAGGGATGTGGATTTGGGTTTTGACCTTGTGACCTAACAGGCTATATGTGGCAGGTTAGGGGGTCGGGTTTGGTTTTGATCGTGTGACCCAACAAGCTGTATGTGGAATGTTGGGGGATCAATTTTGGTTTTGATCTTGTGACCTAACAGGCTGTATGTGGCAAGTTAGGGGATCAGGTTTTGGTTTTTGGTTTTGGTCTTGTGACCTAACAGGCTGTATGTGGCAAGTTAGGGGACCAGGATTTGGTTTGATTTTGTGGAATGTCAATTTCAAGATTTTGGCTCAATTTGGTAGATGAGGCTGGATGGTTTGATTTTTGGAAGCTCATGGGGCTTGGAATTTTCTTTTGTATGGTCCAATCAACTCAAAAGAGGCATGGAACCATTTTTGTATGCTCTTGGTAAGAGGGATTTCTCTTTGACTAAAAGCCCAAAAAATTTTTTTTTTTTTTTTTTTTTGTGCCTAGGTGGTCAAACCTGGCTCATATGGGCTAACCCATGGGACCTTAAGCTTTTGAAATGGCTTAGATCTCATATGGTGTCATTTTTGTAAAGAATATCCAAAAATATCTCATTTGGATAGAGAATATCCAAGAATATCTTTACTTGGAGAGAATCTCTCATGATCCCTTTATTTTTGGGATAGAATATCTCAAGATATCTTTCTTTTGGGAAAGAATCCGTCATAGATTCTTTTTGGGAGAAAATCCTTCAAGATATCTTTCTTTTGGGAAAGAATCTTTCTAATTCTTTCTTTTGGTAAGGTTACTAATTAGTAACACTTACCTCTTTCTTCTTTCCTTCTTTGGTTTGCTCTCCTCTATAAAAGCAAGGAGAAGGTTGGATCTCTTGCTCTTATTACTTTCTTTTGCAATAATCTCAAGAGGGCTTCAAGACCAAGAGTTCTTCTTCTTCAAGATCTTCAAGACTTTTCTTCTTCTTCTCCATCAATGGCTTCAAGTAAGTTCTCCTTTTTTTTTCAAGAAAACTCCATTGTAGGAAAAATAAAGTTCTTTCTTTTTTTTTTTTTTGTTTCTTTCTTTTCTTTTCTTCTTTTTTTCTTTTCCACGTGTTTGCCCCCTTTTTTTTTACACGTTTTTTTTTTTTCTTTCTTTTCTTTTTTTTTTCATGTTTTTTTTTTTGTGGGCCGTACGGACAGATCCGTACGGATCTGGCCGTACGGCCACGTGGCCTGTGGGCCAGCCCTCTTTTTTTTTTCTTTTTTTTTCCCTCCCTTTTTTTTTGAGAGAGTTTCTTTTCTTTTTTTTTGTTTTCTTTCCCTCTTTTTTTAGAGAAAGTTTCTTTTTTTTTTTTTGCATCATGATAATGCATTTTTTTTTTTTTGCAAACCAAGATGTTCATGCATGCATTAATTTGTAAATTAAATTTGTAGCATGATGTGATAGCATACCTGAAAGTTTTTGCAAATTTGGGAATTTGGAGCTCGCAGTGATGTTGAGCCCTTCCTGATTTTGCGGAGACTTTGAGGTTTCGAAAGTTTGGAGTTTCGGAGCTCGCAGCGATGTTGAGCCCATCTTCAAGCTTTCTATTTCTTTCGGGATAGTTCCTTTTCTTCGGAATTGCCCCGTCATCATGTCAAAATTTCGCCAGATTTTTTTTTAGCGAGATTCTGTCATTTTGATGTTTGATCTTTTTCTTTTCCATCCTTTTCAGGTGGTTCCTCCAGAGCGAACAAGGGTAAAGAGCCTGCTACAAGCGTACCTCGTCGATCTTCTAGATCTTCTAATCCGGCCGTTCAGCAGGCTTTTGAGAAGGTCCAGTATGTTGAGAGAAATCTGGAAGAGTGCGACTCCCTCAACAGAGATGAGATGAGGCAGCGACTGATCTCTCAAGGGAGAGGAATTCTATAAGATCATGGTAAGCAGTCGTCCATGGGTGATGGAAGATCAGAGCGTTTTGCCCAAGCCTACCTTCTTCTTTGGTGATGCAGTCCCTGATGACATGACATACCAGAGGAGATGTTTTCAGTTTTCCTTCACAGCAGATGGTGAGAAGAAGACTGTTGCTACCCGGTCGAGTTTGATCGCACCGTCTCGATTCTGAGCCTTGCCCCCACGTGCCCTAAGAGGGAAGATCCTCCAAGCTGGGTGAGAAGGACAAATGTAATCAAGACCGGGGTTTTTGTTGGCGGTTCTCCTGGATATACGGAGAGGTCGCCTGTTGACATGGACCTGTTGATGCCATCCAGCGGCTACCAGGGCTCTGATTATCCGTCGGTCGATTTGAGACCGGTGGGCCTTGGTATTTTCAGTGGTGACGGCAGCAATTGGATCAAGCCTTTCCGACTTCGAGGCGTTCAATGCTGACTCCGAGTGGAAGTCGTGGACTGATCGCGTCCTGCTGATTGGTGGCGCCGTTTTGAAGGAAGCCGGGATTTTTGATGCGGTCCGCGCCTTTAGGGAGACCGTGATCTTTTCCGACGAGGCCTTCATGGCTATGCTGGAGTCATTCCTCCCACAAACCAATACCTTCGTTGTGACGAATGGTGAGATTGGTTTTTCTTTGAAGGAGCTGAGCGCCATTACGGATTGCCCATCCTCGGCAAACTCTATGAGGAGTTTATGCCGATTGACAGCGTCCTCGAGGGGCAGTCTGAGGAGTTCAGGCTTTATACTTTCAGCTCGTCGCCTTCTATGATTTTTTGAAGGAGAAGGGGGGTTGAAAGTTAGATCCAGCAGTTGGAAGAGTTTTAGCTCTTCATTCCCCAACTTTTTTGATAGTAGGGAGTCTTCTGATAGCGTGACCCAAGAAGCCGGAGCTCAGGATCCAAGTTCAAAGAAGATCTTGGCCATGCAAGAAGAGTTGAGAGATTTCTGTGCAAGTACAAACGCCATATGTCCTGACATTGCACTGCGGAGAGATCTCGCTGTTTACCTCACTTATTGGCTTGGTGAGGCTTTTTTGCTGGAGGAGATGGAACGCACATCAGGCCGCATTGTATTTTCCCGGCTTGTCAGATGGCGTTTGGAGAGCAGCTTGCTTTGGTGCCAGCTCTTTACTCCTACCTGTGTACCGAACTGCAGGCTGCTGCTTTTCTGGTTCGGCTTGGGCTTCCCATGAATAGGGTATTTTCAGCCCATATCTTTTATTCGTGGTATGTATACCACTGTCCTGGCTTCCATCGGCTGGGTGCTGCACAGGATGATGATCCTCTGATGATTCGACTGGCTAAGGGCAAAGCCGTTCCGAATCACTTTTGTTTGCCCGCATGAGGATCCGACGGTTCAGGGACGTCGAGATGGGGCAATCTTCAGTGAAGCTTTCTCCGGAGTTGCGGAAGAAGGCTTTTGATTTTGGTGCCTCCCGAGACTCTACCAGGGCGGGGTCGGGAAGGCATTATTCCTTGACAAATGCAGAGAGAGAGTGGCTTTTCAGCATACGTGTCGGCACGATGGTGTACCGCAGACATCTTTTCGTCGACATCCAGCCGTATGTACCCTCTCGCTTTGCTTTGCAGCTGGGCTTTTCTCAAGGCGTTGTTGGAGCGCCTTCAAGCATGGTGAAGCGCTTTGGAGGCTTACAGGACGGGAGAAATGCATGGGCTTTCTATAGTGCTGAAGACACTACAGCCATGATTTCTTATCCTGTGTTGCTGACTTCCCGGACTGCCGGCTTTGCGAAGTGGTTCGCGGAGAGCTTTTCGGCATATCGGGGGCTTTCCAAGAAGGAGCTTGATGTGAAGCTGGCATCTGGAAAGGGCCTTGGAAAGTCGGATGGCATCCGGCGAGAGGAAGTTTGGGCCTTCCTTTCTGGAGAGAAGCACAAGATAGGCTTTCTCGGTGACCAGGGCGTCATTGGTTCTGAAGCTGTTCGAGATACCTGATGAGGCTTTGGAGCAGCTAGAACAGGAGGAAGCCGAACTTGGTGCTTGGATGCAAGCGGCACAGAGGCAAGCTTCCGTGGAGTCTACTGGCAAGAGCAGACCATCCAGTGAGGAGTCAGTGGGAAACCTGACTCTGACAGCGGGGTAGGTTCTTCTAAGAAGCGACCCGCGGAGTAAGAGGGGGAGGAGTCATTTTTGTCTCTTTTGAAAAAATTACAAACTACAATGAAAAGCAAGAAAAGGAGGATCTAACTTCTCAGGAGATTGTGGGGGACCCTTTAGATTGACGGTCGCAAGCCATATGTGGGCTTCGCCATCATCCATGCAGATGAGAACAGAGGATGCTATTGATTCACTTGGCTTGGCTATAACCTCAAGTTTTTAGAGGACAAAGACCAAAAGGAGGTCCTATGTCAAATAAAAAACCGAGTAGACGGGCTGAAAAGCCACATCTAAGCCATTGGAGGCAGAAGGAGAAGGCAAGGACCTTGGGGGGGGGGGGGTACCCCTAAGGGACTTTTGTCACCCTTGTAGCGGTGGTTCGGTGTAGGATTTCCACAGAGTTTTCTCTCTTTTCCTTCTCTGAATTTCTGTGCTTTGTCCTGTGTCCTCTGTCTGTGATTTTCTCCGATCTTTTCTTCTTGGAGAGCTCTCCTATTTATAGGCTTTTAGGTAGCCATTTAGGAGGGTTTATGGGCTTTTATTGTCATTAAGCCGCATAATGGGAGGAGTTACAGGATTTAAATCTTTATTTTGTAACTCCTTTTTCTTGGCTTTTGATTGGCTGGAGGGGATTGAGGGCATTTAATCGCCTTTAATCGCCATGATGGGAGGAGTTTCATGGGTTAAATGCCATGAACCTCTTGACTTGTAACTCTCGGATGCTTGCTTTTGATTGGTCCATCCAAAGAAATGGATTAATGACTGTAATAAAGCTAGTCAATTAATCGCATTAAGTGGTCGCCGAGCAGTTGAAGAGTCGCGGGCCGTGCCGCGTCTTTTGGGATTCTTCTGGTAATGATCATCGATGGATCTTCATGTAGATCGACATCGGATGACCATGTGACTTCAGGTGTTGGTTGCCAACAGTAGGCTTTTGATTTTGGTGCCTCCCGAGACTCTACCAGGGCAGGGTCGGGAAGGCATTATTCCTTGATGAATGCAGAGAGACAGTGGCTTTTCAGCATACGTGTCGTCACGATGGTGTACCATAGACATCTTTTCGTCGACATCCAGCCGTATGTACCCTCTCGCTTTGCTTTGCAGCTGGGCTTTTCTCAAGGCGTTGTTGGAGCGCCTTTAAGCATGGTGAAGCGCTTTGGAGGTTTACAGGACGGGAGAAATGCATGGGCTTTCTATAGTGCTGAAGATACTACAGCCATGATTTCTTATCCTGTGTTGCTGACTTCCCGGACTGCCGGCTTTGCGAAGTGGTTCGCGGAGAGCTTTTCGGCATATCGGGGGCTTTCTAAGAAGGAGCTTGATGTGAAGCTGGCATCTGGAAAGGGCCTTGGAAAGTCGGATGGCGTCTGGCGAGAGGAAGTTTGGGCCTTCCTTTCTGGAGAGAAGCACAAGATAGGCTTTCTCGGTGACCAGGGTGTCATTGGTTCTAAAGCTGTTCGAGAAATACCTGATGAGGCTTTAGAGCAGCTAGAACAGGAGGAAGCCGGACTTGGTGCTTTGATGCAAGCGGCACAGAGGCAAGCTTCCGCGGAGTCTACTGGCAAGAGTAGACCATCCAGTGAGGAGTCAAGTGGGAAACCTGACTCTGACAGCGGGGGAGGTTCCTCCAAGAAGCGAGCCCGCAGGAGTAAGAGGAGGAGGAGTCATCATCGCAGCAAGGGGCAGCATGAGGACTCTCCTGACTTGGAAGTTCCTCTTTCTATCAATGAGGATGTGCCAGTGGATGCTGACGAGCCTCCAGAGAAGAGAAGCCGAGAAGAAGAGACCGTCGGTGAAGGTATGATTCTTCCTTTTTCTCTTTCTATTTGTTTTCATGGGACTTTTCCATGTTTTGATTTGCTTCTTGTTTCTGCTTTTCTTCTTTTTTTTTTAGCAGAGGAAGACTTGGTGATGCCTGAGGTTCCAATCGATGAGGTGGTGACGGATCCTGTCGGGGCACCTGAAGAAGTACCGAGGGACTCTGGAGTGAATCTAGAATCTCCAATTGGTACGACTTCTTTTGCTTTCTTTTTTTTTTGTCTGTGACTTGGTTTGCTAACACATTTCTTGCCAGCTGACTTGCCACATGATTCCGATGACTTTGAACCATCGATGGATGCAAATGTTGATGATGCTTCCGATGAGTTCATGGAGGAAGAAAGTGTTCTGCCAGTCGTTGAAGAAGGTATTTTGTAGTTAGAACCCTGATAATGATTTTCAAACAGGATCATATTCATACCTTTTTGTGTTTCTTTGGTAGGTTTTGAAGTGACAGAGGAGGGTCCGTCGCTTCCTTCAGAACCAGAGCAAGGGATGCCAGAGGTTGATCCAGAGGTAGAGACTCCTGGGACCAGTTCTGACAATGTTGAGGAGATACCTCGTGATGAGATTCCTTCCCGAGCAGGAGCAGCTTCAACTGGAAAGAGTTCTTTTGTTACTCTTCTAACAGATGATGACATGAGCAGCCGACCAACGGAGTTGGGCGAATCTTCAGCTGGGCCATCTCTTCTTTTTGCGAAGAAGGTGGTGGTGCGAGTGCTGAGCTCTTGGATTGAGACTCTGCTTTTTGGGCACTTAGATGCTGAATTTGGGATGATCCAGCATGTGCGTGAGATTCTCGGTGATGTTGAAGAGGCTGGTCTAGATGTCACAAGTGCCAGGGCGATCGTTGATAGGATCATTGAGCTGGGTGACAGGTGGTTTGAGAGCATTGGTTTTCCTGATGACCAGTTCTTCAAGGAGATGTTCATGGACCCTGCGGATAAGGCTCGGTCTAACCTGGATGAGGCTACAGAAAGTAGGAAGCAGGTAGTCCAAGAGAAGAACTTAGAAGAGCTAAACATCATTGGGCTGACACATGACCTTAACATCCTTGATAGGGAGGTCGATGAGGCCAGGAGACCTCTTGAGCATCTGCAGGCACAAGTCGCTGCCAAGTGGACTGCAATAACAGAGGCTCGTGAAAGGGAGACTGCTCTGATTCACCAGGTTGCAGATGCCAATCAAGTTATTAAAAGGAAGTCTGATGAGAACAAACAATGGCGAACTGCTCGAGATAAGCTTCCTGGTGCGAAAGAAGGGGTACAGCCCACTCCAGCATCTCATGGCAAATTCCTGAAAAAGCGTGCCTTAGAATCCTTGACTGCTGAGGCCAAAAGTTTGCTTAAGGAGCTGAACTCTTGGCTGGAGACCATTTTTGATTGAGCTCCTGATTTTGTAGCAGAAACTATCCTTCTCTCTTTTTTTTTCTTTTTTTTAGTACCACTTGTATTTTTTTTGGTACTTTTTTTTTCTTTTTTTTTGTAGTGCTTGTGAACACTTTCTTTTTTTTTTGTACCACATGTATTCTTTTTGGTACTCTCTTTTTTTTTTTGTTATCCCTACGCTTACTTGAATCTTTTTGTGATAAAAGTAATTGCTAAATGGGATTTGATCAAAAGCTTGTCATTTTGTGAAAATCTTTTGTCAAATGATTGTTTTGGCATGGAAGCCAGATTTTTACTTGTGGCATGGAAGCTAATTTTGGCATGAGAGCCAGCTTTTTTTGTGGCATTGATAGCCGAGTTTTTTTTTTTTTTTTTTTTTTTTTTTTTTTTTTGTGGCATCTATAGCCAGTTTTGGTGGCTGATGGACCGCGCCCCGAATGCTCGGGTTCCTACCGAGGTCGGCGGACGTGGGAGTCTGTTTGGTTCCGACCCTTTCGTAACCGGGGGGCAAGGGGGCGTGCATCAACATTTCTTTTTTTGTGGGTGTGCCAGATTTTCTATTTTTTACTTGGAATTGCAAGTGGTGATCCGGAGATCAACCTTCGCAAGTAAAAAGGAAATCAACTTCTTTCAAGTTTTCCATTGCACATATATTTAAGAAAAGAGACATTTTCTTGATTTGCCGTGAAAGGCGATTTTTTTGGCATTTATAGCCGATTTTGGCGTTTATAGGCCGATTTTTGGCGTTTATAGCCGATTTTTGGCGTTTATAGCCGATTTACAATCCTTATCAACAATGAAAGACAAGAATTGTGATTTTGTCTCTTTTGAAAAAATACAAACTACAATGAAAAGCAAGAAAAGGAGGATCTAAGTTCTCAGGAGATTGTGGGGGACCCGTTTAGATTGACGGTCGCAAGCCATATGTGGGCTTCGCCATCATCCATGCAGATGAGAACAGAGGATGCTATTGATTCGCTTGGCTTGGCTATAACCTCGGGTTTTTAGAGGACAAAGACCAAAAGGAGGTCCTATGTCCAATAAAAAGCCGAGTAGACGGGCTGAAAAGCCATATCTAAGCCATTGGAGGCAGGAGGAGAAGGCAAGGACCTTGGGGGGGGGGGGTACCCCCCAAGGGACTTTTGTCACCTTGTTGCGGTGGCCGGTGTAGAACTTCCGCAGAGTTTTCTCTCTTTTTCCTTTCTCTGGATTTCTGTCTGTGTGTTTGTGCTTTTTTTCTCTGATGTTTTCTGATTTTTCTGATGTCCTTTCTTCTTGGAGAGCCCTCCTATTTATAGGCTTTTAGGTAGCCTTTTAGGTGGGTTTATGGGCTTTTATTGTCATTAAGCCGCATAATGGGAGGAGTTACAAAATTGAATTGTTTATTTTGTAACTCCTTTTTCTTGGCTTCTGATTGGCCGGAGGAGATTGAGGGCATTTAATCGCCTTTAATCGCCATGATGGGAGGAGTTTCATGGGTTAAATGCCATGAATCTCTTGACTTGTAACTCCCGAATGCTTGCTTCTGATTGGGCCGTCCAAAGAAATGGATTAATGACTGTAATAAAGCTAGTCAATTAATCGCATTAAGTGGTCGCCGAGCAGCTGAAGAGTCGCGGGCCGTGCCACGTCTTTTGGGATTCTTCTGTTGATGATCATCGATGGATCTTCATGTAGATCGACATCAGATGATCATGTAATTTCAGGTGTTTGTTGCCAACAGCGGGTCGGTGCCATCTGTCCTGTCGATTTCTCGATCGGTCGGGTAGAAAGCACACTTTTTTTGGTTGACCGGGTGGCGATCAATATTGTTTTCGATACTCTTGATGATTGACCCGTGTTTTGGACGGATGTCAGAGGACTTGGTGTCTCAAAAGCATGAGTTTTGGAAAGTACCAGAGGCTGGGCTCTTCGAATCGCGAAAAAACGGCGAAAGCCGGGGTTTCCGGGGCTTTCCCGGCGACCCCGGGTTCCAAGGTCGCCGGCGACCCTGGCCCAGGGTCGCAGGGGTCTGCGACCCTGGGGGGGTTTTCCCCCTTTCGTGTCCCGTTTTGCGTCCGTTTTTGCTGTTTTTCGATTCTTTTTTCTTCTGTACTTTTCCTTGACATTTTGACCATTTATTGGCCTAATTTCTTTGTAGGAAACCTGATGAGAATCCTTGCATTTTATTTTGCAAAGCTTCCAATTTCCTGAGAAAGCCGAAGACTTTGTCGCGCAGAGCTGCCGATTTTCCGTCAGAAGCTGAAACTGGGTCAAACGATGTCGGAATGACCTGAAATTTGGTGTGAAGCCTCCTGAGCAATAAATAAGACCAACCATAGGCTTTTGTTTGAGTTTTGAAGCCGTTTGGGGTCCTATCACCTGTAGACTTGCTTTTTGTCGCGATGAAGATGTCGCGGTTTGATGTGCGGTCAACCGATGTCCGATTGACTTGAAATTTGACAGGGAACCTATTGGAGTCATTTTAAGATGATCCATAGGCTCTGTCTTGGAAACCATGGTCCTGGAGAGCTTTGCCGCCGAGAGGCCTGATTTGGCTGTCGGAGAAGCGAAGTTAGGTCAAATGATTTTGAAATGGCCCGAAACTTCATGTGTACTCCTCTTTTGGCTGTCTGGAAGAATCTTGCAGTTTTTGTTTAATTCTGACAAGATTTGATTTTTGGAAGCAGCATTGCCTATTTATGGCAGGTTGCGACTTCATGTAGCTCTTTGGATCTTGAAAAGGCAAAGTGACATTTTTGGTGTCAACAAATGCCCCCTCGAGGTACAGCGGCGAGTTGCTTAACTTTTGTAGTCGATGTGCCTCGAAGAGATTTTTGAAGGAGAGCCTGTGACTTGACCAAGAGTCTTTGAGCAGTCTTTCTTTTTGGTATTTGTAGCCTTTTGAGCTTCCAGGGGAATTTTATGGTAGTGAAAGGGATCACGCACCATCTCGAGGCAAAGTTTTGAGATGACATCAGGGATGTGGATTTGGGTTTTGACCTTGTGACCTAACAGGCTATATGTGGCAGGTTAGGGGGTCGGGTTTGGTTTTGATCGTGTGACCCAACAAGCTGTATGTGGAATGTTGGGGGATCAATTTTGGTTTTGATCTTGTGACCTAACAGGCTGTATGTGGCAAGTTAGGGGATCAGGTTTTGGTTTTTGGTTTTTGGTCTTGTGACCTAACAGGCTGTATGTGGCAAGTTAGGGGACCAGGATTTGGTTTGATTTTTGTGGAATGTCAATTTCAAGATTTTGGCTCAATTTGGTAGATGAGGCTGGATGGTTTGATTTTTGGAAGCTCATGGGGCTTGGAATTTTCTTTTGTATGGTCCAATCAACTCAAAAGAGGCATGGAACCATTTTTGTATGCTCTTGGTAAGAGGGATTTCTCTTTGACTAAAAGCCCAAAAAATTTTTCTTTTTTTTTTTTTTTTTTGTGTGCCTAGGTGGTCAAACCTGGCTCATATGGGCTAACCCATGGGACCTTAAGCTTTTGAAATGGCTTAGATCTCATATGGTGTCATTTTTGTAAAGAATATCCAAAAATATCTCATTTGGATAGAGAATATCCAAGAATATCTTTACTTGGAGAGAATCTCTCATGATCCCTTTATTTTTGGGATAGAATATCTCAAGATATCTTTCTTTTGGGAAAGAATCCGTCATAGATTTCTTTTTGGGAGAAAATCCTTCAAGATATCTTTCTTTTGGGAAAGAATCTTTCTAATCTCTTTCTTTTGGTAAGGTTACTAATTAGTAACACTTACCTCTTTCTTCTTTCCTTCTTTGGTTTGCTCTCCTCTATAAAAGCAAGGAGAAGGTTGGATCTCTTGCTCTTATTACTTTCTTTTGCAATAATCTCAAGTGGGCTTTAAGACCAAGAGTTCTTCTTGTTCAATATCTTCAAGACTTTTCTTCTTCTTCTCCATCAATGGCTTCAAGTAAGTTCTCCTTTTTTTTTTTCAAGAAAAAAAACTCCATTGTAGGAAAAATAAAGTTCTTTCTTTTTTTTTTGTTTCTTTCTTTTCTTTTCTTCTTTTTTTCTTTTCCACGTGTTTGCCCCCCTTTTTTTTTTCACACGGTTTTTTTTTTTTTTGCTTTCTTTTCTTTTTTTTTTTCATGTTTTGTTTTGTGGGCCGTACGGACAGATCCGTACGGATCTGGCCGTATGGCCACGTGGCCTGTGGGCAGCCCTCTTTTTTTTCTCTTTTTTTTTTCCCTCCCCCCTTTTTTTTTGAGAGAGTTTCTTTTTCTTTCTTTTTTTTGTTTTCTTTCCCCTCTGTTTTTTTAGAGAAAGTTTCTTTTTTTTTTTAAGCCTCATCATGACAATTCATTTTTTTTTTTGTTTTTTGCAAACCAAGATGTTCATGCATGCATTCAATTTGTAAATTAAATTTGTAGCATGATGTGATAGCATACCTGAAAGTTTTTGCAAATTTGGGAATTTGGAGCTCGCAGTGATGTTGAGCCCTTCCTGATTTTGCGGAGACTTTGAGGTTTCGAAAGTTTTGGAATTTCGGAGCTCGCAGCGATGTTGAGCCCATCTTTAAGCTTTCTATTTCTTTCGGGATAGTTCCTTTTCTTCGGAATTGCCCCGTCATCATGTCAAAATTTCGCCAGATTTTTTTTTTAGCGAGATTCTGTCATTTGATGTTTGATCTTTTTCTTTTCCATCCTTTTCAGGTGGTTCCTCCAGAGCGAACAAGGGTAAAGAGCCTGCTACAAGCGTACCTCGTCGATTTTCTAGATCTTCTAATCCGGCCGTTCAGCAGGCTTTTGAGAAGGTCCAGTATGTTGAGAGAAATCTGGAAGAGTGCGACTCCCTCAACAGAGATGAGATGAGGCAGCGACTGATTGCTCTCAAGGGAGAGGAATTCTATAAGATCATGGTAAGCAGTCGGCCATGGGTGATGGAAGATCAGAGCGTTTTGCCCAAGCCTACCTTCTTCTTTGGTGATGCAGTCCCTGATGACATGACATACCAGAGGAGATGTTTTCAGTTTTCCTTCACAGCAGATGGTGAGAAGAAGACTGTTGCTACCCGGTCGACGTTTGATCGCACCGTCTCGATTCTGAGCCTTGCCCCCACGTGCCCTAAGAGGGAAGATCCTCCAAGCTGGGTGAGAAGGACAAATGTAATCAAGACCGGGGTTTTTGTTGGCGGTTCTCCTGGATATATGGAGAGGTCGCCTGTTGACATGGACCTGTTGATGCCATCCAGCGGCTACCAGGGCTCTGATTATCCGTCGGTCGATTTGAGACCCGTGGGCCTTGGTATTTTCAGTGGTGACGGCAGCAATTGGATCAAGCCTTTCCGACTTCATGGCTGCTTCAATGCTGACTCCGAGTGGAAGTCGTGGACTGATCGCGTCCTGCTGATTGGTGGCGCCGTTTTGAAGGAAGCCGGGATTTTTGATGCGGTCCACGCCTTTAGGGAGACCGTGATCTTTTCCGACGAGGCCTTCATGGCTATGCTGGAGTCATTCCTCCCACAAACCAATACCTTCGTTGTGACGAATGGTGAGATTGGTTTTCTTTGAAGGAGCTGAGCGCCATTACCGGATTGCCCATCCTCGGCAAACTCTATGAGGAGTTTATGCCGATTGACGCGTCCTCGAGGGGCAGTCTGAGGAGTTCAGGCTTTTATACTTTCAGCTCGTCGCCTTCTATGATTTTTTGAAGGAGAAGGGGGGTTTGAAAGTTAGATCCAGCAGTTGGAAGAGTTTTAGCTCTTCATTCCCCAACTTTTTTGATAGTAGGGAGTCTTCTGATGGCGTGACCCAAGAAGCCGGAGCTCAGGATCCAAGTTCAAAGAAGATCTTGGCCATGCAAGAAGAGTTGACAGATTTCTGTGCAAGTACAAACGCCATATGTCCTGACATTGCACTGCGGAGAGATCTCGCTGTTTACCTCACTTATTGGCTTGGTGAGGCTATTTTTGCTGGAGGAGATGGAACGCACATCAGGCCGCATTGTATTTTTTCGGCTTGTCAGATGGCGTTTGGAGAGCAGCTTGCTTTGGTGCCAGCTCTTTACTCCTACCTGTGTACCGAACTGCAGGCTGCTGCTTTTCTGGTTCGGCTTGGGCTTCCCATGAATAGGGTATTTTCAGCCCATATCTTTTATTCGTGGTATGTATACCACTGTCCTGGCTTCCATCGGCTGGGTGCTGCACAGGATGATGATCCTCTGATGATTCGACTGGCTAAGGGCAAAGCCGTTTCCGAATCACTTTTGTTTGCCCGCATGAGGATCCGACGGTTCAGGGACGTCGAGATGGGGCAGTCTTTAGTGAAGCTTTCTCCGGAGTTGCGGAAGAAGGCTTTTGATTTTGGTGCCTCCCGAGACTCTACCAGGGCGGGGTCGGGAAGGCATTATTTCTTGACAAATGCAGAGAGAGAGTGGCTTTTCAGCATACGTGTCGGCACGATGGTGTACCGCAGACATCTTTTCGTCGACATCCAGCCGTATGTACCCTCTCGCTTTGCTTTGCAGCTGGGCTTTTCTCAAGGCGTTGTTGGAGCGCCTTCAAGCATGGTGAAGCGCTTTGGAGGCTTACAGGACCGGGAGAAATGCATGGGCTTTCTATAGTGCTGAAGACACTACAGCCATGATTTCTTATCCTGTGTTGCTGACTTCCCGGACTGCCGGCTTTGCGAAGTGGTTCGCGGAGAGCTTTTCGGCATATCGGGGGCTTTCCAAGAAGGAGCTTGATGTGAAGCTGGCATCTGGAAGGGCCTTGGAAAGTCGGATGGCATCCGGCGGGAGGAAGTTTGGGCCTTCCTTTCTGGAGAGAAGCACAAGATAGGCTTTCTCGGTGACCAGGGCGTCATTGGTTCTGAAGCTGTTCGAGAGATACCTGATGAGGCTTTGGAGCAGCTAGAACAGGAGGAAGCTGAACTTGGTGCTTGGATGCAAGCGGCATAGAGGCAAGCTTCCGTGGAGTCTACTGGCAAGAGCAGACCATCCAGTGAGGAGTTGAGTGGGAAACCTGACTCTGACAGCGGGGTAGGTTCTTCTAAGAAGCGAACCCGCCGGAGTAAGAGGGGGAGGAGTCATCATCGCAGCAAGGGGCAGCATGAGGACTCTCCTGACTTGGAAGTTCCTCTTACTATCAATGAGGATGTGCCAGTGGATGCTGACGAGCCTCCAGAGAAGAGAAGCCGAGAAGAAGAGACCGTCGGTGAAGGTATGATTCTTCCTTTTTCTCTTTCCATTTCTTTTCATGGGATTTTTTCCATGTTATGATTTGCTTCTTGTTTCTGCTTTTCTTCTTCTTTTTTTTAGCAGAGGAAGACTTGGTGATGCCTGAGGTCCCAACCGATGAGGTGGTGATGGATCCTGTTGAGGCACCTGAAGAAGAACCGAGGGACTCTGGAGTAAATCCAGAATCTCCAATTGGTACGACTTCTTTTGCTCTTTTTTTTTTTTTAGTTTGTGACTCGGTTTGCTAACACATTTTTTTTTTGTCAGCTGACTTGCCACAGGGTTCTGATGACTTTGAACCATCGATGGACGCAGATGTTGATGATGCTTCCGATGAGTTCATGGAGGAAGAAAGTGTTCCGCCAGTCGTCGAAGAAGGTATTTTGTAGTTACAACTCTGATAATGATTTTCAAACAGGGTCATATTCATACCTTTTTGTGTTTCCTTTGCAGGTTTTGAAGTGGCAGAGGAGGATCCGTCGTTTCCAGAGCAAGGGATGCCAGAGGTTAATCCAGAGGTAGAGACTCCTGGGACCAGTTCTGACAAAGTTGAGGAGATTCCTCGCGCTGAGATTCCTTCCCGAGCAGGAGCAGCTTCAACTAGAAAGAGTTCTTTTATTACTCTTTCAACAGATGATGGCATGAGTAGCCGACCAACGGAGTTGGGCGAATCTTCAGCTGGGCCATCTCTTCTTTTTGCGAAGAAGGTGGTGGTGCGAGTTCTGAGCTCTTGGATTGAGACTCTCTTTTCTGGGCACTTGGAAGCCGGATTTAGCATGATCCAGCATGTGCGTGAGATTCTCGGTGATGCTGAAGAAGTTGGTTTGGATGTCACATATGCCAGGGCGATCGTTAATAGGATCATTGAGCTGGGTGACAAGTGGTTTGAGACCATGGGTTTTCCTGACGATCAGTTCTTCAAGGAGATGTTCTCGGACCCTGCGGATAAGGCTCAATCTGACCTGGATGAGGCTACAGAAAGCAAGAAGCAGGCAGTCCGAGAGCGGAACTTAGAAGAAATAACCATCATTAGGCTGACACATGACCTTAACATCCTTGATAGGGAGGTCGATGAGGCCAGGAAACGTCTTGAGCATCTGCAGGCACAAGTCGCTGCCAAGTGGACTGAAATAACAGAGGCTCGTGAAAGGGAGACTGCTCTGATTCACCGAGTTGAGGATGCCATTCGAGTTCTCAAAAGGAAGTCTGATGAGGACGAACAATGGAAAACCGCTCGAAGGAAGCTTCCCAGTGCAGAAGAAGGGTTACAGCCCACCCCAGCATCTCATGGCAGGTTCCTGAAGAAGCGTGCCTTGGAATCCTTGACGGATGAAGCCAAAAGCTTGCTTAAGGAGCTGAACTCTTGGCTGGAGACCGTTTTTTATTGAGCTCCTGTATACAGAAACCATCCTTCTTTCTTCTTTTTTTTTTGGTACCACTTGTATTTTTTTGGTACTCTTTTTTTTTGTAGTGCTTGTGAACACTTTCTTTTTTTTTTTGGTACCACTTGTATTTTTTTTTGGTACTCCCCTTTTTTTTGTGTAGTGCTTGTGAAAACTTTCTTTTTTTTTTGTTATCCCTACGCTCACTTTAATCTTTTTATGATAAAAGTAATTGCTAAATGGGATGCTCTCTCTTTTTTTTTTGTTATCCCTACGCTCACTTGAATCTTTTTGTGATAAAAGTAATTGCTAAATGGGATTTGATCAAAAGGTTGTCATTTTGTGAAAATCTTTTGTCAAGTAATTGTTTTGGCATGAAAGCCAGGTTTTTGTTTATGGCATGGAAGCCAATTTTGGCATGAGAACCAGCTTTTCTTGTGGCATTGATAGCCGGTTTTGTTTTGGTGGCATTGATAGCCGGTTTGTGGCATTTATAGCCTGTTTTGATGGCATTTGTAGCCGGTTTGTGGCATTTATAGCCTGTTTTGATGGCATTTATAGCCGGTTTGGTTTTCAAAAAAATACAAGTATCGACTAAAAGTCGCCTCCCTGCTGAATGTTCTTGCAAGTATCGATGGAATGTCGCATCCTTGCTCATTCGGTTGCGAGTATCGATGGAATGTCGCATCCTCGCGGATTTGGGTGCAAGTATCGATGGAATGTCGCATCCTTGCTTTTCAAAAATTTTGGTTTTACGGGTACTGACTTGATGTCGTTTCCCCACGATTTTTGAAATTTGTGGTTTTCTCGAACCTTTGAGTTATGGATATCAACTGAAATGTTGCGTCTCCACAGTTTTTTAGGTTTTTTCGAACCTTTGGGTTATGGATATCAACTGAAATGTTGCGTCTCCACAATTTTTTTTTTTTAGGTTTTTTCGAACCTTTGAAATTTGGGTTGTGGATATCAACTGAAATGTTGCGTCTCCACAGTTTTTTTAGGTTTTTTCGAACCTTTGAAATTTGGGTTGTGGATATCAACTGAAATGTTGCGTTTCCACGGTTTTGGATTTTGCAAGTATCGACGAAATGTCGCTTCCCTGCGATTTTGGAAGTGTCGAACGTGGTTCGTTTACTTCCGATTTGTGCGAGTATTGACTAAGTGTCGCTTCCTCGCGGTTTTTGAAAAACCAATTTTTTTTTGTTTAAAGACACAAGGGTCATAAATTTTGACCTAAAACCATTTTGGCGGTAAAAGGCAGGGTGGACTAGGGTGGAAATCCCTGAATCCGGATTTTGTTTCAAACCATGAATTTTGGGTTCGAAGGTTGAAAATTTTGGTCAAGTTAGGGAAAGGTTCCTAAACTTGGATATATTTTTTTTTTTGAACAATGAAACGATGAAAGTAAGCATTGTTTTAGATTTCTAGAAATTTCAACATTTGATATGAAAATTCTAAAAAAAGGTGGGTTTAGCGAGCGTGTACCTGGAAACCGGTTTTGGCCATGCAGGCATTGCTCTTACCCAGTTGGGTAAGTCTTTAAGGGTAGTACCGCTTTAAGAACTTGCCGTTGATAGGCAGCATACATCTGTCACCTTCCATGTTTAGGAGTGCGTATGCGCCATTGGAGAAAACTTTGTCGATGACGTAGGGTCCCTCCCATTTCGGCTCAAATTTGCCTTTGGACTTGTGAGCGAAGACCATTGGTCTTTTTACCGCAAGAACCAAGTCATTCTTTTGTAGGCGCGTTGCCTGACCTTTTTATCGAAAGATCCTGCCATGCGTGCTTGGTAAAGTTCAATGCTTTGTTGAGCTTCGAGCCGTCTCTCATCGAGAGTGTCCAGCTCATGGAGCCGCAATTTGACATTGCTTTCTTGAGTCATGTCATTTTGCAAGGATACCCTCAAGGAAGGAATTTGTACTTCCAAGGGCACGACAGCTTCGCATCCATAGACCAAGGAGAATGGTGTGCTATGGGTTGGTCCTCGAATGGTGGTTCGATAGGCCCACAAAGCTTCAGACATTTTGTCGCTCCAGTCTCTTTTGTGATTAGAGACCATTTTTTTGAGGATTTTGTAGAGTGTCTTGTTGAAAGCTTCTGCTAACCCGTTTGCTGCCGGATTGTATGGAGTCGAAGGACAGCTTTGGATTTTGTATTTGTCGCAGAACCTGTAGAATCGATGATCCCGGAACTGTGGTCCGTTATCATGGACGAATCTTTTGGGTATGCCGAAACGACAAATGATGTTGGTGCGTAGGAACTGAAGGACTGATGAGGTCTTCATTTCGTTAAACGCAAATGCTTCTGACCACTTGGAGAAGTAATCCGTAGCGGCGAAGATGAAGCGATGACCTTTGCTTGAAGGGGGAGAAATAGGACCTATAATGTCCATACCCCAGGCTTCGAAAGGCCATGAGATCGCTGTAGGATGCAGCCATTCTGGAGGCATGTGAATGTAATCTCCATGAACTTGGCATTGTTGGCAGCGCTTAGCAAATTGCATTGCGTCAGCTACCATGGTAGGCCAGTAATATCCTAACCTTTTTATCTGATCATAGAGCTTAGGTCCAGCCTGATGAGCTCCGCAAAGACCAGCATGAACTTCTTTGAGTGTTTCTTCAGCCTCTTGTTGTGACAAGTAGCGTAGAAGTACTCCGTTGAAGGATTTCCTGTAAAGGATTTTTGAAGGAATATCCAAATGAAAGCTTGGGGTTCGCCTTTGGATGCTTACCCGTTCTTTTGGATCTTCAGGTAGGATTCCGAACATAATGTAATCAATGAACGGATCCCTCCAGTCGCCGATTGAAGTTTGAAGGATTGAAATCCGACTTCCGAACACTTGGTGGCATTCAGCAACTGCTTGGTGTGTGTTAAGAGGAGGAAGGATTCTTCTTTCGCACACTGTGATTTGCATGTTTTCCCCTTCCTGGATTGCCATGGATACGGCAAGTCCGGCTAGGGCATCTGCACGTATGTTTTCACCTCTACGAATGAGGGTGATGTGACAGATGTCAAACTTTTGCAGAAGTGATTGTGCCTTGTTGTAGTAGGGCAACAAATTTGGCTTCCTGACTTCAAATTTCTGATTCATCTGGTTGACGATCAGTTGAGAGTCTCCAAAGACTTCCAGCATGGTGATACCGGATTCGACGGCGAGTTCCAATCCTAAGATCAGAGCTTGATATTCAGCTGCATTGTTTGTGCATGGTTCCAGTAGCGAGAAAGCGTGTGGAATCATGTATTTGTCGGGGCTAACAAAGAGGATGCCAACTCCCGAGATCAACTGTCTTTTTTCATTTGTCCTGGTTGCACCGTCAAAGTACATGTCCCAGGAGGCACTTTGTGAGAAAGTCTCCACATTGTAGACTGGTTCGTCTGGGAGATCATCTCTGAGTGGAGAATCTTTAGGCAATGGATGCTCTGCGAGGAAGTCCGCTAGAGCTTGCCCTTTGATTGCTTTTTGTGGTACATACCTAATATCAAATTGTGACAGAAGGATGGACCATTTTGCCAGTCGAGCATTGAGAGAACCTGCCTTTGTGACAAGGACCTTCAAGAGGTTGACCCTCGAGACTAGGTAGACTGTGTTGGAAAGCAAGAAGTGACGTAGCTTTTGTACGGCGAACATCATTGCAAGACATTCTTTTTCGACTGGAGAGTAGCGATGCTCTGCACCTACTAGCATGCGGCTGAGGTAATATAGAGCAGCTTCTTTTCTTTGATCATTTTCTTGCGCAAGCAGAGCTCCCAGAGAGTGATCAAGGGCTTTTGTGTACAAGATGAATGGTTTTCCAGTGGTAGGAGCAGCTAACACTGGAGGTTTTGTCAGGTATGACTTGATGTCTTGGAAAGCAGCTTCACAGGACAAAGTTTACACCTTTTTTCATCAACCGGGAGAATGGACGGCATTTCCCCAAAAGATTGGAGATGAACCGTCTGATGTAGGCTAATCTCCCTTGAAGCCCTTTGAGTTCTCTCAAGGTTCTTGAAGAGGGCATTTCTAGAATGGCTTTGACTTTTATGGGGTCAAGCTCTATTCCAGCTTTCCGAACTAAGAATCCGAGGAACTTACCCACGAGACGCCGAAGAAGCATTTCAATGGGTTCATTCGCAGTTTGTGTTTGCGAAGCCGGAAGAAGACTTCTCGAAGGTTTTCGAGATGATCTTCTTTTCTTTTGCTTTTGACGGCGAGGTCATCAACGTAACATTCAACCGTCTTGTGCTGCATATCTTGGAATATTTTCATCATAGCCCTCTGATATGTGGCACCAGCATTTTTCAGACCAAATGGCATGACAGTGTAACAATACACGCCAAATGGGGTTCGAAAGGATGTATGTTTTTTATCCTCAGGATGCATCTTTATCTGATTGTAGCCAGAGAAACCATCCATGAATGTCATTCGCTCGAATCCACAGGTATTATCAATCATTACCTCTGGTATGGGGAGCGGAAATTCATCTTTTGGGCATGCGCCATTCAGGTCTCTATAATCAATACAGACCCTGATCTGCCCATTTTCCTTTGTCACGGGGACAATGTTGGCCAACCATTCAGGATGTTGTTCCTCACGGATGAAGCCGACGCTTTTGAGTTTTTGAACTTCTTGTTCAATTTTATCCATCACATCTGGACGGAATCTTCTTTGGCCTTGCTTGACAGGCTTGATGTCTTCTTGAAGATTGAGTTTGTGAACTGCTATTTTGGGGTCTAAGCCTGGCATTTCAGCGTAAGACCATGCAAAGCAATCAACGAACTCACGAAGAAAGGCGATATACTCGGGTAACTCATCATCCTTTATATTCTTGCTTATGAATACAGGACGTGGGTTATCTGGTGTTCCCAAGTCTATCTTTTGAACAGGATCTTCTGTTGGAAGGTTCGAAGGTGGTTCCTCCACAATATTTTCGGAGGCTTCCAGCTCAACGAAACCTTCTGGGGTTTCAAGGGCATTTCCATACCAAGGTTTTGTTCCTTTCCACGGGTCTTCTTGATCGGTAATTTTCCCAAGGCTTGCTATGAGATGATCCTAATCGCCTGTTGAAACCGAGTCGAAGTAGGCTACTTCTTTTGGAGATGAGGGTTCTTCTGGGTCAGAAGTCCACACGTCTGTGCCATCGGACAACTCCTCTTCATTTTCGGAGAAATCGTGCCAATTGGATGAGCTTCCTGGATCTTTGTCAGGTGACTCATCAAAGAGATATCCAGGGAGATCGATGTCTTCATGGATTTGAGATGTTGAGGCTTGGTCAGTATATTGACTTTTAAGCCTTTGTGTCAACTGTCTCAAGGGAGTGTCAGGATCATACCCTAACCCGTGTGAAGACTTTTCTACATAGCCGTAGAGTCTCCAATCTTCCAGCTGGCTTTTGGTCAAGACGGGCCCCAATGGCGTGAGAATACCGCGTCCTTCTCCCAAACCGACTGGGTTTTGAGCGTCATAGCCCATTTTCTTCATAATAGCTTGTGCCACAGAACTGTATAAGGATAGTTGAGGCGTACCTTTATTTTGGAAAGGTTCAAGCATGGAGTTTGATGAAAAAGCATCCGATCTATGGAAGAAGATCGGTTTTTCCTTTGCTGAAGTTGCTGGAACAACGAAGGAAGCTAACGTAGGATCTTCTATGTCAGAAGTTGTCTCCATTGGAGTAAGAGCAGGCAAAACTTGCTGAGTGTCAGCTTGGCTTGACGATGTGTCGTCTTCTAGCTCTGAATCCGAGTCCGTGTCTTGCATGATAGACACGAAAGAGACAACAAATTTGCCCCCAGGCTTTTGTTTTGCCTTCTTCACTTTAGTTGTGATGACCAAAGGCTTTGAAGATTTGAGGGAGATGATGAAGGGAGTTTGCATGCTCTCCTCAGATTTACCGGATGGTTTGTTTTCTTCCGGTGATTGTTGAGGAGCTTTGCCTTTATCTTTCTGGAGATTTTCGGCAAAGGATGCTGTATGCTTTTCCTCTTCTTCTTTTTCACCTTCATACATATGTGAGTCTGCGAAGTGGATTTCTTTACCTTTGAAGGGTTTTCTGTCCGCAAAGACTCGATGTATCATGCCGTCGTCGCCAACAAACTTGATGCATTGATGTGGAGTTGAAGGGACAACACCATTCTCATGGATCCAAGGGCGTCCGAGAAGGATGTTGTAGCATGAAGGGGTCTTTATTGCATACACTGTGACCTCAGAGATAAGATCACCTATCTGCAATTTGAACCTGATTTTGCCGATAGGCCTTTGAGTACTCCCATCGTATCCAAAGATAGATACAGATGTGTGGCTCAGTTTGCTGGGTGGGATACCCAACTCTTCAAGAGCCGATGTGGAGATAAGGTTGAGTGCAGAACCTGGGTCGATCTGAACTCTATGCATAGGCATTTCCTTGATATACCCTGTGAAGTACAGGGGTCGGTTATGCCTGGTTTCGCCAAGTAGGAGGTCATCCTTTGTGAAGGCGATGGTTGCACTGGCTGCTTTTTTAACCGAGAGGCATTCAATGCATGAACCCTCAGTTTTCTTCTTTTCTCCCTTTGAGGAGGCTTCTGAGTTTTTGACCCGGTAATCCATTTCAATTTGGAGGACTTGCGGGGCATGTTTGTCGACATCCTCATTCAGCTTTTGTAATTCCGAAATGAGATTATCACGAGTGTGTGGAGACATTCGCAACAAATTTAGGATGTGTAGACGTGCAGGTATGTGCTTGAAGTGTTCAATCAAGTCATACTTGAAAGCCTCCTTAGGGCCTGCATGTTCATCATTGTTGCCACTAGGGGCGCTTACAACATCTTTTCCCGAAGGATTTACATATGTAAAGGAAGATTGGTTGTAATTTTTGTGGTAGTCCCGGCCAGAGCGGGTGCCTCTACCAACTTCGAGAGCTTCTTGAGAAAGGTCTTCGTTTGGAAGATTGTCTTCAGGATCAAGAGGCTGTCGTTTTTCATTTGCTGAGGATGCATCAGCAGCAGAGTTACCATCCTCGGTGATTGTGTTGCATGGAGCATTTTCTGGGAACAAGTCCTGAACAGCATCCAGCAATCTTTCTTCTTTGTTGACTAATTCATCGTCCCAAGCATCAATGGCTGGGAATTCTTCAGTCAGGAAGGGTGTGAACTTTGAAGTCACAGTCTCAGGAGAAGAAACCTGAGAGGGTGTCATCTCAGTGAAAGTCACGTGAGACGAGGTGGCTCCAGAAGATATATTGCTAGGCGTCGTCGGAGTGTAAGTGCTCTCATCAGACGATGCTTCGGAAGAGCTATAATCCCGAATTATCACATTACAGGAAGCTCTGACGGGAGACGTTGCCTGATCGGAGTCAGACTCATCCTCGGATGTGAGAGGATCGTCTATCCAGCAATTTTCTCCATTTTCAGGAGTTTAAGGGAGGATGTACCTGGTGGTCTTCAGGGACTTCAGGCTCTGGGTTGCGAGGAGGCTCGTTGACGCGGTCTTGCTCTTGTTCTAGAGCGAGTCGCTACAAGATCCTTGCATATTCTTCAAGATCAGGTATGGGAGCCGGATCTTCTTCTTCATCATCTCTTTGTGGCTCAACATTGTTGATTTCCACTGGAGTGATGAGAGGTGCTGGTTCAACAGCATTTTCTTGTACAGCTTCTTGGTCTTCTTCATCATCAGACCAGGATCCTTATGGCTGTAGGGGGTTATACCAGATTACTGGCATAAGATGAGACTCAGGAACCCATTCTTCATCGGAGAGATATTCTCCTGTTTCAAGGGATTCCTCCCACTCATCTGTGTAGTTGGATTCGAATCCATCATCGGTGTCGCTGGACTCGTATCCATCAATGGAGAATCCAACTACCGAATTGCAAGAGTATGATGTCTCCTGCATGGCTTCTTTGAATTGAGGTGGCATGAAATCACTGAGAGTGAATTTCCTTACCCCCTTTGAAGTCTCTGGAAGGGATGTTTTTGTTACCTCCAGTGAAGCGGCAGAGGAAGCCTCTGCCTTTTCTTTGACCTCTAGTTTTGGCTGGGTCTTCTCTTGCCGTTTGAGCTTGAGGAGATGTTTCCTAGCCTGCCTTCGCTGTTGAGCTGTAGGCTTTATTTTCACAACCTCCCAATTTTCATCTTCCAGGAGATCGGGATGTACCCGTATCGGTTTGTCCGTCTGGTGTCGGGTATGGAACCAGTTCCTCGGACGCTTCGATTGAGTTTATCACCTTGAAGGAAGTAGTGATCTTCTTCTTCGGTGATCTTGATGTTTGTCCACATGTCACCATATTGACGGAGGCAGACCCATAGTTTTTGTCAAAGGTGATGACTCCGTTTTTCCACATCTCATTTATTTTCTCTCTCACAACGAAAGCATGATTGAGAGGATGCGAGATCATCTAGTGATATGGACAGTACTGAGGATCGTTGGTTTTGCCATCATCACCCGGTCTTTTTAGTTCAGGCAAGGTGAGCTTGCCGTTTGCCACAAGAGCCCCGAAGATTTCATCAACATCTTCATCAAACGGGTATTTCTTCTCTACTCGTTCTTTGAAGGCATCAGAGAGTTCAGGTTTTCTTACCAACAGCTTTGTTTTCAGCTTTCTTTGGTGGCTGAGGAGCTGACTTGGTCTGCACATTGAGGACCTCTTTTTTCTTTGGTTTAGAGGTTGCAAACGGCGGTTGGCTCTTTTCTTGATGATTTCTGACTGTTGAGGTCTTTAATCACCGTTTCAGCTTCCATGGAAGCTTCTAGGAGTTCTCCCAGGTTTTTTGATTTGTTGCCGATGATCATGGAGCAGATTCTGGCTCTCATGTTGTTTCGGCAGATGTCGACTAGCGACGCTTGTGGCAATACATCAGAGCATTTGTATGCCATTGCTTTTCCACTTGTGAATGAAGTCATATGTTGATTCATTCTCCCCTGTTTTAGGCTGCACAGCTGAGCCATAGTAGCGGGGTGATCTTCACCTTTGAAGTGAGTCAGGAAGCGTGTCTCTAGCATGGCCCAGTTTTGGATTGAGTCCTACGGCAGAGTGGAGTACCAATCGAAGGCCGTACCTATTAGGGTACTTGCAAAGAGGCGGATCTTGAGTGCATCTTGATCCGCGATAGCTCCCGTCAGGATCTTGAAGTGGATGACGTGCTGTCTGGCTGATCCTTTCCCCGTATATGTTTGGAGAGTAGGATGCTTGAATTTGGTGGGGAACGGGACCGAGTCCATCCATAAGGGATATGGTGGCTTGATCCCATGCTCCTTGAGTATATCCTCTTCTTTTGCTTTGGCGAGGATACCGTCTACGTCCTTTTGGTTAGGGCGCGGTGACTCATTTTCTTCTCTATTTACCTCGTCGTCTTGATGATTCGGAGGAGGTTCATTGTTCGCCTGATTTTGGAAGGCGAGGAGAAGGTTTTCCATCAGAGTTTCAATCCTCTGCTGGCCCTGTTCCAACTGCTGGATCGGGTGATCGCATCTTCTGGAGGTGGATTGACGGGGTGGTGGCTCAGAATTTGTAGCCAAGACATTCATCCTTCGTGATTCGAACGAAGAAACTGTCCTGGTGACTGAGCTGGGGCTCATTCTTTTTGAAGAGGAGCTTGAGGAAGGATCACTCTGCTGTCCTTTGCTTGAAGGAGCAGGGGATTCTTCTGAATGTCTTCTTGTCCTGGAGACGCTGCGGGTCATCGGACGTCGGACATGGATTTTTGTTGCTGATTTTTGGCGCCTTCTGGTTTTTCCAACCATATGGACGGCAGCAACTTGGTTGGGTCTTTCTTTTTCGACCCATTTGGGAGAGACTTGAAGTGTGGGAGGCTGGGTCCTTTGCTTCTCTAGTCTCTTTTGTCGGTATGACGCGCGGCGGCGTATACGACGAGCAATTTGAGCTTCGGTCAGCTCTGACTGGGCTTTGACAATGAAGGATGTGCTCCCTCGGGCGCAGCAGCCGAGCCTGTCTTCTTGTAGCTGAGCAAGGACAGGATGCGAACCCTATCCTTCGCCAGTTGCAGCGAAGCTTTGAATTTTTGAAGTTCGGCCCCTGTAGAGATGAAGGGTCGAACTGCAGGTTTGTAGGCCTTAGCAGGTGCTTGTGAAGGCCTTGTGATGCATGACTTGATTTTGGGCTTGTAGGAACAAGCCGGCTCATGCTGGGATGACTTGGAAGTCGAGTTGGAGATGGGTCTCTCCTCTTTCATGTAGGCAAGAGGATATAACTGGTTCTCCTTGAGTGGGGCCAGGAATGCTGGCTTAGTGGATGTTTGGGACCTTCTCTATTTTGGTGAAGGTCTTGGGGACCAAGTCTTGGGGTAGACCTGGTTGTTTGCAGGTTGAGGCTTCGTGGGGCTGCCACGGGCTTCAGGCCTTCTGGTGCTCGCCTTTGGTGTCACGGTAGTGACACGTTGAGAGGCGAGTTTCTGCTTCTTGGAGGGAGCAGTTTGTTCCTCAGGAAGTGGGAATGGTCCCAGCGTCCCAAAGACGATAGTCCGGGGAGTCGAGGTCGACCCGGAGTTCAGAGAGTTGCCGAGGGAGTTGACACTTCGGCAGCTGATGGGGCGCTTGTAGGTGCGCGTGGTTTGCTTCTGTTGAAGCATGAGTTGGTGCTTGTTTTCGTCGAAAGTAATGGTTAGTGAAGCTGCCATTGTTAGTTTTCGAAAATTTCTGAAACAAGACCACATCCATTAGTAATCACAAGAATATAATGATCATAAATGGGAAGTTCTATGATTTCGTCTTTTCAAATTGCTCGAGGTAGATGACCCAAGCAATATGAGGAAGGCAAATGCCATAGAAGGTACAATTGTTCTGATCGCAGGTATGGTAAGCCCGGAATGGGCATTCCAGTGACTGCTAGAAGCAATTGTGAACTTAAATTCGACTTATCGAGAAGCAGAGCTTGCTCGAGGTAAGAAGAATATAAAGTTGGAGTACAGATGTGCCGGTCGCAATACAGTAGACCCTGAAAGGGCGTACTAGTACCGCTAGACACAAATGTTTTGAGACCGCATCCATTAGATGAGATTCTCTGTTTTGAAAGGTCAAGATTGGATTCATCAAAGAGAGCAGATGGTATTCCGATCTGAACACGGGCTCAGCGATTTCCGCGAGCGCCAGTGCTCAGAAAGAAATGAAACCATAATTTCTCGGATCTGAATCTAAGATGACGAGTTTTTTTTTTTTTAAAAGTCAATATCGGGTTCATCAAAGAGAGCAAAAGGCATTCCAATCTGAACACGGTCTCAACGATTTCCGTGAGCGCCAGTGCTCAGAAAGGAGAAGACCAAGATTTCTCCAATCTAAACCCAAAATGACGGAAGTTTTTTTTTTTTGAAGATTTTTGAAGATTTTTTTTTTAAAAAATTTTTTTTTTTTATTTTTTTTTTCATTTTCTATTATTTTTTTATTATATAATATTTTTTATTTAGATTTTTTTTTTGAAAAAAAATTTTATTTTTAATTTTTTATTTTAAAATTTTTATTTTTTAAAAAAACATTTATTTTTTTTATTTATTTAAAAGACGAGAGAGTACACATAGGCCTCCTAACCCGGTCTTATGAAATCTTGATTGATAGAATTGCCCCCAGGTAAGGGTAGGATTACTTAATGAACCCGTTTGGAAGACCCTTGCCTAGAACAGTCAAGCTGTCTCCACACTCTGGACAAGGCTTTTCTTTGAATCAACCATGATCAAAGAACACAGTTGGTTTAACCTTGTGGTCTATGTCTTTTTTTTTATTTATATATATATATATATTTTTTATTTTAATGAACTCATCGAAGAGAAACAATGGCCCAATCCCCGATCCGAACACACGGTCTCAACGATTTCCGTGAGCGCCAGTGCCCAGAAGGGAGAGGATCAAAGTTTCTCAATTTTGAATCCAAATTGAAAATTTTGATTTTTTTTTGTGTTTTTTTTTTGAAAGAGAAAGAGTGGAAATAAATTCAAAGAATTAGAAATTTCCAAACAAAATCTCATTTCATTTTTTTTTTAGATCTTTAATGAACTCATCGAAGAGAAACAATGGCCCAATCCCCGATCCGAATACGGTCTCAACGATTTCCGTGAGCGCCAGTGCCCAGAAGGGAGAGGAACAAAGTTTCTCAATTTTGAATCCAAATGAAAAATCTGATTTTTTTTTGATTTAAAATTTTTTTTTTTGAAAAGAGAAAGAGTGGAAATAAATTCAAAGAATTGGAAATTTCCAAACAAAAATCTCATCTCATTTTTTTAGATTGCGGAATTCAACATAGGCCACCCAATTATAAAGTGGCCAAAGAATCGAGAAAAGAAATATAAGCATAGAGCAAAATATATGATATGCAAATATTTCATTTCTAGCATCGTGTTCTCAAATAAACGGGTCCCACCGGGTGTGCCAGCTTGATGGACCGCGCCCCGAATGCTCGGGTTCCTACCGAGGTCGGAAGCTAATTTTGGCATGAGAGCCAGCTTTTTTTGTGGCATTGATAGCCGAGTTTTTTTTTTTTTTTTTTTTTTTTTTTTTTTTTTTGTGGCATCTATAGCCAGTTTTGGTGGCTGATGGACCGCGCCCCGAATGCTCGGGTTCCTACCGAGGTCGGCGGACGTGGGAGTCCGTTTGGTTCCGACCCTTTCGTAACCGGGGGGCAAGGGGGCGTGCATCAACATTTCTTTTTTTGTGGGTGTGCCAGATTTTCTATTTTTTACTTGGAATTGCAAGTGGTGATCCGGAGATCAACCTTCGCAAGTAAAAAGGAAATCAACTTCTTTCAAGTTTTCCATTGCACATATATTTAAGAAAAGAGACATTTTCTTGATTTGCCGTGAAAGGCGATTTTTTTGGCATTTATAGCCGATTTTAGCGTTTATAGCCGATTTTTGGCGTTTATAGCCGATTTTTGGCGTTTATAGCCGATTTACAATCCTTATCAACAATGAAAGACAAGAATTGTGATTTTTGTCTCTTTTGAAAAAATACAAACTACAATGAAAAGCAAGAAAAGGAGGATCTAACTTCTCAGGAGATTGTGGGGGACCCGTTTAGATTGACGGTCGCAAGCCATATGTGGGCTTCGCCATCATCCATGCAGATGAGAACAGAGGATGCTATTGATTCGCTTGGCTTGGCTATAACCTCGGGTTTTTAGAGGACAAAGACCAAAAGGAGGTCCTATGTCCAATAAAAAGCCGAGTAGACGGGCTGAAAAGCCATATCTAAGCCATTGGAGGCAGGAGGAGAAGGCAAGGACCTTGGGGGGGGGGGGGGGTCCCCCCCAAGGGACTTTTGTCACCTTGTTGCGGTGGCCGGTGTAGAACTTCCGCAGAGTTTTCTCTCTTTTTCCTTTCTCTGGATTTCTGTCTGTGTGTTTGTGCTTTTTTCTCTGATGTTTTCTGATTTTCTGATGTCCTTTCTTCTTGGAGAGCCCTCCTATTTATAGGCTTTTAGGTAGCCTTTTAGGTGGGTTTATGGGCTTTTATTGTCATTAAGCCGCATAATGGGAGGAGTTACAAAATTGAATTATTTATTTTGTAAACTCCTTTTTCTTGGCTTCTGATTGGCCGGAGGAGATTGAGGGCATTTAATCGCCTTTAATCGCCATGATGGGAGGAGTTTCATGGGTTAAATGCCATGAATCTCTTGACTTGTAACTCCCGAATGCTTGCTTCTGATTGGGCCATCCAAAGAAATGGATTAATGACTGTAATAAAGCTAGTCAATTAATCGCATTAAGTGGTCGCCGAGCAGCTGAAGAGTCGCGGGCCGTGCCACGTCTTTTGGGATTCTTCTGTTGATGATCATCGATGGATCTTCATGTAGATCGACATCAGATGATCATGTAATTTCAGGTGTTTGTTGCCAACAGCGGGTCGGTGCCATCTGTCCTGTCGATTTCTCGATCGGTCGGGTAGAAAGCACACTTTTTTTGGTTGACCGGGTGGCGATCAATATTGTTTTCGATACTCTTGATGATTGACCCGTGTTTTGGACGGATGTCAGAGGACTTGGTGTCTCGAAAGCATGAATTTTGGAAAGTACCAGAGGCTGGGCTCTTCGAATCGCGAAAAAATGGCGAAAACCGGGGTTTTCGGGGCTTTCCCGGCGACCCCGGGTTCCAAGGTCGCCGGCGACCCTGGCCCAGGGTCGCAGGGGTCTGCGACCCTGGGGGGGTTTTCCCCCTTTCGTGTCCCGTTTTGCGTCCGTTTTTGCTGTTTTTCGATTCTTTTTTTCTTCTGTACTTTTCCTTGACATTTTGACCATTTATTGGCCTAATTTCTTTGTAGGAAACCTGATGAGAATCCTTGCATTTTATTTTGCAAAGCTTCCAATTTCCTGAGAAAGCCGAAGACTTTGTCGCGCAGAGCTGCCGATTTTCCGTCAGAAGCTGAAACTGGGTCAAACGATGTCGGAATGACCTGAAATTTGGTGTGAAGCCACCTGAGCAATAAATAAGACCAACCATAGGCTTTTGTTTGAGTTTTGAAGCCGTTTGGGGTCCTATCACCTGTAGACTTCCTTTTTGTCGCGATGAAGATGTCGCGGTTTGATGTGCGGTCAACCGATGTCCGATTGACTTGAAATTTGACAGGGAACCTATTGGAGTCATTTTAAGATGATCCATAGGCTCTGTCTTGGAAACCATGGTCCCGGAGAGCTTTTCCGACGAGAGCTCCTTTTCAGCTGTCGGAGAAGCGAAATTAGGCCAAATGATTTTGAAATGGCCCGAAACTTCTTGTGTACTCCTCTTTTGGCTGTCTGGAAGAATCTTGCAGTTTTTGTTTGATTCTGACAAGATTTGATTTTTGGAAGCAGCATTGCCTATTTATGGCAGGTTGCGACTTCATGTAGCTCTTTGGATCTTGAAAAGGCAAAGTGACATTTTTGGTGTCAACAGTGGCATTGATAGCCGAATTTGTGGCATTGATAGCCGGTTTTTGGTTTGTGGCATTGATAGCCAAGTTTGTGGCATTGATAGCCGGGGTTTTTGAAAGCCAATTTTTTGTTTGTGGCATTGATAGCCAGTTTTGTTTTGGTGGCATCTATAGCCGGATTGTTTGTGGCATCTATAGCCGAGTTTGTGGCATTGATAGCCGGTTTGGTTTTCAAAAATGCAAGTATCGACTAAAAGTCGCCTCCCTGCTGAATGTTCTTGCAAGTATCGATGGAATGTCGCCTCCTTGCTCATTCGGTTGCGAGTATCGATGGAATGTCGCATCCTCGCGGATTTGGGTGCAAGTATCGATGGAATGTCGCATCCTTGCTTTTCAAATATTTTGGTTTTGCGGGTACTGACTTAATGTCGTTTCCCCATGATTTTTGAAATTTGTGGTTTTCTCGAACCTTTGGGTTATATATATCAACTGAAATGTTGCGTCTCCATGGTTTTTTTAGGTTTTTTCGAACCTTTGAAATTTGGGTTGTGGATATCAACTGAAATGTTGCATTTCCACGGTTTTGGATTTTGCAAGTATTGACGAAATGTCGCTTCCTTGCGATTTTGGAAGTGTCGAACATGGTTCATATGCTTCCGATTTGTGCGAGTATCGACTAAGCGTCGCTTCCTCGCGGTTTTTTGAAAACCATTTTTTTTTGTTTAAAGACACGAGGGTCATAAGCTTTGACCTAAAACCATTTTGGCGGTAAAAGGCAGGGTGGACTAGGGTAGAAATCCCTGAATCCGGATTTTGTTTCAAACCATGAATTTTGGGTTCAAGGGTTGAAAATTTTGGTCAAGTTAGGGAAAGGTTCCTAAACTTGGGTTTTTTGAACAATGAAACGATGGAAGTAAGCATTGTTTAAATTTCTAGAAATTTCAACATTTGACATGAAAATTCTAAAAAAGGGTGGGTTTAGCGAGCGTGTCCCTGGAAACCGGTTTTGGCTGTACAGGCATTGCTCTTACCCAGTTGGGTAAGTCTTCAAGGGTAGTACCGCTTTAAGAACTTGCCGTTGATGGGCAGCATACATCTGTCGCCTTCCATGTTTAGGAGTGCATATGCGCCGTTGGAGAAAACCTTGTCGATGACGTAGGGTCCCTCCCATTTTGGCTCAAATTTGCCTTTGGACTTGTGAGCGAAGACCATTGGTCTTTTTACCGCAAGAACCAAGTCACCCTTTTTTTAGGCGCGTTGCCTGACCTTTTTATCGAAAGATCCTACCATGCATACTTGGTAAAGTTCAATGCTTTGTTGAGCTTCGAGCCGTCTCTCATCGAGATTGTCCAGCTCATGGAGTCGCAATTTGACATTGCTTTCTTGAGTCATGTCATTTTGCAAGGATACCCTCAAGGAAGGAATTTGTACTTCCAAGGGTATGACAGCTTTGCATCCATAGACCAAGGAGAATGGTGTGCTATGGGTTGGTCCTCGAACGGTGGTTCGATAAGCCCACAAAGCTTCAGACATTTTATCGCTCCAGTCTCTTTTATGACTAGAGACCATTTTTTTGAGGATTTTGCAGAGTGTCTTGTTGAAAGCTTCTGCTAACCCGTTTGCTGCCGAATTGTATGGAGTCGAAGGACAGCTTTGGATTTTGTATTTGTTGCAGAACCTGTAGAATCGATGATCCCGGAATTGTGGTCCGTTATCAGGGACGAATCTTTTGGGTATGCCGAAATGACAAATGATGTTGGTGCGCAGGAACTAAAGGACTGATGAGGTCTTCATTTCGTTGAACGCAAATGCTTCTGACCACTTGGAGAAATAATCCGTAGCGGCCAAGATGAAGCGATGACCTTTGCTCGAAGGGGGAGAAATAGGACCTATGATGTCCATACCCAGGCTTCGAAAGGCCATGAGATCGATGTAGGATGCAGCCATTCTGGAGGCATGTGAATGTAATCTCCATGAATTTGGCATTGTTGGCAGCGCTTAGCAAATTGTATTGCGTCAGCTACCATGGTAGGCCAGTAATATCCTAACCTTTTTATCTGATCATAGAGTTTGGGACCAGCCTGATGAGCTCCGCAAAGACCAGCATGAACTTCTTTGAGTGTTTCTTCGGCCTCTTGTGGTGACAAGCAGCGTAGAAGTACTCCGTTGAAGGATTTCCTGTAAAGGACTTTTGAAGGAATATCCAAATGAAAGCTTGGGGTTCGCCTTTGGGTGCTTACCCGTTCTTTTGGATCTTCAGGTAGGATTCCGAACATAATGTAATCAATGAACGGATCCCTCCAGTCGCCGATTGAAGTTTGAAGGATTGAAATCCTACTTCCAACCACTTGGTGGCATTCAGCAACAGCTTGGTGTGTGTTAAGAGGAGGAAGGATTCTTCTTTCGCATACTGTGATTTGCATGTTTTCCCCTTCCTGAATTGCCATGGATGCGGCAAGTCCAGCTAGGGCATCTGCACGTATGTTTTCACCTCTACGAATGTGGGTGATGTGACAGATGTCAAACTTTTGCAGAAGCGATTGTGCTTTGTTGTAGTAAGGCAGCAAATCTGGCTTCCTGACTTCAAATTTCTGATTCATCTGGTTGACGATCAGTTGAGAGTCTCCAAAGACTTCCAGCATGGTGATACCGGATTCGATGGCGAGTTCCAATCCTAAGATCAGAGCTTGATATTCAGCTGTATTGTTTGTGCATGGTTCTAGTAGCGAGAAAGCGTATGGAATCATTTTTTTGTTGGGGCTAACAAAGAGGATGCCAACTCCCGAGATCAGCTGTCTTTTTTCATTCGTCCTGGTTGCACCGTCAAAGTACATGTCCCAGGAGGCACTTTGTGAGAAAGTCTCCACATTGTAGACTGGTTCGTCTGAGAGATCATCTCTGAGTGGAGAATCTTTAGGCAATGGATGCTCTGCGAGGAAGTCCGCTAGAGCTTGCCCTTTGATTGCCTTTTGTGGTACATACCTAATATCAAATTGTGACAGAAGGATGGACCATTTTGCCAGTCGAGCGTTGAGAGGACCTGCCTTTGTGACAAGGACCTTCAAGAGGTTGACCCTCGAGACCAGGTATACTGTGTTGGAAAGCAAGTAGTGACGTAACTTTTGTACGGCGAACATCACTGCAAGGTATTCTTTTTCGACTGGAGAGTAGCGGTGCTCTGCACCTACTAGCATGCGGCTGAGGTAATATAGAGCATCTTCTTTTCTTTGATCATTTTCTTATGCAAGCAGAGCTCTCAAAGAGTGATCAAGGGCTCTTGTGCACAAGATGAATGGTTTTCCAGTGGTAGGAGCAGCTAACACTAGAGGTTTTGTCAGGTATGACTTGATGTCTTGGAAAGCAGCTTCACAGTCAGCATCCCAGACAAAGTTTACACCTTTTTTCATCAACCGGGAGAATGGACGGCATTTCTCTGAAAGATTGGAGATGAACCGTCTGATGTAGGCCAATCTCCCTTGAAGCCCTTTGAGTTCTCTCAAGGTTCTTGGAGAGGGCATTTCTAAAATGGCTTTGACTTTTATGGGGTCAAGCTCTATTCCAGCTTTCCGAATTACGAATCCGAGGAACTTACCCGACGAGACGCCGAAGAAGCATTTCAAAGGATTCATTCGCAGTTTGTGTTTACGAAGCCGGAGTGTAAGTGATCTCATCAGACGATGCTTCAGAAGAGCTATAATCCCAAATTATCACATTACAGGAAGCTCTGACAGGAGACGTTGCCTGATCGGAGTCAGACTCATCCTCGGATGTAAGAGGATCGTCTATCCAGCAATTTTCTCCATTTTCAGGAGTTAAGGGAGGATGTACCTGGTGGTCTTCAGGGACTTCAGGCTCTGGATTGCGAGGAGGCTCGTTGACGCGGTCTTGCTCTTGTTCTAGAGCGAGTTGCTGCAAGATCCTTGCATATTCTTTAAGATCAGGCATGGGAGCCGGATCTTCTTCTTCATCAACTCTTTGTGGCTCAACATGGTTGATTTCCACTGGAGTAATGAGAGGTGCTGGGTCAGCAGCATTTTCTTGTACAGCTTCTTGGTCTTCTTCATCATCAGACCAGGATCCTTGTGGCTGTAGGGGGTTATACCAGATTACTGGCATAAGATGAGACTCAGGAACCCATTCTTCATCGGAGAGATATTCTCCTGTTTCAAGGGACTCCTCCCACTCATCTGTGTAGTTGGATTCGAATCCATCATCGGTGTCGCTGGATTCGTATCCATCAATGGAGAATCCAACTACTGAATTGCAAGAGTATGATGCCTCCTGCATGGCTTCTTTGAATTGAGGTGGCATGAAATCACTGAGAGTGAATTTCCTTCCCCCCTTTGAAGTCTCTGGAAGGGATGTTTTTGTTGCCTCCAGTGAAGCGGTAGAGGAAGCCTCTGCCTTTTCTTTGACCTCTAGTTTTGGCTGGGTCTTCTCTTGCCGTTTGAGCTTGAGGAGATGTTTCCTAGCCTGCCTTCGCTGTTGAGCTGTAGGCTTTGTTTTCACGACCTCCCAATTTTCATCTTCCAGGAGATCGGGATGTACCCATATCGGTTGTCCATCTGGTGTCGGGTAAGGAACCAGTTCCTCGGACGCTTGGATTTAGTTTATTACCTTGAAGGAAGTAGTGATTTTCTTCTTCGGTGATTTTGATGTTTATCCACATGTCACCATGTTGACGGAGGCAGGCCCATAGTTTTTGTCAAAGGTGATGACTCCGTTTTTCAACATCTCGTTTATTTTCTCCCTCACAACGAAGCATTGATTGAGAGGATGCGAGATCATCTGGTGGTATGGACAGTACCGAGGATCGTTGGTTTTGCCAACATCACCCGGTCTTTTTGGTTCAGGCAAGGTGAGCTTGCCGTTTGCCACAAGAGCCCTGAGGATTTCATCAACATCTTCATCAAACAGGTATTTCTTCTCTACTCGTTCTTTGAAGGCATCTGAGAGTTCAGGTCTCTTACCAGCAACTTTATTTTCAGCTTTCTTTGGTGGCTGAGGAGCTGACTTGGTCTGCACATTGAGGACCTCTTTTTTCTTTGGTTTAGAGGTTGCAATGGCGGTTGGCTCTTTTCTTAATGATTTCTGACTGTTGAGGTCTTTAATCACCGTTTCAGCTTCCATGGAAGCTTCTAGGAGTTCTCCCAGGTTTTTTGATTTGTTGCCGATGATCATGGAGCGGATTCCGGCTCTCATGTTGTTTCGGCAAATGTCGACTAGCGACGCTTGTGGCAATACATCAGAGCATTTGTATGTCATTGCTTTCCACTTGTGAATGAAGTCATATGTTGATTCATTTTTCCCCTGTTTTAGGCTGCACAGCTGAGCCATAGTAGCGGGATGATCCTCACCTTTGAAGTGAGTCAGGAAGCGTGTCTTTAGCATGGCCCAGTTTTGGATTGAGTCCTCCGGCAGAGTGGAGTACCCATCGAAGGCCGTACCTTTTTGGGTACTTGTAAAGAGGCGGATCTTGAGTGCATCTTGATCCTCGATAGCTCCCGTCAGGATCTTGAAGTGGATGACGTACTGTCTGGCTGATCCTTTCCCCGTATATGTTTGGAGAGTAGGATGCTTGAATTTGGTGGGGAACGGGACCGAGTCCTTCCATAAGGGATATGGTGGCTTGATCCCATGCTCCTTGAGTATATCCTCTTTTTTTGCTTTGGCGAGGATACTGTCTACGTCCTTTTTGGTAAGGGCGCGTGACTCATTTTCTTCTCCATTTACCTCGTCGTTTTGATGATTCGGAGGAGGTTCATTGTTCGCCTGATTTTGGAAGGCGAGGAGAAGGTTTTCCATCAGAGTTTCAATCCTCTGCTGGCCCTGTTCCAACTGCTGGATGCGGGTGATCGCATCTTCTGGAGGTGGATTGCGGGGTGGTGGCTCAGAATTTGTAGCCAAGACATTCATCCTTCGTGATTCGAACGAAGAAACTGTCCTGGTGACTGATCTGGGGCTCATTCTTTTTGAAGAAGAGCTTGAGGAAGGATCACTCTGCTGTCTTTTGCTTGAAAGAGCAGGGGATTCTTCTAAATGTCTTCTTGTCCTGGAGACGCTGCGGGTCATCGGACGTCGGACATGGATTTTTGTTGTTGATTTTTGGCGCCTTCTGGTTTTTCCAACCATACGGACGGCAGCAACTTGGTTGGGTCTTTCTTTTTCGACCCATTTGGGAGAGACTTGAAGTGTAAGAGGCTAGGTCCTTTGCTTCTCTAGTCTCTTTTGCTGGTATGACGCGCGGCGGCGTATACGACGAGCAACTTGAGCTTTGGTCAGCTCTGGCTGGGCTTTGACGATGAAGGATGTGCTCCCTGTGGCGCAGCAGCCGAGCCTGTCTTCTTTGCAGCTGGGCAAGGACAGGATGCGAACCCTGTAGAGATGAAGGGTCGAACTGCAGGTTTGTAGGCCTTAGCAGGTGCTTGCAGAGGCCTTGTGATGCATGATTTGATTTTAGGCTTGTAGGAACAAGCCGGCTCATGCTAGGATGACTTGGAAGTCAGGTTGGAGATGGGTCTCTCCTCTTTCATGTAAGCAAGAGGGTAGAACTGGTTCTCCTTGAGTGGGGCCAGGAATGCTGGCTTAGTGGATGTTTGGGACCTTCTTTGTTTTGGTGAAGGTCTTGGGGACCAAGTCTTGGGATAAACCTGGTTGCTTGCAGGTCGAGGCTTCGTGGGGGTGCCACGGGCTTCAGGCCTTCTGGTGCTCGCCTTTGGTGTCACGGTAGTGACACGTTGAGAGGCGAGTTTCTGCTTCTTGGAGGGAGCAGTTTATTCCTCGGGAAGTGGGAATGGTCCCAGCGTCCCAAAGACAATAGTCCGGGGAGTCGAGGTCGACCCGGAGTTCAGAGAGTTGCCGAGGGAGTTGACACTTCGGCAGCTGATGGGGCGCTTGTAGGTGCGCGCAGTTTGCTTCTGTTGAAGCATGATTTGGTGCTTGTTCTCATCGAAGGTAATGGTAAGCGATGCTGCCATTGTTAGTTTTTTTTTTTTCGAAAATTTCTGAAACAAGACTGCATCCATTAGTAATCACAAGAATATAATGATCATAAATGGGAAGTTCTATGGTTTCGTCTTTTCAAATTGCTCGAGGGAGATGACCCAAGCAATATGAGGAAGGCAAAATGCCATAGAGGGTACAATTGTTCTGATCGCAGGTATGGTAAGCCCAGAATGAGCATCCCAGTGACTGCTAGAAGCAATTGTGAACTTAAATTCGACTTATCGAGAAGCAAAGCTTGCTCGAGATAAGAAGAATATAAAGTTTGGAGTTACAGATATGCCGGTCGCAATACAGTAGACCCTGAAAGGGCGTACTAGTGCCGCTAGACACAAATGTTTTGAGACCGCATCCATGAGATGAGATTCTCTATTTTGAAAGGTCAAGATTGGATTCATCAAAAAGAGCAGATGGTATTCCAATCTGAACACGGGCTCAGCGATTTCCGCGAGCGCCAGTGCTCAGAAAGAAATGAACCATAATTTCTCGAATCTGAATCTAAAAATGACGAGTTTTTTTTTTTTGAAAGGCCAATATCGGGTTCATCAAAGAGAGCAAAAGGCACTCCAATCTGAACACGGGCTCAGCAATTTCCGCGAGCGCCAGTGCTCATAAAGGAGAAGACCAAGATTTCTCCAATCTAAACCCAAAATGACGGAAGTTTTTTTTTTTTGAAGATTTTGAAGATTTTTTTTTAAAAAAAAATCTTTTTTTTTTATTTTTTTTATTTTTTTTAAGATTTTTTTTTGAAAATTTTTTTATTTTTTATTTTTTATTTTAAAATTTTTATTTTTTAAAAATTTTATTTTTTTAAAAAAATTTATTTAAAAGACGAGAAGTACACATAGGCCTCCTAACCCGGTCTTATGAAATCTTGATTGATAGAATTGCCCCCAGGTAAGGGTAGGATTACTTAATGAACCCGTTTGGAGGACCCTTGCCTAGAACAGTCAAGCTGTCTCCACACTCTGGACAAGGCTTTTCTTTGAATCAACCATGATCAAAGAACACAGTTGGTTTAACCTTAGTGGTCTATGTCTTTTTTTTTTTGTTTTTTTTTATATAAATATATTTATATATATATTGATTTTTAATGAACTCATCGAAGAGAAACGATGGCCCAAAACCTTAGTCGAACATGCTCAACATTTCTGCAAGCGCGATGAACGATAGGAACGGATCAAGGTTTCTCAATTTTGAATCCAAAATGAAAAATATGATTTTTTTTATTTTTTTATTATATATTTTCTTCGATCTTTAATGAACTCATCAAAGAGAAACGATGGCTCAAAACCTTAGTCGAACAGGCTCAACATTTCTGCAAGCGTGATGAACGATAGGAACGGATCAAGGTTTCTCAATTTTGAATCCAAAATGAAAAATTTAATTTATATATATATATATTTATTTTTAATGAACTCATCGAAGAGAAATGATGGCCCAAAACCTTAGTCGAACAGGCTCAACATTTCTGCAAGCGCGATGAACGATAGGAACGGATCAAGGTTTCTCAATTTTGAATCCAAAATGAAAAATCTGATTTTTTGTTTTTTTTTTTTTTTGAAAAGAGAAAGAGCGGAAATAAATTCAAAGAATTAGAAATTTCCAAAAAATCTCATCTCATTTTTTTTAGATGCGGAATCCAACATAGGCCACCAATTATAAAGTAGCGAAGGAATCGAGAAAAGAAATATAAGCATAGAGCAAAATATATGATATGCAAATATTTCATTTCTAGCATCGTGTTCTCAAATAAACGGGTCCCACCGGGTGGAGCTAGCTTGATGGACTGCGCTCCTGCTTGGTTCTATCGAGGTCGGCGGACGTGGGAGTCCGTTGGGTCCAACCCTTTCGTAACTGGGGGGCAGAGGCGCGCATCAACATTTTTGTTGTGTGGGTGTGCCAGATTTTCTATTTTACTTGGAATTGCAAGTGGTGATCCGGAGATCAACCTTCGCAAGTAAAAAAGAAATCCACTTCTTTCAAGTTTTCCATTGCACATATATTTAAGAAAAGAGACATTTTTCTTGGTTTGCCGTGAAAGGCGATTTTTTGGCATTTATAGCCGATTTTGGCGTTTATAGCCGGTTTCTGGCGTTTATAGCCGATTTTGGCGTTTATAGCCGATTTACAATCCTTATCAATAATGAAAGACAAGAGTTGTGATTTTTGTCTCTTTTGAAAAAAAATACAAACTACAATGAAAAGCAAGAAAAGGAGGATCTAACTTTTCAGGAGATTGTGGGGGACCCGTTTAGATTGACGGTCGCAAGCCATATGTGGGCTTCGCCATCATCCATGCAGATGAGAACAGAGGATGCTATTGATTCGCTTGGCTTGGCTATAACCTCAGGTTTTTAGAGGACAAAGACCAAAAGGAGGTCCTATGTCCAATAAAAAACCGAGTAGACGGGCTGAAAAGCCACATCTAAGCCATTGGAGGCAGAAGGAGAAGGCAAGGACCTTGGGGGGGGGGGGGTACCCCCAAGGAATTTTGTCACCTTATAGCGGTGGTCGGTGTAGGATTTCCGCAGAGTTTTCTCTCTTTCCTTCTCTGAATTTCTGTGCTTTGTCTGTGTCTCTGTCTGTGATTTTCTCCGATCTTTTCTTCTTGGAGAGCTCTCCTATTTATAGGCTTTTAGGTAGCCATTTAGGAGGGTTCATGTGCTTTTATTGTCATTAAGCCGCATAATGGGAGGAGTTACAGGATTTAAATCTTTATTTTGTAACTCCTTTTTCTTGGCTTTTGATTGGCTGGAGGAGATTGAGGGCATTTAATCGCCTTTAATCGCCATGATGGGAGGAGTTTCATGGGTTAAATGCCATGAATCTCTTGACTTGTAACTCTCGGATGCTTGCTTCTGATTGGTCCATCCAAAGAAATGGATTAATGACTGTAATAAAGCTAGTCAATTAATCGCATTAAGTGGTCGCCGAGCAGTTGAAGAGTCGCGGGCCGTGCTGCGTCTTTTGGGATTCTTCTGGTAATGATCATCGATGGATCTTCATGTAGATCGACATCGGAGGACCATGTGACTTCATGTGTTGGTTGCCAACAGCGGGTTAGTGCCATCTGTCCTGTCGATTTCTCGATCGGTCGGGTAGAAAGCACACTTTTTTTGGTTGACCGGGTGGCGATCAATGTTGTTTTCGATACTTTTGATGATTGACCCGTGTTTTTTACGGATCTAAGAGGATTTGGTGTCTCAAAAGTATGAGTTTTGGAAACTACCAGAGGCTGGACGCTTTGAATCACGAAAAAACGGCGAAAACCGGGGTTTCCGGGGCCTTCCCGGCGATCCCGGGCTCCAGGGTCGCAGGGGCCTGCGACCCTGGGGGGTTTTTCCCCTTTTTGTCCCGTTTTGTGTCCGTTTTTGTTGTTTTTCGATTCTTTTTTCTTCTGTATTTTTCCTTGAAATTTTTGACCATTTATTGGCCTGATTTCTCTGTAGGAAACCTGATGAGAATCCTTGCATTTTATTTTGCAAAGTTTCCAATTTCTTGAGAAAGCCGAAGACTTTGTCGCGCAGAGCTGCCGATTTTCCGTCAGAAGCTGAAACTGGGTCAAACGATGTCGGAATGGCCTGAAATTTGGTGTGAAGCCTCCTGAGCAATAAATAAGACCAACCATAGGCTTTTGTTTGAGTTTTGAAGCCGTTTGGGGTCCTATCACCAGTAGACTCGCTTTTGTCGCGATGAAGATGTCGCGGTTTGATGTGCGGTCAACCGATGTCCGATTAACTTGAAATTTGACAGGGAACCCATTGGAGTCATTTTAAGATGATCCATAGGCTCTGTCTTGGAAACCATGGTCCCTGAGAGGTTTGCCGCCGAGATGCCTGATTTAGCTGTTCGAGGGTTGATGTAGGGTCAAACGTTGTCGGTTTGACTCGAAACTTGATGTGGAGTCTTTTGGAAGTATTCTGAGACCATCCATCGGCTCTGATTGAAGATTTGGTGTCTCCGATGCTTTCGCCGCCGAGAGCTCATTTTCAGCTGTCGGAGAAGCGAAGTTAGGCCAAATGATTTTGAAATGGCCCGAAACTTCTTGTGTACTCCTCTTTTGGTTGTCTTGAAGGATCTTGCAGTTTTTGTTTGATTCTGACAAGATTTGATTTTTTGGAAGTAGCACTGCCTATTTATGGCAGGTTGCGACTTCATGTAGCTCTTTGGATCTTGAAGAGGCAAAGTGACATTTTTGGTGTCAATACATTGTCCAGAGAGCGAGGAAGGAAGGACTCTCTCAATTGGCACATCTACGTTCCACAGCTAATAAAGAGGCATTTATAGAAGAAAAAACGTCTATCATGCAATGACACACAATTGAGTCAACATCCGGCTTGACTTCGGCTATCCATGCCGAGCTCGGCTACGAAGGCTGACCTCGGCTGTACGCCTGACCCTGGCTGAGGAAGCCGGGTCGGCAGCCGAAATGAATAAAAAACCATGCTCTCGCCCCTACGTCCGCCACGTCATCGGACACATGGCAGAGTACGGGCACGAGCCATTGGAACAGATCGGCCATCCCAGCCGTCCACAATCTTCGCCAGATCCCTAACAAGGCCGTATCCAGCTGCAGTGGCCAAATCAGGGTAGGGCCCGAGGACGGATCCGATGGGATCTCAACCGCCAAAGGCTTGAGACACAATCAGGCCCAACAAGACGTGCATTTAATGCGACGTGGGCTGATCGGACTGGCATTAAATGCTTCATGGGCTATGATGGACCCGCATTTATTACTTTGTGGGCCAATGAGATCATTCCCATCAAATCAAGGGGCCCACTCGAAGATATCAGGTAGAATCCTCTATAAATAGAATGACATTCGATAATAAAGGTATCCACAAACATTCCCTCTTGAGCCGTTACTCTGTCTCACTTCTCCCTCTTCTTCCTCTGTTTAGTTCATACACTAACTTAGGCATCGGAGAGCCTTGTGCCACTCAGGCCAGGGTCCTCTGACTGTTTGTTCCTCCCCTTTCAGGCTTAAAGGCAGCTAACCTTCATCACATGTCTGGATAAGTCCTACCAGGCACCCCGTAGTCTTGTGAGTTATAGTTTTTGCACTTACAATTGGCGCCGTCTGTGGGAAAGTACTAACCCACTCTTCCCAAGTATCATGCCTCCGAAAGATAAGAAAGGCGGAGAATTTTCGAAGGCGATGCTCCAGCTGCCGCCACCTCTGGGCCCGTCGTTGGACGCTCCTCCTTAGAGGCAATCTGGGGCGAGGCCTGGCGCAGCTGCAGTCGGAAAGCGTCCGGACCCTCACCTCTTCGTCCAGATTCCTTTCCCAGAGTAAGTCGAGGATTCGTCCACGGGAGAGGAAGTTATGCCTCCCCGGCGGGGCGAACGACGGCAGGAGCATCCTCAGAAGGACAAGTCCGTGGCCGTCAGCAGGTCCCACCATTCACGTCGTTTCGCTGGCGATGGGGACGTCGCGGCTCAGAACATCCTCATCTAGGAGCAAGAGAAGTTGATCCGCCAGCTCCAACAACAGCTAAGAGCTGCAGGAGCGACCTCGTTAAGGCAGTCTTTCGGACGCCAAGGCGAAAGGAGGGCCATTCAGAGCAGGGCGATCCCTTCCTCCCACGAGGATTTGAGGACTTATCTGGACGAAAAGCGCGGTCGGGGAAGGCTCGAGTAATAGCCGAAGCCATCGTGGCCGAGACAGCCGAGCTCACAGCCATCACAGTCGAGGCCACTCGAAGCAGAAGTCAGAGATGTTGTCGCCGGAGAAGGATGACAAGCAGGAATGGCTCGACAGGCGCATCAAGCTGGCTGTCCAGCGCAACCTAGAGATGGCCAGACTCGCCCGAGGCTAGCAGGATATTTGCGGCGCCACCGATCTGGGGGTTTCCCCCTTCACGCGGGAGATCAAAGAGACTCCCCTGCCAAGAAGTTCTCCATCCCGTGGTTCGTCCTCTACGACGGAGTCTCAGATCCCGCTGCTCACCTCCGACACTTCTCTCAGAGGATGTCTATTTGGGGGGACGAGGGTCACCTTAACTGTAAAATCTTATCTTCCAGTCTGGGTGACCTCCCCCTGAAATGGTTCTGCGCCCTCCCAGAGAGGTCTGTCTCGAGTTGGAGACAGCTCCAGCTCTCCTTCTTGAAGAAATTTCAAGCCTACAATGTCGTTCCTAAGACCGATGCTGATATACTGGCCCTGAAGATGAAGCAGGGCGAGAACATTACCCAGTTTGCCAAGCGATTCTGGGCGACTTACAGCCAAATCGAAGTCTCCAAAGATGAAGTGGCAGTTTTCGCTTTCCAAAATGCTCTGTTACCAGGAAACGAGCTTAGGAAAGACCTGGCCGGAGACCCTGTAACCTCCGTGCCGGCGTTGATGTCCAGGGTGAAGCGCTATATTGCCCGGGAGGAAGATGATATTCGGGCCCAGGAAAGCCACGACACAGGACACAAGGATAAGGGCGACCAGCCCCATAAGAAGGATAAGAAGCCCTTCCGAAGAGAAGAGCCGAACCAAGCTTGGGTCTCGACCTCGGCAAAAGCCCCAGCGTCCAAATCTGGGAGCAGCAGGAAGCCCAGGCCTCCCTCCAATTCCTATCAAGCTGTGAATACCATCTTCAAAGAACCTATCCATCAGATCATGAATAAGATCAAGCAGCGACCATACTTCAGCTGGCCTCAACCTATGCAGGGAGATCCCTCCTCCCGTGACCAAAGCAGGTTTTGCGCCTACCATAAGCAGAATGAGCACAAGACTGAAGAGTGTAGGATCCTGAAATCACACCTGGAGAAGCTCGCCAAGGAAGGTCACCTGAAGGATTACATCAAGACGGGAGATGCTAGCAGTGGCCGAACTCATCAAAGCGCTGACAAGGACCCAGACAGCGACGGATCAGAAAAAATCATCAATGTCATCCACCTGGCACCCTCAGTGCCTTTTGCCTCCCCTAGGGGCAGCGCTCAGGCTCGTACCGAGGCCGGGCAGGCCTCTCATGGGAAAGAGGTGATGAAGGCTGAGCTCGGACCAGCGTCGAAGAGAGCACGGCATGAGCGCCCAGCTATCTATTTTTCGGATAAGGACCTCGAAGGAGTCCAACTCCCCCATAATGATCCCCTGCTCCTTGTTGGAATTTGAGATGACTTGAAAGTCTTTTGACGAATTGAAGAAGATAGTATCTCAAGTATTGATTTGAGTTGGAATTATTGTCAACACATTGTCATAAGCATGATGATAGTAGGCTAGTGTTGATAGAGCTGAAAAGAAGAATCAAAATTGAAACAGTCAGGAATTCAGAATTCCTGAAGCAGAGCACGCGGTCGACCGGGCACCCCATGCGGTCGACCGAGCAAAGAGAAACCTGCAGAAACAGATTCAGGTAGCTCCCAGTTATTTTCGTGACACAGTGTGTCTTCGGTCGACCGGGACCCCAGGATGTCGACCGAGCGCGATAGTTGTCTGTTTCCAGACAGTGTCTTCGGTCGACCGAGCAAGCAAGGATGTCGACCGAGCACGGGATCAGAGTTGCGCAAAAACAGAAGTCTTGCACGAAAATTCAGCACTCTTATCTAATTTGTTTGGGACTCTTTCTAAACGAATTGTAGCCTGTTTTAAATACAATTAAGGGTTAACATAACCTATAAAAAGGCATATATGGGTCGTTCTAAAAAAGACACCAGTAGAGAGAAAGAAGAGAAGAGATAAGAGAGAGAGTTTTGGAGAGAATAGAGTGCTGGTGCTGTGTGCTGTTGTGCTGCATCTTTCTACAGCAAGTGTGGACGAGGATATGCTCTTGAAGATGATGTTTCGTCCATAAGATAAGTGTCTCTCTGTTTATGTTTAATTTTCAATTTGTAAGGGATTGAGAGAGAGAGAATTGTAGAGGGGAAGGGCTGTAGACAGAGTTTATCTTCTATTCTGTTTTTACATCAAGTTGGTGCTTGGTGTCTGGGGTTTGGTGATCCTATCTGTTGGTGCAGATAAATTGTAAAGGGAGTCGGTGCTTCCTAGATAGTTGGTGCTATTTGAAACTAAGGGTTGGTGCTCTTTGTCGTTGGTGCGACTAAATAAGATTCAGATCTATCCCGGATTGGTGTTCGGACAGTCTTTGAACCGTGGACGTAGCCTTTCGGTGAACCATGTTAAATCTGGTGTCATTGTGTGGTTTGACTTATTTTGTTGTTGAATTGGACCTGTTTTTAGAAATCACTGATTCACCCCCCCCCCCCTCTCAGTGATCGCGATATCCAACACTCCTAACATTGAAGTTGCAGGACTTCACAGTGAAGAGAGTCCTCATCGACTTCGGCAGCTCATCCGAAATCCTCTACTTCGGATGTTTCAAGAAGATGGGTCTCTCGGAGGCTGATTTAAAAGAGGCTCGTACGCCTCTAATAGGATTCAGCGCCAAACCGGTCTACCCCAAAGGAATGATCGGGTGGGCGGAGCCCCTGTGATGACCGACTTCCTAGTAGTGGATGCCCCCTCCCCCTACAATGCTATTATGGGTAGGACGTGGCTCCACAATATGGAAGCAGTTCCCTCCACTTTCCACCAAAAGCTGAAGTTCTTGCTTGAGAACAAGGAGGGCAAGATGGAAGTGATCATTGTGGACGGGGATCAGCGGCTGGCCAAGCAATGCATGATGGCTGTAGTCCCTGGGGAGAAGGAGCCGGGGCAAGTGCATATGGCAGAGCTCGAAAGGGAGCTGGATGAAATCGGCCGAGACCCTGAGAAGAAGAGCATCGAGGATCTAGCCGAAGTCAGGATCGATCCACTCGACCCAGACAGGTTCTTCCTGCTCGGTAGCCAGCTTCCCGACCCCGAGAGGACCGAGCTCTCGAAATTCTTGATGCAGAACAGAGATGTCTTCGCATGGACTCCGAGCGAAATGCCTGTGATCGACTTTGAAGTTATGTGCCACAAGCTGAACGTGGATCCCAACCAAAAGCTAGTGGTGCAGAAGGCCCGCAACAGGATTGCCGCAGACAGAAGCCGTGGTCGAGGAGGTCGACAGGTTGCTGGAGGCTGACGTGATCAAGGAAGTCCAGTACCCAGTCTGGCTAGCATATACAGTGGTGGTCAAGAAAGAAAAACCGGCAAATGGAGGGTGTCAGACCCCGACCCAGGTTTGAAGTATTTAATTATGTTTTAATCATGATTAGTGGATAAGTGGGGTTAGTGGACGATTAGCTTATTTTATTAAGCTAGATTAGAATGTTTGATTAGCTTTGAGAACCTTTGTTAGTCTTTGACTTAAGTTTGACACGGGCCGGGGCGCCCGTGGATTGTGTATGAAATTGTTGAGTTTATTCATGATGCTTGTGAAATCCCAATTTATGTGTACTTTGACTTATTTCCTCTAGATCATCAACTTTCATTTTTGGCCAACTTGATTTTATGATCAGAAATCGCGTTTTTCGAGAAAAAGGGCAAAACTGACATTTCACACAAAACCTGTAACCAAATTTTGAAAATTTCAGAAATTATCAAAAATACACTTTTTGGAAAGTAGAAATTTCGCTGATCATTTTTTTCTTCTTCGTCATTCTCGTTCGGGGCCCGCAAATACTATTTCTAGCTTGGTGAAGACCGGGGCCCACAAGTCACCTCTTATAAGAAGGGGATTCTTCTTCTTCTCCTTCTTCATTTCATTTCCAGCAAGAGTCTTTGGCTAGGGTTTTTCCTCTTTCTCCACACTCTCTCTCATCAGAAACTCTCACTTGGTGAGGTGTTCTTGGAGGATTGATCTCCTCAAGTTCTTCCTCCCTCTTCAAGCTCTCCAAAGATACCCTTCTTGAGGAGTTTGAGCTAAGTAAAGGCCCTCTTTCAAGCTCCTCTTCTTCATTGGGGTTTCTCAAGGTTAGCATTGGTTTTCTAAACTCTAGATTCTTGTTTTCCTCTCCATTTGGAGTGTTTTAAACCCATTTGCTAGGGTTTTTCTTAGAGGTTTACCAATGTTGACATTTTAGGGTTTTCTTGGGAAAATTTTGGGGTTTTTGTAGATTTGGAGCTTGAGGCTCTAAGGCTTGGTTTGAAGAGTGATTTTGCTCATATCTTGGCTAGAGGCAAGTAGATTTCAACATTAATGTGATGCTTTCTCTCATTGGTTCTATTTCATGATTTTCCTTTTTGTGTTAATCTTCCTTAGTCTATGGGTTTATTATGCTTTAATGAACCATTGTAATAGCTATCTTAATTTATGTTGTTGTTTTACCATGCATTGGAAGTTATTCTCACCTTGGCTTCTTGGAAAGTTTGGTTTCATTATGTTCAAGTTGGGTGTTCAAAGAAACTTTGATTCTTTTAAAAAGTCTTGAATTTCTGAAATTGAATGATTGTGGATGATGGTTTGATGATTTGTGGAGGTTGAGAAGAGGCCCAAGTTGTTGTAAAATGGTGTAAGGAAGAAAGGGAATGGAAATGATCAAGAAAAGAGGGAAAAAAGGAGGTTTTCTGCACACTCGGGCTGGACTGGGCAGGCCCAGTCCGCTCGAGCGACCCACTGGGCCGCTCGAGCGGACCAGGCACTGCATGGCCCTCGCTCGAGCGACCCAGCTACTATCTGGGTCCGCTCGAGCGAGCCCAGCTCAGTCTGGGCTCGGGTTTGGACCTGGTTAAGGGTCCATTTAGGGCTGTTTGATGGCCCAATTGAAGATTGTGATGAGCCCATTTCCTAGGTGTCTTTTGGGCCTGTTTTAAGGTCAACTCTCGGGCTGTTTTTGAGTCCTAATGTTGGGCTATTTATGACATGAATTGTGGGCTACTTTAGGGACTGTTTGGGCTTGCTTTTAATGGACTGATTGAGCTTGGATGAGGCCAGTTGTGGGCCTGATTAAAAGGACTTAAACCTACCTATAAGGAAGACTTATTGGGTATAACATTCAAGTCCACTTCAAGCCTATGTCCAAGCCCAATTCAGCCCTTTTATCCTTTTTTATAAGAGAAGCCCATTCAACCTTTTTCAAGCCTAGAAATTCATGGTGAGAAGTGTCTTGGACTATGGCCAATACCAATTGAAAAACCCTCAAGTCTAAATGTACACTTAATCCCTTATGATTGTCAATGATCTTCGGTGGCACCAAATCACTTTCTTTTAATGACAATAAAGGGGTCAAATGTATATCGAGACTACCCGCTTAGTCGACCGAACCATCATACATTCTTTCGTGTAAAAAGACTTTTGTTTTGGTTCTTTCTCCAATTCTCTTTAATGTTTTGAAGTGGGTTACCCCATATTTAGTAATGATGAAACTACTCACCTGTTTTGCTTGGCTTTGCCACTATGCATTGTTTGGAGTAGTTCTCTTATCGACTTTGGAAATGTATCTTATAAATAGAATTGCATTTCTTCGAGGTTTCGGATTTTCACTATAATGGCACCACTAGGCTTAGGTCACCTTGTCGGACTGATCATCCGGCTTGGGGTCTTTAATTTGTCTGCCAGCTGCAGTTTGGATTCTGTCTGTACCGACCATGGCAACGGTAATTATCCGGTCCCACGAGTAGTGGCTACGGTTCTGTCTGATAACGACTATGTCGTTCCGGTCCCACGATTAGTGGCTACGGTTTGTCTGCTCCGGTTACTTCGGTAACAGGAGAATATAGCTTTATGTGGGTTGCCAATGTTTTTATGCATTAATATTCATCTCATGGTAATTGTTTATGTTACTCATCATGGCATTGGATTTGTAAACCATCGAGATGTTTATCTTCTATCTTTACTTTGACATTGTTATTAATCGTGATTTCATCGTAGCTCTTACTTATCATGTTTTGTTTCGCTTTCATCCTATTATTGTTGTAATTGCTTGCCAGACCGTCGTGTCTGACTTTCTTTTGTTTGGTGCCAGATGTCGAGCCCCTCGCGGTTGAGGCGCACTTCGAGGCGGAACCTATAGTTCCAGTGGAGGGCGAGTGGCGGCCCGATGACGTCATTTAGACGTCGGGTTGCCTTGGAGCTGCGATCACATTCTGGGGATTTCATGATATACATTTTGGGTTTTGTCATGGCCATTGTTGGCTTATTTTCTTTTTGGGAAAAAAATTTGTAATTAATGATTAACTTTACTTTTGTATCAACTTTAAACTAACTTTGGGGCCTACAGTAAAATGTTTCTCTTTTGATGCTAGTCTCTTGCGTTCTCATTTTATACCCGTTTGAGAGACTTTTATGTTTGCTACAATGCTTCCGCGTAAGTCATTTGTATGAAAGTGATTCTTATATATCACTATTGGATCGGATTTCGTGAATCCTTACCGCGGAAACCTGTGGGAAACTAGCGTGTGCGGGGGGAATTTTCCGGCCCGTCGCGCCGCGTCCCCGGATTAGGGCCTCGTTTAGCGGGACCTCGGTCCGGGGGCGTGACAGAGGGTGTGCGTCCATTTCACCGACCTCAACAAAGCTTGCCCGAAGGACAGCTTTCCACTTCCGAAAATTGATCAAATGATCGATGCCATTGCTGGCCACGATAGGATGAGCTTCCTCGATGCTTATCGAGGCTACCACCATATCCTGATGTTTGAGTCGGACGAGGAGAAGACTGCATTCATAACCCCCCGCGACACTTATTATTATAAGGTGATGCCCTTTGGATTGAAGAACGCGGGGGCAACCTACTAGATTCTCGTCACGAAGATGTTTCAGGCTCAGCTCGGCAAAACTGTTGAAGTATACATTGACGACATGGTTGTTAAATCCACGCAGTCTCACGACCACCTGGCGGACTTGGCTCAAGTCTTCGGCATCCTCAGAGAGTTCAAGATCAAGTTAAATGCCTCCAAATGCGCTTTCGGCATCGCTTCCGGCAAATTCCTCGGAAGTCTAGTGACACGGAGGGGGATAGAAGCCAACCCAGACCAAATCACGGCGATCTTGGGAATCCAGAGCCCGACTACTACCAAGGAGGTCCAAAAGCTAACTGGCATGGCCGCCACACTCAATCGATTCATCAGCAGATCGTCAGATAAGTGCCGGCCTTTCTTTCAGCTCTTAAGGAAAAACTTAAAATTTCAATGGACCCCTGAGTGCGACCAAGCATTGCAAGCACTCAAAACCTATCTTTCTTCACCATTATTGCTCTCTACTCCAACTCAGGGGGAGACGTTATATTTGTATCTAGCGGTCTCGGATCACGCGGTCAAAGAGGACGACGAAAATCAAAAGCCAATTTATTATACGAGCAAGATCCTCCTTGATGCCGAGCCCAGATACCTTTTGCTTAAGAAGCTCGCGATGGCACTCGTCAGTGCCTCCTGCAAGCTCTCTCACTATTTTTAGTCCCACACCATTGTGGTTATTACGGAGCACCCACTTCGGTCCATCTTCAAAAAAGCAGACTTTTCTGGAAGAATCTCAAAGTGGGCGGTCGAACTGGGCAGTATGACATTTAATACCGACCCAGGACTGCGATCAAAGCCCATATTTTGGCTGATTTCATTGTTGAGTTCGTTTCTCCGAACTCGGCTTCGACCCAGCCCGGCACCGAACTGGGGGGCATAGGGCATGAGAATGAAGTCACCGAGGTCGACGAACTTTCTCAAAGCCAAGTCCTTAACTCGGCATGGAGAGTCTTCGTCGACGGCTCGTCTACCTCCAAGAGAGCTGGCGCGGGCATAGTCCACCAATCGCCAGAAGGATTGGTCATAGAACAAGCTTTGACCTTGGACTTCAAAGCAACAAACAACGAAGCTGAGTACGAGGCTCTCATTGCAGGACTAAACAGCGCCCGAATCCTCGGAGCCCGGCAATTGGTGGTCTTCAGCGATTCACAATTGGTAACTAGCCAGCTAACTGGAGACTACCAAACCCGGGATGACAGGATGGCGGCCTACTTAGCCCTCGTAAAGAAACTGCTCGCTCATTTCCAGACAGCCGAGGTCAAACAGATCTCCAGAGATACTAACACGCACGCTGATGCGCTCACAAACCCGGCCTCCGCTGTCGAAGCAGGAAAGAAAAGAACTGTTAAGGTTGGATCGATACCAAGATCAAAATTAGAGCTCCACCCATCTCGGCAGGTTTTGTGCCTTAATCTAGGCCCAAGTTGGATGGACCCGATCACTTCCCACCTCAAGGACGATCAGCTCGCCAAAGACAAGAATGAAGCTCACCGGATCAGACTCAAGGCAGCTCGATTCTGACTGTCCCCCGAAGGCAGGCTCTACAGAAAATCCTTCACAGGTCCTACCTCCAATGCATCCATCCGAGCAAGGTTGACGACTTTTTGTACGAGATCCATGAAGGAATCGGCGGAAGCCACATCGGAGGACGGTTGCTGGCATACTGAGCTATAAGCCAAGGTTACTGGTGGCCGTATATGCAGAAGGAAGTGTGAAAAGTGCAAGAAGTTCTCCCATTCCCTTCATCAGCCAGCACAGGACCTGAGCCCCCTTTCTAGCCCATGGACCTTCGCCCAATGGGGGCTGGACATTGTGGGACCTCTCCACCGGGCTCCAGGAAACAAAAGATGGTTGATAGTTGCCACGGATTATTTCACGAAGAGGGTAGAAGCTGAACCACTGTCCTCCATCACCGAGAGGGATTCCAAGAATTTCGTATGGAAGAATATCATTACAAGGTTCGGCATCCCCAGGACCCTGATCTCGGACAACGGGACTCAGTTCGACTCCAATTTCTTCAGAGACTTCTGCCAAAAGCATGGCATCAGAAAACACTACTCCAGCCCGGCGTACCCGCAAAGCAATGGTCAGGCCGAAATCTCTAACAGAGTACTACTTGACGGCCTGAAAAAGCGACTGGACCGGGCGAAAGGAAGATGGGTAGAGGAGCTCCCTAGCGTGTTATGGGCGTACAGGACAACCCCGAGGCGTTTTACTTCGGCAACACCTTTCTCTTTGGCCTATGTGATGGAAGCGGTCATTCTGTTAGAAATTGGCCTCCCTACCCTGAGAACAGAACTTGTTGATCAAGACCGAAATGAGATGAACCTAGCAATGGAGCTGGACCTGGCCGACGAGCGACGAGAAGCAGCGGCCATACGGCTGGCCGACTACCAGCAACGGCTAGCCAGAGGGTATAACGAAAGAGTCAAGGAAAGGAGTTTCTCAGTAGGAGAACTGGTCCTGAAGAAGACCCTCCCGGCTGGCAGGGATCCAAACGAAGGCAAACTAGCCCCGAACTGGCATGGCCCATTCAGGGTGGTTTCGGTAGCAGAGCGATCTTCAGATAAGCTCGAGGACTTGGAAGGCAGGCGGTTGTCGAGACCATGGAATGCATCCCACCTAAAGAAGTTCTTTTTCTAAGAGATGTAATGAAAATTTCATGAGGAGAGGAGTTTCTCAGTAGGAGAACTGGTCCTGAAGAAGACCCTCCCGGCTGACAGGGATCCAAACGAAGGCAAACTAGCCCCGAACTGGCATGGCCCATTCAGGGTGGTTTCGGTAGCAGGGCGATCTTCATACAAGCTCGAGGACTTGGAAGGCAGGCGGTTGCCGAGACCATGGAATGCATCCCACCTAAAGAAGTTCTTTTTCTAAGAGATGTAAAGAAAATTTCATGATCAATAAAAGGAGCATTCGCCCTGTCATCAATTTGTGCCACCTTATCAGAGTTCGGCAGCATGGGTTCATACATCCTGAGACTTACCTCGGGTTCATACACCCAGGCTTCTCAAAACTTTGGGTTCACGCACCCAGGGACTGACTTAGGGTTCATACACCCAGTCGCTCCTAAAACTCTGGGTTCATACACCCTGGGACTGGCCTCGGGTTGATACACCTAGGCTTCCTAAAACTTTGGGTTCAAGCACCCAGGGACTCACTTAGGGTTCATCACCCAGTCGCTCCTAAAACTCTGGGTTGAAACACCCTGGGATTGACTTCGGGTTCATACATCGAGGCTTCCCAAAACTTTGGGTTCACGCACCCAGGGACTGACTTAGGGTTCATACACCCAGTCGCTCCTAAAACTCTGGGTTCATACACCCTGGGACTGACGTCGGGTTCATACACCCAGGCTTCCCAAAACTTTGGGTTCACGCACCCAGGGACTGACTTAGGGTTCATACACCCAGTCGCTCCTAAAACTCTGGGTTCATACACCCTGAGACTGACCTCGGGTTCATACACCCAGGCTTCCCAAAACTTTGGGTTCACGCACCCAGGGACTGACTTAGGGTTTACACACCCAGTCGCTCCTAAAACTCTGGGTTCATACTCCCCCCGAGACCGATCCTGGGTAATGGCTCGCACAGCCGAGTTCCTCAAAATTCTGGGTTCACCTCGGCCAATAGCTGTCTTCACAAAGACAGCAGCAGAAGCACTGAGATACAGAAAAGCAGTGCCAGTACAGAAAAAAGAAGCACAGAGATGCAGAAAAGCAGTGCAAGTACAGAAAAAGCAATAGATACAGAAAAACACAGTCCATTTGAGATTGGAACAAACTTCATTTTTTATTAATTGTAATTTCACCATTACATGGGTTGCAGAAAAGCAAAGAAAAATACAATAAGGAGGCTCGCAGTCCTCTAAAAACAAAAAAAAGAAGGGAGGCTTGGAGATACTGATCTTCATTGGTCCTCAGCTTGGAGGCTTCTCGATCTGGTCCTGAGTGCCAGGAGCTCTACAATACGCTATGGTCAGTGAGACCAAAGTTTGCAAACAAGCTCAAGCTCCTGGTCCACAGCGGACGCCTGGATCGCCACAGAACCAAGTCTGCAACAAACTACCAACCACATCAACAGGAGTTGATATCCTTGCAGCCGCTTAGGCGGGAGTTGATCGAGGACGCGCGTTCAGAGAGCGTGTGGTCCATGGTGACCAGATTCAGAGAGCGCCAGACCACGATCACCGGGTACAGTCCCTCCCGGAGGGAGTTGTTTTCAATCGCAAAGAATTCACTCAGAACAGGGGTTTTTAAAGGACTCCTAAGGGATGAAACTACCAGAGTGTCCGGCAGAGGCGGGCGGATCCTCATGGCTGCAAGGGATGAAAGGGGCCACTGGTTTGGTTTCTGTTCTCTCTTCTTTGGCAGACTTACCGCCCCTATTTATAGGAGGGAGGAGGGCTTAGTTCTCAAGGGCCTATTTATGGGGTGAGGTCTCCCATGCCTCGCGTGGAACGCATGTTTCTTATGAATTGGCTGGCGGGTCCGATGGTGACAATTGGAGCCATCTGCTCGTTTTCCGCATTGATCGTACCGCGGTACTTATTGCTATTTATGAGCATCGGAATGCGGGATATCAGGGCGAATAACCATGAAGACCGCTAGGTATCCTCTTTTCAACTCAGACAACTCTCATACCACAGCATTTAGCCGGAGTCAAACAAAAAGAAGCCGAACTCAAAAAGAAAAGACAGGAGAGAACTCGATTGAACAACTTAGCTTTTCATTCGAAGGAAAAAAGATTACAAGTGGGTCACTTTACACTTCAAAGGATAAAAAGGTTACAAATTGAAATCAGGAAATACAATGTATTCAAAAGCTGTAGGGACTTCGGCGACTTCGTCCGCATCCTCACTGCTTCTCCAGGGGACCGGCGGTCTCAGCAGCAGCCGCGGCCGTCTCTGAAGACTGTCTGCAGGCGGGATAGGTGGGGCATCGCCCGCAGAAGAGAGAGATGGAGCACCGTCCAAAAGGGGGGCAGCAGAGGGCGCTTCGACCCAGGGACTCTCGGTCAGTGGGGCAGGACTCGGTTCAGGTTCCGGGCTTGAATACTTCGATAGGTTCTGGTAGACCGGGTGATCCTCAGAAACCCCCACCTCTTTCAATGCGGCCCGGCATCCCTCCTCGAACACAATGGAGGTCATCTCCTCCACCTATCTTTCATATTCCTCCGTGGTCCGGTCCACTCCCTTGTGGAAGGAGGCATGGGCTTCGGCCCGCAGCGAAGACTTGAAATTGGCATTCTCCTTCTATAGCCGCTCCACTTCGGCACGCTGAGCTGTCAGTTCGGCATTTTCCCTCTGCAGCCTCTCCACTTCAGCACGCTTAGCGACCAGTTCGGCACGCTGCCTCGACGATTCCGCCGCCGACTCTGCCTTCAGTTTTGCCAGCTCAATCTCCAGTTCGAGCGACCTTTTCGTCTTCACCTGAATCTCACCCCTCAGCTGGTAGGTCGTCGACATAAGATCGGTAGTGCTGGCCAGTGCCACGTCCATTTGTACATTCAGCTCGGCGTTGCTCTTCATCAAGTCCGCCAGCTCCTTCCTGAGCTTCTCCCTCTTGGACTCCAGTTGAGAAACCCTGGAGACATTTTTGTCGCTCCTTTCCAACACCAACTGGTGCCTCTGAACATTCTGCAAAGGAAAACGGATTAGACAAGAGCAGCCGGAACCAAGTTCATCAGAGATGCACCAGGAATACTTACTAGGAGAGCGGCCTGAATCGCCGAGGCCAGCAGATTCTCGTTGTCGGACTTTGCATGCCGCTCCATGTCGCGCAGGAGGGCGCAGGCTTTGGCGAGAGCCCCGATGACAAGAGGGTCCCCCAACACCCGGTCCTCCACATTCAGGGGCCCCCCGGGCTGAATCTCCAGCTTTGGCCTCCACGTTGCCAGCATGACGGCACGAGACCCGGAGGCCGATCCAGATCCTTGCCCCAAAGGTCCGCTGATTTCGCGGGCCATCTTGGCAGCAGCATTGTTCGCTGGCGCGCTCTTTTCAGGGGGAGCTTTACCTCTAGGGACGTGTGCAGGCGTCTTGCCCTTTGGGGACTGCTCAGCCCCCAAGTCCTTTCCCCCCACTTTGGGCTTCTTTTTGGGCAGAGATCCGTCCCTCGCACGCTCGGGGGAGCGTCTTCGCTCTCCCTTGCTCGGGGTGATGACAAGGGCGGATGTAACGGTGACACCCCCCGAGCCTGAAGCCGCGCGGGCGCTAGCAGAAGAAGGCGCTGCGGAGGACGAAGACCCATGCCTGAATTTGGCCGCCAGATCCTTGGTTCCCGGCACGAGCGAGTTGCCTTCCATCCCCTCTCCTTGATCGGATGAATAAGCCTCCACGGCCTCTCTTAAGCTTGATGACCCCGAGCTGGCGGAGGCGGACGCCTCGGCACCGGATGCAACTCGGCTAGCAACCAGATCAGTAAACAGAATCCCCCCGTGCATGGCCAAAGTGACGGAAGGGAAATCAGTCTGTAGCTCGTCCCCCAACGCTGCCCCGATCCTCTTGTAGTGACCGCGGTACCTCGGCGTATAGCCTAGCAGCTTCCAAGCCGCCGTGTTCTCGTACCCGGTGTACTTTTCGACCTTTTTATGGTCGGCGACGTTCTTCTTCCACCCGTCATGCGCCGCTCGACGCTGCCTCTCCCGCAGTTCTGCACAATAAAGAAGGTTATCAGTTAAGGGTGGACGAAATAAGCGAAATGGAGGGATGATGTTTACTTGGGATGACCCCGAGATGGCGCGGGACCATGTGTGTGCTGTCCTCACCGGCGCCGAACTCCCAGTCCCTCGAGACGCAGAAAAGGTCATCCTCGGCGTTCTTACCCGAATCTTCCAAAGCCAAGACGAAGCCCTTTCGGAGCTGTTTCACCCGGAGATAGTAGTTGCCTCCCCCGGCCTTACAGATGTCATACACATCCTCGATGTCGTGGACACCAAGGTGATCCCCAAAACCTCGTTCAATTTTACTGTACCCATGACGACCTTGTAGCCGTTGGGCATCAACTGGCAAGGGGCAAGAGACCAAGCGCTGAGGCAGGCCCTGAGCAGGGGATATTGGGGAAATCTAACCCTGCCCTCGATCACAGAGATCAAGGGGAACGGCATCCAACCGCTGGACCAGCAGCGCAGGGCATGGTCACAGGGAGTCGCCGGCCTGAGGCGAACTCCCTCCAGGATATTGTACGCTCCCCTAAACCAAGCTATACCCTCAGATGTCCCTAACTGGAACCTAGGACTGGCCATTTCTACAGTCTAGGAGATGAGAGAGTCAAGAAAACCTAGAGGGGAAAAACCCTAAAAAGACAGAGGCTCGAGATGACTTACAGGAGTAGGAGGGCGAGTTAAGGATGAGAATCAGCCTGAGCACACGATATCTTCGATGTCTAGCAGTCGTCCTCGCCTGAACCTCTGGAAAGATCTTGAGAGTAAAGACGAAGAATAGAACGAAAACCAGAAGTGAAAATAAAGAAGGCAGAGCAGAGGAAGACGCCCCTATTTATAAGGAGAAGGAAGCCCTCCTTGGGCGCCATTTAGGAATTCGAAAAGACAGCGTCGCGATTCGCGCCTGTCTCATCAATTTGACGGTACAGTCAGCAATGAAACGACACGTATGACTCCCGGCTCGATTCCCGTGGTAAGCATGGCGCGATATTGATTACCTCGAAGAGTCGGAATCGCGCCGAGAAATGATCGAACGTCTCCAGTCGGACTCTCTAGCTTTCGACCTCTAAAGGCTAGGGCCCCTAAGAAGTCATAAGCTAGGGGGCAATCGTGTGGGGAGATTTTCAAGGCACTAAGATTATGTTGATCTCGACGATAAGACGTCAATTAGCGCACCCACGTGCCGTCCAAACACACCTCGGCAGCAGGGTCAGAGCCTCAGCCGAAACCGGCTTGACTTCGGCTGTCTATGCCGAGCTCGGCTACGAAGGCTGACCTCGACTGTACGCCTAACCCCGGCTGAGGAAGCCGGGTCGGCAGCCGAAATGAATAAAAAACTATGCTCTCGCCCCTACGTCCGCCACGTCATCGGACACGTGGCAGAGTACGGGCACGAGCCATTGGAATAGATGGGCCATCCCAGCCGTCCACAACCTTCGCCAGATCCCTGACAAGGCGGCATCCAGCTGTTGTGGCCAAATCAGGGCAGGGCCTGAGGACGGATCCGATGGGACCTCAATTACCAAAGGCTTGAGACATGATCAGGCCCAACATGACGCGCATGTAAGATTGCGACATGGGCTGATCGGACTGGCATTAAATGCTTCGTGGGCTATGATGGACCCGCATTTATTACTTTGTCGGCTAATGAGATCATTCCCATCAAATCAAGGGGCCCACTCGAAGATATCAGGTAGAATCCTCTATAAATAGAATGACATTCCATAACAAAGGTATGCACAAACACTCCCTCTTGAGCCGTTACTCTGTCTCACTTCTCCCTCTTCTTTCTCTGTTTAGTTCATAAACTAACTTAGGCATCGTAGAGCCTTGCGCCACTCAGGCCAGGGTCCTCTGACCGTTTATTCCTCCCCTTTCAGGCTTAAAGGCAGCTAACCTTCATCATATGTTTGGATAAGTCCTACCAGGCACCCCGTAGTCTTGTGAGTTATAGTTTTTGCACTTACATTTATCATTAGCTACATAATACTCTTGGTCTTCTATTGAGTAAGATGTAAAAAGATGCATTCATAGATGCGGAATTGCAAGCGCAAGTATATGGTATTCAACCTCCCAAGTTCAAGAAAGTGGATAGAGAAAACAAGTTTACAAATTGGAAAGGACTTTACACGGAGAGCTTTGTATTGAATGGTGGATCCATCAACTTTAATTTCCTTGAGGAGGCCAGTATCATCTTAGAAAAATGAAAAATCTCAGGGAACTCCTTGCCCTTCATGGTTCAACCCTTGTTTGTTTAATATTATAAAACTTCTAATTTCTTTTTTCCAAACAGCGTCACTTCAAGTGTTGCCCCTTGAGCATGTTCTATATGCTATATACAGAAACCAAAAAAAAAACTCATTGTAAATATACACCAAAACTATATTTTTTTGGGATTTGACATATTAATCCCCCTTAAACCCTACATTCCCAATTTCATTACTGAAATTGAATTAATGTCACCAGAGTCGTTTGACCCTGGTCCACATTATTTTTTACTTTTCTGCCTTGGACCGGGGATCCAAATGTTAAAAGTTGAAAAGCCAATACATTAAAAACTTTGGGCTATCTTCTTATTTAGACATGCATCCCATGATATCATGAGTTTTTAAATTTTTTACATTCGGATCCCATGATATCATGGGATCTAGGGTAGAAAAGTGATTTTCAGTCATGAAATTGGGGAACAAGGTTTAAGAGGATTAATATGTCAAATCCTCCATATTCTAATATAATTAACGAATTCAAGATGCTAATGAAAAACGAGTTTGATGCACTACTTTCTTTGTCCCAATAGATTATGTCCTCATGTAGATAAGGTGACTCTAAGGGGACCTGATTTCAACCAAAGGTTATGAATCATGTTTTTGATTCACTGGATCAATCTTTCAAACTATATTGACAGTCGGGATCCTCTATCACCTTTGTTGTACGGTAATGATGAGTGGATCAAGTCCGGATCCTCAATCACCTTTGTTACACGGTAATGATGAGTGGACCAATCATCGTACACCATTTTTCTTCTTCAGAAAAAAAAAAAAAAAAAAAATTTTTATCACCGAAGTGGCTTTTCCCTTTCCATTCAATATGAGAAAAAGAGAAGGGCAACAGAAATTTCCTATCCTCTAACATGTCTACTACACGTCACTGGGGACAAAAACAAACGTATCCATTCTCTACCTCACACTTGTCTGCACTGAATCCAATCTTTTCATTCCATGCATCAATCCAATTGGGCTTTTCAAAACCAAACCTCATCCTCATCCTCACCCTCACTTTGCTAATTATCTCTCTTTCTTCTTCTTCTTCTTCTTACGAATTCAGTTCAGTTCAGTGAACGAGAGGAGAGTAGAGTTAAATGGGTTGCGGATCGTCGAAGCGAGTAGAAGCCAAGGTCGCTGCTGACGTGTACCGACCGGCCCCCGCCAGCATCGCCCTCTTCGACATCAACACCATCGAGGAGCCATGGCTCATCTCAACCGTCCATCATCACCAGCCATCCTCCAAGCCCATCTCGCACGTGCCGGCCCCCATACTAGAGAAGCTCGACACGTTCGAGATCGCCTCCGACGCCCCCTACTCCTGGTCCGAAGTCAGCAAAGCTCTCCAACACCTTAAACCCTCCCTCCAATCACCAACACCAACACCACCACCACCACCCGATGCCCACGTTTGCCCCGCCGACGACAACAAGAACCCCATCCCAAAGAACCCCTCCTTCCACACGCTTGAAGAACTCGACGCCCAACTCTCCACCAAAAAGAAAGACTCGGCCCGAGTAACGAAACTCAACGAGTCGTCCCGAGTGACGGTAGCTCCCCCGGCGCCACCGGTGGAGGTGGAAGGAATCCGGCCGTTGAGGGAGAACAGTTTCATCATCAGGGACCGGCTCGAGAAGGAGGGGAAGGCCGATAGCTGGCCATCCGGTGGGGGGAGAAGGCGGCGTGACCCGCTGAGTGAGTTTCCGGAGAAGTGCCCGCCGGGAGGGGAGGAAGCGGTAGTGTTGTACACGACGACGCTGAGAGGGGTGCGGCGGACGTTCGAGGATTGCGAGAGGGCAAGGGCAGCGGTGGAGGGTTGGCGGGTGATGGTGGACGAGAGGGACGTGGCGTTGCATGGGGGTTACCTGGTGGAGCTGAGGGAGCTGTTGGGGGAGGGGGTGGTGGTGCCGAGGCTGTTCGTGAAGGGGAGGTATGTGGGAGGGGTGGAAGAGGTGGTGGAGCTCAACGAGTCGGGTCGACTCGGCCAGTTGCTTGACTCAGCTGGAGTGGGGAGGGGTGTGGGAAGGAGGGAGTGTGAGGGGTGTGGGGGTGCCAGGTTCGTTCCTTGCCTTGGGTGCAGTGGGAGCTGTAAGGCTGTGGACAATGATGGAAATGGTATGGTGAGGTGTGGCTTGTGCAATGAGAATGGGTTAGTCCATTGCCCTCTTTGCCATCCTCAATAAAATCTCTACTTTGAAGACTCGGATGAGTCAGCTCGACTCGGGTTATATTTTCTTTTCTATAAGGCTTTGAGTTTCCCTATATTTGACTCGGTCTTCATCCAAACCCGGTGACTCAGCTGAGTCACGCACTAGTCCACTACTCGAGTTTTCCTACATTGCTTACATGCAATTATCTGATGATAGTGATAATCATAGTCAAGGCAATTGTGTATTCCCATGCTATATCTATTATTGTAAGAAATATGTTCAAAACAAACAGTACTGTGATGCTTTTTATTAGTGGCTTGAAATATTGGTAAACGGAAAATCGTGTATTATTTTTTATGGACTTCATGATTTCATGAAAAATGAAATTTCAGTTAGCCCAGATAATTGTGTTTTATTTATTTATTCATTTATTTATTTTTATTTTTACTGTATTTGATTTGAAGAAGAAAAAAAATGAAGTGACAAATGAGGCTAGAGTGGGAATTGGAAAGTAATTCTTGCAGGCGCGCCCAATTGTTATTTTATGGAAATAAATCAAGATGAGGTGGGATACAGTGCCCCGTGACCATCCTTAATTCAAATGCTAGAAAAGTCAAAGTTCTATCTACATCGCTCCCTTGTCCCCAAGTGTGATCCAAATGTCACAACCCATAAAACAAACATATACAACTTTTTTTTTTAATTTTTTTGATAACACAGGAACCCGCCGACCCTCCTCCGGTAGATCATTGGTAAACTTACGGATACATAGAACCACCCACTCCTCCGGTTGATCATTAGTAAACTTACGGATACGTAGAACCACCCACTAGCCCTATATATCGGTTAAGACCCTAAAGGGATTCGAAGATAGGACCTCCAGATTAAAATTGGACTTCCTAACATATACAACTTGACTTGAGGGTATGCGAGTTCATGAAGCTTATGCTTATCCATATGTATTTCTGTTGTGTACGTATGAGCTAGTTATACATATGCCTCAGACTGGACCACCCAAATTCTAGCCCTGTACTTTCAGATAAGGCACCTATACTAGTCTAATAGGTAGGATACAAACTCTAATAAATGTTTAGATTAACCGACAAAATTATCATCTAGTAAAAGTTATACGTACAAATAAACTTATCATATTATAAACGTGGTGCAAGCAAATTAACTTGTAAAAAAAAAAGGTACTTAGTTTCTTTAGACCTTCATGTCTATTTGAAAATGTGACCTCTGATTACTTTTTTAATCGGTAAAAAAAAAGTCTTGAAATAAAGGAACTTGCTATACAGGCTAAATCAGTGATACATTAACATGAGTTCCTAGGGATCGATCTCATGCATGTGTTAGAAATAAAGGACATGTTTCTTTAAGAAATTCCTAACAGGAATTTCTCATATTGTGGATTTCTAATATTGGCATGATGGATGTTCTCTTAGCATTTCAAATGTCATGTTTTTTTTGTTGGAATCCATATCCCAACCCTTTAAATTTCCAACCCACCTGAATAGTCATGAACAGCCTTTGGAATTCTTTGAATCGCAGTATTTAAATACAAGATGAGAGACAATGATTAATTGTAATCCATGTGGGGACAACATTTGGATAATCTTTTATTCTCTGGACACAAAGTCCAAGAATTCTGGTAAAGAAACATGCCCTAATTAGGTGACAACATGTACACAACCATGAGCATGTTGACTTAAGCAATGTTACATTTATTTAAACTACTTTAGGGATTGTTCTTTTGTAAGAATCTAGAGAATTCTAGTATGTAAAATTATGACATTTACAATGTTGTCCCGCATAAGAACCATTTGCAAATGCTAAGGATGTTGGAATTCAAAGAATGCAAAAGGATATTGTGATTTTCAAGTTTTTAAAATTTAAGATTCTAGCAAAGAAACATAACATTTACAAATGCCATAGGAAAAGTCATCATATCATTGTTGGAAATAATCAACATGACAAATTCTTGTCAAGAATTCTGCTAGAAAAAAGACCTTGAGTAAAATGGACACAAGTTACTTCAATCTCATTAGACATTTCTTCCAATTCAATGCTTCTATTAAAGCCTAAAGAGTGTATTTCCATGTAAAATCTAATGGAACATTTAAATAGTGGCACACTTGATTGGATCATGATGAATTATTTTCATTAATGGTGCCAATTCATTCATTTTTCTACTTCAAAAAAATGATCTCCATATTATTCTCGATCTTTTTAAGCTATGTTAGCTTCTTTTTATCATGTACTAGTATATCTTTACATCCTCGAAGTTAAAGTCTAAAAAAAAAGAGGGTTTTATTTGAATAAGAGCCAGACTAAAAGAAGGTCCCAATCGAGTAAGTCCCAATCGAGCATCTGAGCCTCAAAGTAGCCACCGGCCACAAACTTGGTTACGTGGTTTTGTGAACTTCTTAGCCACAAAGATGTTAGCTCTAAAAGCTGGTGGTGACGGCATATCCATGTCTTGTCCTCTTGATTGTTTTTTATTGTGGTGGAATGGTAGGGTGGCATCCGCATATCCTAGAATACATTAATACATGGTCCGAAATTTCGAAGGAAGAAAAGAACAAATCTTCGGGTAAAACAAACACACATTCTCCAATGAAACCAATACACCTTTTGCCAAAAGAAAAATTACAATTAGCCAAGAGCTGATATGGTTTTCAATTAACTTTCATCCGCACATCATGCATGTCCCACACCATTAGAGCAATAGATAAATTGTGTGAACTATGGACCTTGCAAAAGGCTGTAATTAAGGTCCCGACCCTTACTAGTGTGATCATTACTAATTAGTTGCATTTTAGCTAATTAAGTGGGATTAAAGTTTAAGTGACTCCGATTTACTATTAGGGTCGTGTGTGAAGTTTCGTTGAGTTCTGAATTTATATGGGTACAATAGGAGATAATTTGCATTTTTAGGAAGTTTCAAAGGGTTTTTAGTAATTTTAGTTTTTCAGATTTTGGGTGCATTGGGTAAGTTTCATGATCATTTCCCGAACTTGTCTCTTCAGTTGCGTTCCGATCCGACGCATCGAAGACCCCCAAATCGTAAGCTTTAGTTGATCATGGACTAAACCATAATTTCAAAAAATCACATTCCCAATTAAAGAGATCAGCCCAAGCCCAATCCATTCACTCTTTCTTCCCCACTCTTTCTTATTCTCCTTCTCCTCTATTCTCCATTGATCCTAGTGGAGATCGAAGCCACTCCAAGCTCCATTGATCACTATCATCATCTTCCCCAACCTAACACGAGCCCCTTCATCCATTTCTCAAGCCTTCCACCCATTTGTTCATCTCTAGGTAAGCTCCTAACCTCTTAGCTTATAGGGTCTCCATCTTCCTTGCTTAGAAATGGTTTAGGTTAGTTGTTTAGGAGCGGGTAGTGTTGATTTCCAAGAATTGGGAGTCATCGTGCGTTCTAAGCTAGGGTTTACTTTAGTCCGAGTGTTTTCAACCAAAGACGAGTGAATTTATGTATATGTACTGTATTATGTTGTTTCCTTTGATGATTTTAGTATTTGATTTCACTTTTAGACACCTTTAAGCTTATTTGATTCCAATTGAGAATTCTTATAGTAGATTAGATCTTAATTAAATGGAATAAAAATGTGGGGGATTGGTTGTTGTTTATTATTATTATATATATATATAGATTGGAGAGGGCTAGACCCTATTTTGCATGTTGATTATTAGGTGTAAGGAAGTGGTGAGATTTCTCCCTATTTTTAAATTGAAACAGATTCCAGAGGTTGTTTCTAAGGCCTCATGGCTGACCGTGAGAGGTCCAACGGTCGACGATTGAACCAGACACCTGAGCCCTTCGAGATTTCTACTCTAATTAACCTTACAGTGACCTCACGGTAAGCCCATGGATGGCCGTGGAATCACCCTTTTGCTTCTGTTTGGGAGGGTTGAACAACCACGCCCTTAAGAATTTTACTTTTATATATACTGCTACGAGCTTTATATACAGTCAGCCACGACCACCATAAAGGAACCATCGCAAAGCGTGGACAATCCCACGGTCGACCGTGGATACCCCACGGTCAACCTTGAAAGACCAATTCCCTATGGAAGGGGGGTTTTAAATTATGCTCCACAAACTTAGTGTTGGGACCCTTGGAATTACCTTTTGAGGACTCCAACGGTCCCATCACAAAATAAAAAAGAAGCATAAGTGAAAAGATAATTCAAATCATCTGAGGGAACCCGGCGCCTTCGAATTGTTCGTGGGACTAAAAGCTTCCAAAATAAGATTTTTATTGATAATTTTTGAATGCTTACTGCAATCTCTAATAACCCTTTTATAGGGTTACCGTTGACAAAAATACAGAAAGAGAGTCCTAACCAAACTAAAACTAGTGGAGAGATTTTAGGAAAAAAATGAAGTAGTCCTAATCTAATGAAATATAAAAGGTGAAATCAAAATAGGAATATATATATATATATATGAGGATTGTTACGATCCTCCCCACTTGAAAGAAACCTTATCCTCAAGGTTGAAGAATTGAGGCCGCCGGGGTCAAATCCTAAATGAAAGTGGTCCAGTTGCTACAATAGTGTTACCTCGTCCTTAAACTCTGGAGTGTCCTCCTGGGCAGACATATAAAAGTGCACATGATGCCTTGTTGCATGATGTCTTATATGCTTTTGATTGAGTCATTCCATTAATAGTGATCTCCTGGCTATTGATCTTGAATTGCATCCACTTCTTAGAAAAGTACCATAAGACATATCCTAAGGTTTGTAAACTATTCAGCACCAAGGATCATGTCACATCCTTCAAACTCTACGAGATAGAAATCAACAGCCAATTGAGTCTGAGGGATGAAAAAGGAAACATCAGGGCACACACCATGGTTTAGTAGTGTTTCACCATTGGAAACTGTGACATAAAGCTCATCAGTAGTTCGGATTGGAATATCAAATCGTGTTGTAACTGGAGCCCACAAAAAATTATGGATGGTAGTTATGTCGCGACCCTGGACTGGGTCCCCGACCTAATCCGGGATCTCTTGCGAACTAATGGTGAAGATGATAATGCCATGACGGTGCAATGGTTTAATTGGCCAATACGTACACAGATTTGAAGAAGAACATTTCATCCGTACACGTGATTTCCCACAGGGTTCCGCGGTGAGGATCTCACATACAAGTTATTTGCATTTGGGATGCGGAAGCATGTAGCAAATCAAGTATAACAATTCATTAGATGATACAAGTACACAAAATCATGATGTGATAGTGAGCAATGATCATTATCATTTTCCATAAAAAGTAAAGTTAAAAGTTTATATAAAATGTGAATTAGTTTATCATTCCACAAAAAAATAATGGCCAACAAGGCCAGTACAACCCAAAAGAATTTCCCAAAATGTTGTTAGTCACAATTCCCAAAATGTGTCGAAATCTCAAGGCTTGACCGAATGCCTACATGACATCGCCAACCTGCCATTCACCTACGCATTGCGGCTCGCCGGCCGTCGCCTCAAGCTCCTCCTCAAAGGCAATGGGGTCTGGACCAGAGTACCAAAGAGTGGGTCAGACACTATGGTCTGGCAGGTCGATGAAAAGATATAACAACAATAAAGTAAAGTAATGATACATTCAAAAACACTAAAACCTGCTTAAATAATAATTCTCAATGGAAAAGAATGCATCATTAATTAGAAATACATGAGCAATATAAAACATGTAGAGGTACCAACGAATCAGGAACTAGTAAGATGGCAACCTCAAAAAGCTAAATCATTTATCACTAAAGTGGTGAGAGCATATCGGGGCGTTGACCTCAATTACACAAGGTGAAGAGAGTCAGCGATCATATATAAATACATATAACTATACAGGACCGCGGTAGCGAACCGGGTATCGGGACGAGACGAGGTCCAAGCTGCAGCTGGCGGGACGGGAGGGGGACCTCCAAGTCGGCGAATCAGACTGACAAGGTCGTCCAAGCTTAGTGGTGTCGACACATAGGTAATATGCAAGAAATTGGGACAAGTACGTATATCGATATGAAGTAAAACACATACACAAGCGGGATGGGGTGCCCATAGGCACAAATAACACATTTGTATCGAGTCATGCATAAACAGTGTGGGCGATGTGCTAAAATACAATTCTGGTATTTTCGGGGCATAACTAGTCATATGACTTGAAGTTTGGAGGGCACATGTGAAATTCGGGTAAAATACAACATAAATGGATTTCCATAAGTTTCGAGTCCAAGCGTTGAGGGCTCAAGATTTACATCAATGTGAATAGGGTCCTGTATGTTGATTTTGATATAGATTTGGTACTCCATGAGGATTAAAGACATTTCGGTTTCCCCATGTACATTGACAAGCCCTCAACGAATCTCCGCGATGGGGTTTCTTTCTCAACCGGACTCCATACAACACCTCTTAGGTCTCTCCATTGCACTGGGGCTCCAAACAATACCTCCCCAAGCCTTAGAGTAACATTTCATGTCCTTTTGCATTGACCCAGGTGTCGGATGTGATTTCCGGACCCGATGTGGGTGGAAACATAGTGTTATATAGAGCGATACTTGAAAATACCGACCAATTCTGAGAATTCCCGACAAATCCTCAGAATGGTAATATGTGTGATCGCCAGTCATAGTAAATGGCCATGACTCCGTTTGATCGCCTCCATGCGGGAAATTAAGGGTCCCACTTATCACAACGCCGCCGGCGATGCGTGATGGTCTCATCAATATTATTTTGGGTCATAGTTATGGAATCAGCCCATCTTTAAAATTCGATATGAGTGAAAAGACTAAATTCCATGCATTTGGAAGAAAAATAGCTGAAATATGAAATAGGTAACATAATGCTGAATTCTATGGGTTGCTGCATGCTTGTTGCCCGATTTTTAATAATTTTCCTGTAACTCAGATTGCTCTCAAATTTTATATGGGGTCAGTTTATATGTTGATAAAGTCCCATATTTAATATTGGATTTTTCTGAGTATTGAAACCTTATGAAATAATGGACAAAGTCTGAACAAAAATGCTGGGATTCCTGCACTGTACAATCTGGCCCATGACGCAGGTCCACTCTCCAAATTCTTATAATTTTTACAAAACTCCAATTAGTCTAAAATCTTTATGAGACTTAATGGACCCAAATAGGAGTCTCCTGTAAATTTCTCATGAATTTTGGATTAACATAACCCTTGATGATTGTGCGCATAATGCCAAATTAACCTGCAGGATTTTCTGCACTGCAGAATTTAGTCCATGACCGGGGTCCACTGTTTGAATTTTGAAAATTCTATAAAGCTCCAATTAATCTGAGATTTTTATGGGAGTTAATGGATCCAAAGAGGAAGCTCATTTTATGGATTTCCAATGAACAGAGGCCCTTGTGATTATGTGCACAAGTCCCGGTTAACATGCTGAATTTTCTGCAGTACAGAGTCCATAACTCAGGCCCGCTGTCCTATTTTTAATAATTTCTTGAAAAATCCAAATCAGTTGAAACCAAATCTCACTGAAAGACAACTGGTATGAGAATATTCAGAAAAATCAGTGAGTTTTTATTCAAATTAGAAGTCATTGAATCAGAGAATTGAAAACAGTGTACAGGTTTTCAAAATCTGGTGCAGTCTGATTTACATATTTTGATTGGTTAAGAGATTCTAAACTTGGGTTCAGAAGTGTCTTATCATAGCCCCAAATACACAAGATTTCAATATGAGACATAGCATAAAATCACTCCAAATTCGATTGAGATGATGACTAAAGGTATAATCAATTATTGCATGCAATAAAGGAATTCCTATCATCAAATTGCAATCCCAAAGAAAAGTCAAGCACTATTTATCTATTTTCATTCAGTTAAAAAAATTGAAAATACTAGGAAATGATAATAAATAAATAAATAAATAAGTAAAAAGGGGTTGGGTGCCAATATTCATTGAGGGGGATCAACTCCGTTCACCGGATACCCTCCTCGAATCCCTTGGCGGGGAAAGGGTAGGCTTTATTTGAAAACATGCATGTAAGGATGCTTGAAAAAGGGTCAAAAGCACATGCGACATGATGCTCAAAATGAAAGCCTAGGTGCCCACTACAACGTTGGTCTAAAGATGAGAGGACTAAGGCGCCCGATCGATCCAGGGAAAGATCACCTAGAGAAGTGGACTATCGTCCGTCAGGCCCATCTTAAAACCAACAATCGCTTAGGGCAGGTTTGGGGATGGATACACACTAAGCTAACCTAACTTAGGAGAGAGTGAGGGACCTATGTGCCACTGTCAATCATAGGGAGTCCACTAGGGGGCTATCGCCGTAAGGCCTAGGGAGTCGCGTAGAAGGGTGGACGATGTCGCGGTCACTGACACCTAAGGGTCGGTGTTACTTAGTGCATTAAAGCGATAATAAAAGCATGGGTGGAAGATGGTTTTGAAAATATAGCATGTGCTGAAAATCCTTTTTCAAATATCAATGAATTCATGAATCAAGTATAGCCTACCCTAATAGCATGAAGCTTAATGGTAAAAATTGGCGGAGGTTGAATGAAGAAAAGAAATGCAAAATCTTTTCCTTGATTTTTGGGATTTTTTGATTTTTTTGGATTTTTGAAAATTGGCTAGAAGGGCCTAAATAGGGGTATGCATGGAACCTAATCTAACCATTCATCTCTTTTTACATTGAAGTGCATGGATGGGCTGACCCCATGAAAGGGGCAGCCCGCCTATCGCCGCTCTCCTAGTCCCTAAAAGACTAGATCAGATGGAGGGGATTAGAACGCAAATGATAGACACAATGAATGTAATGGATGCTTGAACAAGCAATTCAAACAAATGTATTAAGATGATGAATGATGGATGCGCACAGTAGTTGCAATTGGAGATCCAAAATGTACCCTATTAATATGATAATAAATTATTGATGAATGTGTAACTGAATGGCAGCCTAAAAAAAATGTACACAATTAAATGAACCTAGTGCAAATAAACTAAGATGAATCAAACTAAGGTAGTAATAGAAAGATCTCACCAATTTAATGCTAGAGTCTCGAATTTGACCATTGAGACCTTATAGGTGTTCTTTTCTTTTCTTTTCTTTTTTTGTTTTTTTTTTGGGGTCTTGGAAGCTGGGCTGTAAGTTGTATAGTGCAAGTGGGCTGAGATGGGTTTTGGCTCGGGTTGAATGGGTCAGTAAAGTGGGTTCAGGTATGATGATTGGCTAGTTGTAGGTAGGGTTGGCTGGTCCGATGGGTTTGTTGGGTTAAGAAATGGGTTGAACAGGTGAGTCACTTGCTGGGTTAATTTGGATCAATTGGCTGATGGGTTGAATTTGTGTAAGTGGGTTATGGAATAGTTTAATTAAAGCAAGTTGGTGGGATTTGGATGGGTTAGATGAGGGAGGTCTATTTGGAGGGTAGGTGGTGTGGCCCACGGTTTTGTCTGAATTGGGTTGGTGAGATGAGGGGTGATGATAGGATGGGGATGAAGATGACGCAGGGGGCTCTTGTGGTGGTATAGGTTTGATGAAGATGGGTCCTGCAGGTGAGATGATTGGTGAGGTGGAGGTGTACCAGGTGCTGTGTGCAAGGGACTGATGAGATCGAGAGGGAGTTGAGGCTAAGGGAAGAGATGGTGAGGCCGAAGGGATGTGCAGGGGACTGATGGGATCGAGAGGGAGTTGAGGCTAAGGGAAGAAATGGTGAGGCCGAAGGGATGTGCAGGGGGCTGCGTGGATTGCAGGAAGGAGGGAGAAAAGAAAGGAGAGAAGGAAGAGAGATAGTGTGTGCAGAGAGAGTGCAACGGTGAGTGTAGGGTGTGGGTGCAGTACAGGAGAGAGATGAAAGAGCAGCACAGTGGGTAGTTGTGTGGGAGAGAAGAAGAAGAAGAAGGGACGGCGAGGCGCCTGCGCAGTGGATTGTGTAGGGCATGTATAATGTGAGTGCAACGGCTGGGGAAGATGGGTGTGCAGGTGGTGGTGAAGGTGCAGTGGGAGGAAGAAGAAGAAGAAAAGAGGAAAAAACGAAAGAAAGAAAAGAAAGAGAGGGTGGTGATGTGCAATGGCAGCGAGGTGCGCAGGGAGGAGAAAAAGGAGGTGTACCTGGCGCAGGGGGAGAGGTCCGGCGGAGATGAAGCCGATGGAGGGCGGAGAGAGATGGGCTGCGGGGCTGTTGCGTGCGTGCAGGGGCTGCTGTGTGAGGCTGCTGCGTGCGTCAGGTGGTGGAGAGAGATGAGGGAGATCCTGTGACGATGAAAGGGAGAGGGTGATGATGATGGTGGAGTGAGGGGAGATGCGATGTAGGGAGAGAGATCAGGGGGAGGTGATGGATGGTTGATGGAGGATGGTCGTTGAGAGGGAGATCCTCCTCGGAGATGGGATGGCCCATGAGCTTAGCGTATATCCCCTGGATAGAGACGAGGGAGAGGGTGATGGGAGGAATCTGCGCATGGTTTTTGTTTAGATAGAGATTGAGAGTTAGAGATAGAGAGGGAGAGAGAGACGTCAGGGGGAATGGGAGCCCTCAGATCTGGGACTCTCGTTCCCAGATCTGTAGGACTCTATCTCCCTTATCTGGGCGACGGGCCATGCAACCTGGGCCAGGTCGGGTCACACTTAATGGGTTTGATGGGTCGAGAATCTAATTTGGGTCAAATGGGTTTAGTTGGCCTGGGGTCAGATCCAGGTTCGAGTTCGAGTAAGGTTGGGAGTATGGTTTGGGTTTGGGTTTTGATGGCCTAATGGGATAGTTTAGTTGAGGTTTAAGCTCGGTAGAATGGGTCTGATCCGGGCCATTATCACTAAGACCCAGGTTTTGCATATTTTGATCCGCCCGTCGAATTTTTGAGGTCTGAGTACTTTTGGAGATTTCTCAATGAGTAGATCATATTGGTGTATGGGTTTGAGTAATTTGGAGGCCAGGAAAAGACCTGATTCTTTTAAGGGACTCGGGCCTGATTAATTTTGAAGAAAAATCATAACTTGAGATCTAACCGTTGGATTTTTTAGATCTGAGTATCAATAGATATCTCTCGATGAGTAGGTCCTTGATGGACCGCGCTCCTGCTTGGTTCTACCGAGGTCGGCGGACGTGGGAGTCCGTTTGGTTCTGACCCTTTCGTAACCGGGGGGCAAGGGCGTGCATCAACATTTCTTTTTTGTGGGTGTGCCAGATTTTCTATTTTTACTTGGAATTGCAAGTGGTGATCCGGAGATCAACCCTCGCAAGTAAAAAGGAAATCAACTTCTTTCAAGTTTTCCATTGCACATATATTTAAGAAAAGAGACATTTTTCTTGGTTTGCCGTGAAAGGCGATTTTTTTTTTGGCATTTATAGCCGATTTTGTCGTTTATAGCCGATTTTTGGCGTTTATAGCCGATTTACAATCCTTATCAACAATGAAAGACAAGAATTGTGATTTTGTCTCTTTTGAAAAAATACAACTACAATGAAAAGCAAGAAAAGGAGGATCTAACTTCTCAGGAGATTGTGGGGAACTCGTTTAGATTGACGGTCGCAAGCCATATGTGGGCTTCGCCATCATCCATGCAGATGAGAACAGAGGATGCTATTGATTCGCTTGGCTTGGCTATAACCTCGGGTTTTTAGAGGACAAAGACCAAGGAAGGTCCTATGTCCAATAAAAAACCGAGTAGACGGGCTGAAAGCCATATCTAAGCCATTGGAGGCAGGAGGAGAAGGCAAGGACCTTGGGGGGGGTACCCCCCAAGGGACTTTTGTCACCTTGTTGCGGTGGCCGGTGTAGAACTTCCGCAGAGTTTTCTCTCTTTTTCTTTTCTCTGGATTTCTGACTGCTGTCTGTTGATGTTCGTTGTGTTGTCCGTTGTCCGTTGTTTGTTTTTTTCTGATTCTTTTTTCTTCTGTACTTTTCCTTGACATTTTGACCATTTATTGGCCTGATTTCTTTGTAGGAAACCTGATGAGAATCCTTGCATTTTATTTTGCAAAGTTTCCAATTTCCTGAGAAAGCCGAAGACTTTGTCGCGCAGAGCTGCCGATTTCCCGTCAGAAGCTGAAACTGGGTCAAACGATGTCGGAATGACCTGAAATTTGGTGTGAAGGCCTCCTGAGCAATAAATAAGACCAACCATAGGCTTTTGTTTGAGTTTCAAAGCCGTTTGGGGTCCTATCACCCTGCAGACTTGCTTTTTGTCGCGATGAAGATGTCGCGGTTTGATGTGTGGTCAACCGATGTCCGATTGACTTGAAATTTGACAGGGAACCTATTGGAGTCTTTTAAGATGATCCATAGGTTCTGTCTTGGAACCATGGTCCCGGAGAGCTTTTGTCGCCGAGGGCTCCTTTTCGGCTGTCGGAGAAGCGAAGTTAGGCCAAATGATTTTGAAATGGCCCGAAACTTCTTGTGTACTCCTCTTTTGGCTGTCTGGAAGAATCTTGCAGTTTTTGTTTGATTCTGACAAGATTTGATTTTTGAAGCAGCATTGCCTATTTATGGCAGGTTTGCGACTTCATGTAGCTCTTTGGATCTTGATGAGGCAAAGTGACATTTTTGGTTGTCAACAATGCCCCCTCGAGGTACAGCGGCGAGTTGCTTAAACTTTTGTAGTCGATGTGCCTCGAAGAGATTTTTGAAGGAGAGCCTGTGACTTGACCAAGAGTCTTTGAGCAATCTTCTTTTTGGTATTTGTAGCCTTTTGGCTTCCAGGGGAATTTTATGGTAGTGAAAGGGATCACGTAACATCTCGAGGCAAAGTTTTGAAGATGACATCAGGGATGTGGATTTGGGTTTTGACCTTGTGACCTAACAGGCTATATGTGGCAGGTTAGGGGGTCGGGTTTGGTTTTGATCGTGTGACCCAACAAGCTGTATGTGGAATGTTGGGGGATCAATTTTGGTTTTGATCTTGTGACCTAACAGGCTGTATGTGGAAAGTTAGGGGATCAGGTTTTGGTTTTGGTTTTGGTCTTGTGACCTAACAGGCTGTATGTGGCAAGTTAGGGGACCAGGATTTGGTTTGATTTTTGTGGAATGTCAATTCAAGATTTTGGCTCAATTTGGTAGATGAGGCTGGATGGTTTTGATTTTTGGAAGCTCATGGGGCTTGGAATTTTCTTTTGTATGGTCCAATCAACTCAAAAGAGGCATGGAACCATTTTTGTATGCTCTTGGTAAGAGGGATTTCTCTTGACTAAAGCCCAAAATTTTTCTTTTTTTTTTTTTTTTTTTTTTGTGCCTAGGTGGTCAAACCTGGCTCATATGGGCTAACCCATGGACCTTAAGCTTTTGAAATGGCTTAGATCTCATATGGTGTCATTTTTGTAAAGAATATCCAAAAATATTTCATTGGATAGAGAATATCTAGAATATCTTTACTTGGAGAGACTCTCTCATGATCCCTTTATTTTTGGGATAGAATATCTCAAGATATCTTTCTTTTGGGAAAGAATCCGTCATAGATTATATCTTTTAGGAGAAAATCTCTCATTGATTTCTTTTTGGAGAGAATCCCTCAAGATATCTTTCTTTTGGGAAAGAATCTTTCTAATTTCTTTATTTTGGTAAGGTTACTATTAGTAACACTTACCTCTTTCTTCTTTCCTTCTTTGGTTTGCTCTCCTCTATAAAAGCAAGGAGAAGGTTGGATCTCTTGCTCTTATTACTTTCTTTTGCAATAATCTCAAGAGGGCTTCAAGACCAAAAGCTTTTCTTCTTCAAGATCTTCAAGACTTTTCTTCTTTTCTCCATCAATGGCTTCAAGTAAGTTCTCTTTTTCAAGAAAACTCCATTGTAGGAAAAAAATAAAGTTCTTTCTTTTTTTTTTTTTTCTTTCTTTCTTTTCTTTTCTTCTTTTTTTTTTTTTTTCACGTGTTTGCCTCCTTTTTTTTTTTACACGTTTTTTTTTTCTTTTCTTTTTTTTTTTTCATGTTTTTTTTTTGTGTGTACGGATCTGGCCGTACGGCCACGTGGCCTGTGGGCCAGCCCTCTTTTTTTTCTTTTTTTTTTCTTTCCCTCCCTTTTTTTTTGAGAGAGTTTCTTTTCTTCTTTTTTTTTTTTTTTGCTCATCATGATAATGCATTTTTTTTTTGCAAATCTAGATGTTCATGCATGCCTTTAATTTGTAAATTAAATTTGTAGCATGATGTGATAGCATACCTGAAAGTTTTTGCAAATTTGGGAACTTGGAGCTCGCAGTGATGTTGAGCCCTTCCTGATTTTGCGGAGACTTTTAGGTTTCGAAAGTTTGGAGTTTCGGAGCTCGCAGCGATGTTGAGCCCATCTTCAAGCTTTCTATTTCTTTCGGGATAGTTCCTTTTCTTCGGAATTGCCCCGTCATCATGTCAAAATTTCGCCAGATTTTTTTTAGCGAGATTCTGTCATTTTGATGTTTGATCTTTTTCTTTCCATCCTTTTCAGGTGGTTCCTCCAGAGCGAACAAGGGTAAAGAGCCTGCTACAAGCGTACCTCGTCGATCTTCTAGATCTTCTAATCCGGCCGTTCAGCAGGCTTTCGAGAAGGTCCAGTATGTTGAGAGAAATCTGGAAGAGTGCGACTCCCTCAACAGAGATGAGATGAGGCAGCGACTGATCACTCTCAAGGGAGAGGAATTCTATAAGATCATGGTAAGCAGTCGTCCATGGGTGATGGAAGATCAGAGCGTTTTGCCCAAGCCTACCTTCTTCTTTGGTGATGCAGTCCCTGATGACATTACATACCAGAGGAGATGTTTTCAGTTTTCCTTCACAGCAGATGGTGAGAAGAAGACTGTTACTACCCCTCGATGTTTGATCGCACCGTCTCGATTCTGAGCCTTGCCCCCACGTGCCCTAAGAGGGAAGATCCTCCAATTGGGTGAGAAGGACAAATGTAATCAAGACCGGGGTTTTTGTTGGCGGTTCTCCTGGATATACGGAGAGGTCGCCTGTTGACATGGACCTGTTGATGCCATCCAGCGGCTACCAGGGCTCTGATTATCCGTCGGTCGATTTGAGACCGGTGGGCCTTGGTATTTTCAGTGGTGACGGCAGCAATTGGATCAAGCCTTTCGACTTCGGGTCGTTTCAATGCTGACTCCGAGTGGAAGTCGTGGACTGATCGCGTCCTGCTGATTGGTGGCGCCGTTTTGAAGGAAGCCGGGATTTTTGATGCGGTCCGCGCCTTTAGGGAGACCGTGATCTTTTCCGACGAGGCCTTCATGGCTATGCTGGAGTCATTCCTCCCCCAAACCAATACCTTCGTTGTGACGAATGGTGAGATTGGTTTTTCTTTGAAGGAGCTGAGCGCTTACCGGATTGCCCATCCTCGGCAAACTCTATGAGGAGTTTATGCCGATTGACAGCGTCCTCGAGGGGCAGTCTGAGGAGTTCAGGCTTTTATACTTTCAGCTCGTCGCCTTCTATGATTTTTTGAAGGAGAAGGGGGGTTCGAAAGTTAGATCCAGCAGTTGGAAGAGTTTTTGCTCTTCATTCCCCAACTTTTTTGATAGAGGGCTTCTGATAGCGTGACCCAGGAAGCCGGAGCTCAGGATCCAAGTTCAAAGAAGATCTTGGCCATGCAAGAAGAGTTGAGAGATTTCTGTGCAAGTACAAACGCCATATGTCCTGACATTGCACTGCGGAGAGATCTCGCTGTTTACCTCACTTATTGGCTTGGTGAGGCTGTTTTGCTGGAGGAGATGGAACGCACATCAGGCCGCATTGTATTTTCCCGGCTTGTCAGATGGCGTTTGGAGAGCAGCTTGCTTTGGTGCCAGCTCTTTACTCCTACCTGTGTACCGAACTGCAGGCTGCTGCTTTTCTGGTTCGGCTTGGGCTTCCCATGAATAGGGTATTTTCAGCCCATATCTTTTATTCGTGGTATGTATACCACTGTCCTGGCTTCCATCGGCTGGGTGCTGCACAGGATGATGATCCTCTGATGATTCGACTGGCTAAGGGCAAAGCCGTGTCCGAATCACTTTTGTTTGCCCGCATGAGGATCCGACGGTTCAGGGACGTCGAGATGGGGCAATCTTCAGTAAAGCTTTCTCCGGAGTTGCGGAAGAAGGCTTTTGATTTTGGTGCCTCCCGAGACTCTACCAGGGCGGGGTCGGGAAGGCATTATTCCTTGACAAATGCAGAGAGAGAGTGGCTTTTCAGCATACGTGTCGGCACGATGGTGTACCGTAGACATCTTTTCGTCGACATCCAGCCGTATGTACCTTCTCGCTTTGCTTTGCAGCTGGGCTTTTCTCAAGGCGTTGTTGGAGCGCCTTCAAGCATGGTGAAGCGCTTTGGAGGCTTACAGGACGGGAGAAATGCATGGGCTTTCTATAGTGCTGAAGACACTACAGCCATGATTTCTTATCCTGTGTTGCTGACTTCCCGTACTGCCGGCTTTGCGAAGTGGTTCGCGGAGAGCTTCTCGGCATATCGGGGACTTTCCAGGAAGGAGCTTGATGTGAAGCTGGCATCTGGAAAGGGCCTTGGAAAGTCGGATGGCATCCGGCGAGAGGAAGTTTGGGCCTTCCTTTCTGGAGAGAAGCACAAGATAGGCTTTCTCGGTGACCAGGGCGTCATCGGTTCTGAAGCTGTTCGAGAAATACCTGACGAGGCTTTGGAGCAGCTAGAACAGGAGGAAGCCGAACTTGGCGCTTGGATGCAAGCGGCACAGAGGCAAGCTTCCGTGGAGTCTACTGGCAAGAGCAGACCATCCAGTGATGAGTCGAGTGGCAAACCTGACTCTGACAGCGGGGCAGGTTCCTCTAAGAAGCGAGCCCGCAGGAGTAAGAGGAGGAGGAGTCATCATAGTAGCAAGGGGCAGATGGACTCTCCTAACTTGGAAGTTCCTCTTACTATCAATGAGGATGTGCCAGTGGATGCTGACGAGCCTCCAGAGAAGAGAAGCCGAGAAGAAGAGACCGTCGGTGAAGGTATGATTCTTCCTTTTTCTCTTTCCATTTCTTTTCATGGGATTTTTCCATGTTATGATTTGCTTCTTGTTTCTTCTTCTCTTTCTTTTTTTTTTAGCAGAGGAAGACTTGGTGATGCCTGAGGTCCCAACCGATGAGGTGGTGATGGATCCTGTCGAGGCACCTGAAGAAGAACCGACGGGCTCTGGAGTAAATCCAGAATCTCCAATTGGTACGACTTCTTTTGCTCTCTGTTTTTTTTTGTTTGTGACTTGGCTTGCTAACACATTTTTTTTTGTCAGCTGACTTGCCACAGGGTTCTGATGACTTTGAACCATCGATGGACGCAAATGTTGATGATGCTTTCGATGAGTTCATGGAGGAGGAAAGTGTTCCACCAGTCGTCGAAGAAGGTATTTTGTAGTTATAACTCTGATAATGATTTTCAAACAGGGTCATATCATACCTTTTTGTGTTTCCTTTGCAGGTTTTGAAGTGGCAGAGGAGGATCCGTCGCTTCCAGAGCAAGAGATGCCAGAGGTTGATCCAGAGGTAGAGATTCCTGGGACCAGCTCTGACAATATTGAGGAGATTCCTCGCGCTGAGATTCCTTCCCGAGCAGGAGCAGCTTCAGCTGGAAAGAGTTCTTTTGTTACTCTTTCAACAGATGATGACATGAGTAGCCGACCAACGGAGTTGGGCGAATCCTCAGCTGGGCCATCTCTTCTTTTTGCGAAGAAGGTGGTGGTGCGAGTTGTGAGCTCTTGGATTGAGACTCTCTTTTCTGGGCACTTGGAAGTCGGATTTGGCATGATCCAGCATGTGCAGGAGATTCTCAGTGATGCTGAAGAGGCTGGTCTGGATGTCACAGGTGCCAGGGCGATCGTTGATAGGATCATTGCACTGGGTGACAAGTGGTTTGAGACCGTGAGTTTGGCTGATGACCAGTTCTTCAAGGAGATGTTCCTGGACCCTGCTGATAAGGCTAAGTCTGACCTGGATGAGGCTACAGAAAGCAGGAAGCAGGCAGTCGAAAGAGGAACTTAGAAGAGATAAGCCATCATCAGGCTGACACATGACCTCAACATCCTTGACAGGGAGGTCGATGAGGCCAGGAAACGTCTTGAGCATTTGCAGGCACAAGTCGCTGCCAAGTGGACTGCCATAATAGAGGCTCGCGACAGGGAGAGTGCCCTGATTCACCAGGTTGCAGATGCCAGAACGGGTTTCCAAAGGAAATCTGATGAGGATGAACAATGGCAAACTGCTCGAGGTAAGCTTCCTGGTGTGAGAGAAGGGGTACAGCCCACTCCAGCATCTCATGGCAAGTTCCTGAAGAAGCGTGCCTTGGAATCCTTGACGGCTGAGGCTAAAAGTTTGCTTGGGGAGCTGAACTCTTGGCTGGAGACCATTTTTGATTGAGCTCCTGTATACAGAAACCATCCTTCTTTCTTTTTTTTTGGTACCACTTGTATTTTTTTGGTACTTATTTTTTGTAGTGCTTGTGAACACTTTTTTTTTGGTACCACATGTATTTTTTGGTACTCTTTTTTTTGTTATTTTTTTTTGTAGTGCTTGTGAACACTTTTTTTTTTTTGTTATCCCTACGCTCACTTGAATCTTTTTGTGATAAAGTAATTGCTAAATGGGATGCTTTTCTTTTTTTGTTATCCCTACGCTCACTTGAATCTTTTTGATAAAAGTAATTGCTAAATGGGATGCTTTTCTTTTTTTGTTATCCCTACGCTCACTTGAATCTTTTTGTGATAAAAGTAATTGCTAAATGGGATTTGATCAAAGGTTGTCATTTTGTGAAAATCTTTTGTCAAGTGATTGTTTTGGCATGAAAACCAGGTTTTTGTTTGTGGCATGGAAGCCAATTTTGGCATGAGAGCCAGCTTTTTTTTTTTGTGGCATTGATAGCCGAGTTGTTTTTTTTTGTTATGGCATCTATAGCCTGTTTTGGTGGCATTGATAGCCGGTTTGTTTTGTGGCATCTATAGCCGGTTTTTGGTGGCATTGATAGCCTGTTTTGTTTTTGGTGGCATTGATAGCCGTTTTTTTTTTTTGAAATCCAAGTTTTTTTTTTGTTTGTGGCATTGATAGCCGGTTTTGTTTTGGTGGCATTGATAGCCGGTTTTGATGGCATTTATAGCCGGTTTGTGGCATTTATAGCCTGTTTGTGGCATTTATAGCCTGTTTTGATTTCAAAAAAAATGCAAGTATCGACTAAAAGTCGCCTCCCTGCTGAATGTTCTTGCAAGTATCGATGGAATGTCGCATCCTTGCTCATTCGGTTTGCGAGTATCGATGGAATGTCGCATCCTCGCGGATTTGGGTGCAAGTATCGATGGAATGTCGCATCCCTTGCTTTTCAAAAATTTTGGTTTTGCGGGTACTGACTTGATGTCGTTTCCCACGATTTTTGAAATTTTGTGGTTTTCTCGAACCTTTGGGTTATGGATATCAACTGAAATGTTGCGTTTCCACAGTTTTGGATTTTGCAAGTATCGACGAAACTGTCGCTTTCCTGCAATTTTGGAAGTGTCGAACGTGTTCGCTTGCTTCCGATTTGTGCGAGTATCGACTAAGCGTCGCTTCCTCACGGGGTTTTTTGAAAAAACCCATTTTTTTTTTGTTTAAAGACCCGAGGGTCATAAATTTTGACCTAAAACCATTTTGGCGGTAAAAGGCAGGGTGGACTAGGGTGGAAATCCCTGAATCCGGATTTTGTTTCAAACCATGAATTTTGGGTTCAAAGGTTGAAAATTTTGGTCAAGTTAGGAACGGTTCCTAAACTTGGATATATATTTTTTTTGAACAATGAAACGATGAAAGTAAGCATTGTTTTAGATTTCTAGAAATTTCAACATTTGATATGAAAATTCTAAAAAAGGGTGGGTTTAGCGAGCGTGTACCTGGAAACCGGTTTTGGCCATACAGGCATTGCTCTTACCCAGTTGGGTAAGTCTTCAAGGGTAGTACCGCTTTAAGAACTTGCCATTGATGGGCAGCATACATCTGTCACCTTCCATGTTTAGGAGTGCGTATGCGCCATTGGAGAAAACTTTGTCGATGACGTAGGGTCCCTCCCATTTCGGCTCAAATTTGCCTTTGGACTTGTGAGCGAAGACCATTGGTCTTTTTACCGCAAGAACCAAGTCATTCTTTTTGTAGGCGCGTTGCCTGACCTTTTTATCGAAAGATCCTGCCATACGTGCTTGGTAAAGTTCAATGCTTTGTTGAGCTTCGAGCCGTCTCTCATCGAGATTGTCCAGCTCATGGAGTCGCAATTTGACATTGCTTTCTTGAGTCATGTCATTTTGCAAGGATACCCTCAAGGAAGGAATTTGTACTTCCAAGGGCACGACAGCTTCGCATCCATAGACCAAGGAGAATGGTGTGCTATGGGTTGGTCCTCGCACGGTGGTTCGATAGGCCCACAAAAGCTTCAGACATTTTGTCGCTCAAGTCTCTTTTGTGATTAAGAGACATTTTTTTGAGGATTTTGCAGAGTGTCTTGTTGAAAGCTTCTGCTAACCCCGTTTGCTGCCGGATTGTATGGAGTCGAAGGACAGCTTTGAATTTTGTATTTGTCGCAGAACCTGTAGAATCGATGATCCCGGAACTGTGGTCCGTTATCATGGACGAATCTTTTGGGTATACCGAAACGACAAATGATGTTGGTGCGTAGGAACTGAAGGACTGATGAGGTCTTCATTTCGGTAAACGCAAATGCTTCTGACCACTTGGAGAATAATCCGTAGCGGCGAAAGATGAAGCGATGACCTTTGCTTGAAGGGGAGAAATAGGACCTATGATGTCCATACCCCAGGCTTCGAAAGGCCATGAGATCGCTGTAGGATGTCAGCCATTCTGGAGGCATGTGAATGTAATCTCCATGAACTTGGCATTGTTGGCAGTGCTTAGCAAATTGCATTGCATCAGCTACCATGGTAGGCCAGTAATATCCTAACCTTTTTATCTGATCATAGAGCTTAGGTCCAGCCTGATGAGCTCCACAAAGACCAGCATGAACTTCTTTGAGTGTTTCTTCAGCCTCTTGTTGTGACAAGCAGCGTAGAAGTACTCCGTGAAGGATTTCCTGTAAAGGATTTTTGAAGGAATATCCAAATGGAAGCTTGGGGTTCGCCTTTGGATGCTTACCCGTTCTTTGGATCTTCAGGTAGGATTCCGAACATAATGTAATCAATGAACGGATCCCTCCAGTCGCCAATTGAAGTTTGAAGGATTGAAATCCGACTTCCGACCACTTGGTGGCATTCAGCAACTGCTTGGTGTGTGTTAAGAGGAGGAAGGATTCTTCTTTCGCACACTGTGACTTGCATGTTTTCCCCTTCCTGGATTGCCATGGATGCGGCAAGTCCGGCTAGGGCATCTGCACGTATGTTTTCACCTCTACAATGTGGGTGATGTGACAGATGTCAAACTTTTGCAGAAGTGATTGTGCCTTGTTGTAGTAGGGCAGCAAATCTGGCTTCCTGACTTCAAATTTCTGATTCATCTGGTTGACGATCAGTTGAGAGTCTCCAAAGACTTCCAGCATAGTGATACCGGATTCGATGGCGAGTTCCAATCCTAAGATCAGAGCTTGATATTCAGCTGCATTGTTTGTGCATGGTTCCAGTAGCGAGAAAGCGTGTGGAATCATGTAATTTGTCGGGGCTAACAAAGAGGATGCCAACTCCCGAGATCAGCTGTCTTTTTTCATTTGTCCTGGTTGCACCGTCAAAGTACATGTCCCAGGAGGCACTTTGTGAGAAAGTCTCCACATTGTAGACTGGTTCGTCTGGGAGATCATCTCTGAGTGGAGAATCTTTAGGCAATGGATGCTCTGCGAGGAAGTCTGCTAGAGCTTGCCCTTGATTGCTTTTTGTGGTACATACCTAATATCAAATTGTGACAGAAGGATGGACCATTTTGCAGTCGAGCATTGAGAGAACCTGCCCTTTGTGACAAGGACCTTCAAGAGGTTGACCCTCGAGACCAGGGTAGACTGTGTTGGAAAGCAAGTAGTGACGCAGACTTTTGTACGGCGAACATCACTGCAAGACATTCTTTTTCAACTGGAGAGTAGCGATGCTCTGCACCTACTAGCATGCGGCTGAGGTAATATAGAGCAGCTTCTTTTCTTTGATCATTTTCTTGCGCAAGCAGAGCTCCCAAAGAGTGATCAAGGGCTCTTGTGTACAAGATGAATGGTTTCCAGTGGTAGGAGCAGCTAACACTGGAGGTTTTGTCAGGTATGACTTGATGTCTTGGAAAGCAGCTTCACAGTCAGCATCCCAGACAAAGTTTACACCTTTTTTCATCAACCGGGAGAATGGACGGCATTTCCCCGAAAGATTGGAGATGAACCGTCTGATGTAGGCCAATCTCCCTTGAAGCCCTTTGAGTTCTCTCAAGGTTCTTGGAGAGGGCATTTCTAGAATGGCTTTGACTTTTATGGGGTCAAGCTCTATTCCAGCTTTCCGAACTAAGAATCCGAGGAACTTACCCGACGAGACGCCGAAGAAGCATTTCAATGGATTCATTCGCAGTTTGTGTTTGCGAAGCCGGAGGAAGACTTCTCGAAGGTTTTCGAGATGATCCTCTTTTCTTTGCTTTTGACGGCGAGGTCATCAACGTAACATTCAACCGTCTTGTGCTGCATATCTTGGAATATTTCATCATAGCCCTCTGATATGTGGCACCAGCATTCTTCAAACCAAATGGCATGACAGTGTAACAATACACGCCAAATGGGGTTCGAAAGGATGTATGTTTTTTCATCCTCAGGATGCATCTTTATCTGATTGTAGCCAGAGAAACCTATCCATGAATGTCATTCGCTCGAATCCACAGGTATTATCAATCATTACCTCTGGTATGGGGAGCGGAAATTCATCTTTTGGGCATGCGCCATTCAGGTCTCTATAGTCAATACAGACCCTGATCTGCCCATTTTTCTTTGTCACGGGGACAATGTTGGCCAACCATTCAGGATGTTGTTCCTCACGGATGAAGCCGACGCTTTTGAGTTTTGAACTTCTTGTTCAATTTTATCCATCACATCTGGACGGAATCTTCTTTGGCCTTGCTTGACCAGGCTTGATGTCTTCTTGAAGATTGAGTTTGTGAACTGCTATTTTGGGGTCTAAGCCTGGCATTTCAGCATTAAGACCATGCAAAGCAATCAACGAACTCACGAAGAAAAGCGATATACTCGGGTAACTCATCATCCTTTATATTCTTGCTTATGAATACAGGACGTGGGTTATCTGGTGTTCCCAAGTCTATCTTTTGAACAGGATCTTCTGTTGGAAGGTTCGAAGGTGGTTCCTCCACAATATTTTCGGAGGCTTCCAGCTCAACGAAACCTTCTGGGGTTTCAAGGGCATTTCCAGACCAAGGTTTTGTTCCTTTCCACGGGTCTTCTTGATCGGTAATTTTCCCAAGGCTTGCTATGAGATGATCCCAATCGCCTGTTGAAACCGAGTCGAAGTAGGGCTACTTCTTTTGGAGATGAGGGTTCTTCTGGGTCAGAAGTCCACACGTCTGTGCCATCGGACAACTCCTCTTCATTTTCGGAGAAATCGTGCCAATTGGATGAGCTTCCTGGATCTTTGTCAAGTGACTCATCAAAGAGATATCCAGGGAGATCGATGTCTCATGGACTTGAGATGTTGAGGCTTGGTCAGTATATTGACTTTAAGCCTTTGTGTCAACTAGTCTCAAGGGAGTGTCGGATCATACCCTAACCCGTGTGAAGACTTTTCTACATAGCCGTAGAGTCTCCAATCTTCCAGCTGGCTTTTGGTCAAGACGGGCCCCAATGGTGAGAATACCGCGTCCTTCTCCCAAACCGACTGGGTTTTGAGCGTCATAGCCCATTTTCTTCATAATAGCTTGTGCCACAGAACTGTATAAGGATAGTTGAGGCGTACCTTTATTTTGGAAAGGTTCAAGCATGGAGTTTGATGAAGAAGCATCCGATCTATGGAAGAAGATCGGTTTTTCCTTTGCTGAAGTTGCTGGAACAACGAAGGAAGCTGACGTAGGATCTTCTATGTCAGAAGTTGTCTCCATTGGAGTAAGAGCAGGCTGAACTTGCTGAGTGTCAGCTTGGCTTGACGATGTGTCGTCTTCTGGCTCTGAATCCGAGTCCGTGTCTTGCATGATAGACACGAAAGAGACAACAAATTTGCCCCCAGGCTTTTGTTTTGCCTTCTTCACTTTAGTTGTGATGACCAAAGGCTTTGAAGATTTGAGGGAGATGATGAAGGGAGTTTGCATGCTCTCTTCAGATTTACCGGATGGTTTGTTTTCTTCCGGTGATTGTTGAGGAGCTTTGCCTTTATCTTTCTGGAGATTTTCGGCAAAGGATGCTGTATGCTTTTCCTCTTCTTCTTTTTCACCTTCATACATCTGTGAGTCTGCGAAGTGGATTTCTTTACCTTTGAAGGTTTTCTGTCCAAAGACTCG